>JAVJIF010032277.1:0-279931 GCA_038442645.1 Agave tequilana | reverse complement strand
AATTACTCAACAAGAGAAACAGATTAAGCTTCCTGAAGCTAGACGTCCTGAGAGGTTGGAAAGACTGACAATCCCAACTACTGCCTGTAATCATAGGATGCCGGGGCACCCCACTAGAGCTGTTATATCTCAAAGATATTCTTCAAGCTCTGATTGATGTGAAAGTGCTCAAGCTCTGTCTAGAACAGAAAAGTGATGGCTAAATGACATCATTTCTTCAGTTTGAAAACCAGCCTCCAACTCTGGCCGGAGTAGTTCCCATTCTAAAAGGGGAACTAAGGATGATCAATACAGACCCGCATCACCAGCAGAGAAAGTCTTGTACCTATCCCTACACCTCAGGGAGAAAGTATGTGGGTTCATCCCGACCTTGTGGAAGGCTAACAGTGGACTACTGCTACCAACAGGAAGTCCAAATGTAAAGCAAGAGCTTCGCCTTGCAATGTGCGTATCCCTCTTCCCGGGAAGCAGAAAACCGATGTCCCCTTACTAACTGACTCAGAGGAGGAGACGATCGTCCTTGCCGCAGAGCTGAATGCACCACTCATAGCCGAAACTCGTTCGGGACAGTTGTACTTAAAGAAATATGACGAGTTAGTGGCAAATCTGCCTGGACCTATGTCAGAGCCAACCAAGCCTCCGCGAAGCAACCTGTGGAGAAAAATAAAGAGCTTCGCTAATCCAAAGCTCTCCCAAAGACAAAGCAGAAGGAACTTCAGCGCCTTACTGCTTTGATGTCATGGCTCAACTGGCCACATCCTCCAGGATCACTCTTTACGAGCTTCTAAGACCGTCAAAGTCAGCAAGAGAAGCTCTCGCCGATACTGACGTCTTCATGACCCAAATCCCGGCTGAGCCACAGAAAGAAATAAGGAAGACTGTCTTCACACCTCTCAAAATGCCCCCTGCATTACCTTCATGCCAGATGACATGCAGGTCAAAGGGAAACATGATAGGCCCTTTACTTCACAGGGTACATTGGATTGTCTGAAGTGAGCCGTATTCAGGTAGATCTAGGGTCCGCATTGAGCATTATGCCTCGCCGGGTCATGCAGCACTAGGTATCCTCACCCACCGATTGAGCGCCACCCAAACTACCATCTATGGTTTCAACACCAATGGTACGCGCCCAATGGGGAAGATCAAACTCAAATGTCAGATTGGGGATCTGAGATCTGAAGTGACGTGCTATGTGATTGATGCTGATACTTCATACAATTTGCTGCTGGACGACCGTGGATTCATCATAACTCCATCGTCCCCTCCACTCTCCATCAAGTCATGAAGTATATTGATGGAGGTGGGAAAATTCAAACGTTGATCGCTGAAAGGCATCCGTTTAAGGGGGTAGAGAACTATTTTACAGACTCCCTCCTATACCAATTCTCTGGAGACGAACGAGAATCCACAACCAGAGGAACCAGACTCTGATAATGAAGCTGACACTAAACTAGAGGTGGAAGAAGAGTGCCCATGGGAATTAAATCCACTTGTAACGAGCATTAATAAGCTCGATGTTAATAATACTGCCGATGATGTAGGCGAGTGGTATATTAACGAAGAGTTAGATTTGGCTTACTTTTCTGTATTTGCTTCTGATTCAGTGTCGTCTGACACTAGTACCGATGTAGATGATGACCCCTAGTCGGTCTGACATTATTGCATGTACCGTGAGGTCATCCCTCATGGCATATCAAGGCGTCAGTGATGCACAAGAATCATTATTCATGGTCCCAGTAAGACGCAAAGGCCAAAACTAATTCTTTTCGAAAGAATCAAATCCAAATTAATGCCTCGCGAAGACTCAGAAAGCGAGAACGAATCCCCTCAATTCAACCATTATGAGCCAAATGTACTCAGAATGATGGAGAACATGGGTACGATTTAGCAAATGGTTCTGGCTTGAACTTTGGCAAAGGAAAGAGAACACTGCTTCGATCCTTCGTTCCAAAAGGGAAGACCCTTATTATTATCATCAAACTCGCAGGGGGTTGGGCTATGTGTCAACCCCAATCTCGTCGGCCTCTGCGTCGAAGGGTCATCATATCACTACCGCTTGTCAGTCATGTCATCGTGGGAGTCAGATGTCAGTATCGGCAACATCTTCAGAGAACTTTCAGTAAACATGGTTTCAACAAGCCGCTTGAAAGATGGAGATGAAAAAAATGATCCAGTTGGATACAGATCCTTGGATCAAACACCTAAACACTCTCTGGGATATTCGCTTCGAACAACGTTAATCACCCACAGAGGATAAGGTCAGCCAGATTAATCTGGGAGATTAGGCTAATCCTATGCCTATCTTTATAAGCGAAAGCTTATCACCTTCTGAGAAGGAAGATCTAGTATCTCTCGTGCGAGAGTATATAGATGTTTTCACTTGGAATTACGAGGATATGCCTGGGCTTGACCCTCAGGTGGCTATGCATCGCCTCAATATCAATCTGGATGTGAAACCAGTCAAACAACAGCAGCGACGGTTCCATCCAAAAATAATGAAGCAATCCAGTCGGAGGTCAAAAAGCTCATAGACTCCGGTTTCATCAGGGAGAAACAACACCCTGATTGGGTAGCCAATATTGTCCCTATTACCAAGGAAAATGGGAAGATTCAGGTTTGCATTATTTTCGCGATTTAAATGAGGCCAGTCCTAAAGACGAATTCCCCCTTCCAATCATAGATGTCATGATTGGCAACACGTGTGGTTTCGAACGGGTGTCCTTAATGGATAGGTTCTCAGGATACAATCAAATCAAGATGTACCCTGATGATGAATAGCATACGTCTTTCAGGATGCCATTGAAATCACCTAGAGGGGGGGTGAATAGGTGATATAGCTAATCTATGAACTCAATGCGGAATTTAAAAACTTAATGCAATACACTCATGTGCAATCAACAAGTGATGCACACACAACCAAGCCAAGCAATTATGAATGCACAATATGAATAGTTGCAAGGCACAAAGTAAGAGAGAGATAGAGAGAGAGTCATTGGATCAAGCGCAAACAACAAGATATGTTTCGAGGTTCGAGCACCCAGCTCTACATCCCCGCCTTCGACACACGAAGGATTTCTAATCCACTAGCTAGTCCACAAAGAACTCTCACAAGGAGTACCCAACTCCTCTCTTTACAACCACAACCTCCTCCTTGAGGCAAGCTCCAATCCAACAAAATAATCACCTCACAACTTGAGGGATTAGCACAAAGCAAACAAGGATCACCTCCCACTTGAGGGATACAACCCAATAGCACAACCTCCTCAACACAATGAGGGAAAGGCACAAAGCCAAGATAAGTTAGGGTTTATAACTTGGTGGTCTAACAAACAACCACAAACAATTTCTTTCTCCCACACAAAGATCCTATAGAAGAGATAGTAGATTTTAGCTCTAGTGTGGAGAAAACTAAAGGAATGGAAATCAAAATCACGAAGAAAATCCTTGAAAAAACAGAAACCAAGATATAGAAGATGAATCAAACTCTTTTCCCAAAACCCTTTTCTTTGGTTTTCCAAACCCTAGCAAAAATTCCAAATAGATTGTTCAATATGAGTCCAAAAACTTCTTTTGATTGCTGTGAAAACACCAGAGTAAGGAAAAATTCGCACAAAAATTCTTAGAGAAAACTCTCACAAATGGGGTATTTATAGACCCCAGAAAAATATAGCCGTTGGCAGCAGAATCTGCCAAAAATACACTGCCGGTCGACCGCCGGTCGACCGTCCAACGGTCAAATTCTGCCCGTTGCCAGCTACAGGTCGACCGCCCGGTCGACCGAAACAAACAGAGACTAGCCTGCATGCAGTCGGTCGACCCGAACGGTCGGCCGACCCATTAGGCAGCCTGCGTTCACGTATCCGTGCACGTCGGTCGACCCGAACGGTCGACCGGCTACTTGGTACGGCCGACCGTTAGGGTCGACCGACCTAGCCTGGCAGAGTCTGTTCTGGTTAGCAAAAACATGGTGAAAATAATTTTAAAACTTCTTGTTAATCTTGTAAAAATCCCCAAAAATAGTTTTAACATTTTGCATTGATATATAAACATGTGATAAAGATTTCAACTCAAATATCATGCAATTTGAACTATTTTTGTGTCTTACCATTTTTACCAAAAACCAAAAACGTATTTTCTAAAACTTGGATTTTTGAATAGAAAATACATTTTGTCCAAAACTCATTCAAATACAAAAACATGATATTAAACAACATTTAGGCATGATGTATATGGATATAATCCTATATACATGTAACATATATATATCCATGTTTTTGTCATAATTCCAAAATATGTTTTGTTGAAAATACCAAAACATAAAACACATGAAATAGACTATCAAACTAAGTTTGTCAAAGAAGATGAAGCATGCATGTATATAGAACAAATCTAATATACATTAAACCATGTAATTTGTTTTGATATAATATCTATTCATGCAAACCAAGATCGGTTAAACCAAAAACCGAAAACCAAACATAAAACGTGTGTGTTGTGAACTTGAGCATATCATACTATTCTAATCTTTACAATTTGGATCTAAACACAAAACTAAACTATGGTACCGATGTCTTCTTGTAGAGCGCAATCTCCAAGCCGACTCGATCCAGAACTCTTTGATCCACCGAGCAAGTGCTATATATGATCTTTGACGCTCAGGCTCTTGAATCAACATGTGAAAGCTTCCAAATCATCTTGTTGAAGCTAATCACCAACTAATAACTTGATTAATGATCTGAAACTAAATAACACAAGATTATTAGTACACATAACTACATGAGTTAATCATCATCAAAACTAGAGTGGAAGGCCTTTGGGCCAACAATCTCCCCCTTTTTGATGATGACAAAACTCATGGAGTTATATATGCATGGATTAAAGTTAAGCTTCAAAGAAGCTCCCCCTTAACTCATGCATAGGGATAAACAACAAATATATGCAATGAATACTTAACATGAAATATGCATAGATATGCATAAAACAATAAATGGCTCTAGATACCAATGAAAGATACCAATGTTTATTTCAAAACAAATAAACATGCTCTAGATACCAATTAACAAAAACAAACAAACCTCTAGATACCAATTAAACTCAATATATGCAAAACAAAACTAATGATCTAATGATCTCTTTTACAAGCTCTTTATACCAAAACTAAACATGTTCTTTAAATAATGCTTTTGATACCAATTGAACTTAATAAAAACATAAAACATGCATATAAACTCAAATTCTTCTCCCCCTTTTTGTCAATCATCAACAAAGGGGTTAAAAATAAAACAAAACTAACAAAAACGTATTTTCCTCCTCTATTTGTTCAAAAGAAGGAATCAATAAAGGGATGTTTCAAAAACAAAATATGCTCCCCCTTTTTGTCTAAAACAAAAACAATATTAATTAGGGGTCAAATCAAATATGATATCAATTAAAAATGTGTCAATGAGGTACATCTAGATACCAATTAAAAATGAAACTATACCAATTGAAATTATTGCCAATTGAAATTATTATTCTCTATCATAAAGTAAGGGAGTGGAATACTAAAAACCAATTGAAAGATGAAATACAAGATTTTCTCCCCCTTTATGAAATACCAATAAAAACTATGATAAGGCTCGAATTAAGATACCAATTGAAAACTAAATCAATTGAAACAAAGTTGAAGCTCAAGCTTATCATAAACAAAATCTTGTGCTTAAAGATATAGGGATATAATAAGCACATAAAACATAAATATGTATTAAAAGTAGATACCAATTGAAATTGATATACTTTGAAATGCAAGCCATACATAAAAATATATGAGTACACAAGAAATGTCAAGATTGATACCAATTGAAAGAATTCAATGGTACCAATTGAAACAACAATAAGATCAAGTGTATATCTCATATAACCTATCCTCCCATTCATGGTTCAAGATTTAAATGATTTTCATTATAAGGCATACATGAGCATGATCTCCCATCCAACCACCCTTTGATGGTAGGGGTTTTCAAAAATAGGTTTACAAATATAGTATGCTTGAAAACTACTACAAAGGAAGAATATCACAACTAGTTATATGAATCAACTAGTACGAGATCCTTCAAATAAGGAATAACAAAAATATTTTTAATGAAGACACATGTAAACCACATGGTACTAAAACACTCAAAATCCATATAGCACAATTTGTACTCATGAAAACTAAGTCATGAGAAAATATTAAATAAGGTGAGTGTACAAGTGTTGTGAGAAACAAATCAACATGAAAATGGACAATCAAGCTTAATATTGAAAACATGAAATTCATCTCAGATGTGAAATCACCAATTGAAATCATCTTAAAAACATGAAATTCATCATAAATGTGAAATCACCTAGCAAACATGAAATTCATCCAAACGATTTAAACTTCAAGGCATATGTATGTCATGTACAAACTAAAGTATACATACATATCCTAAACACAATGAGACCACAAAAGTATATGCATGAAGGCACGTGGCTCAAGGATGTATATGTATAAATGATAGTTTGGACAAGATAGACATATACATGAAGTTAAAACACATGATCAAAGAAACATATCCAAAATGAGAATATAGGTTAAAATGCATGAATCATCAAAACTAGACTATACTAGCACATCTAATGGGTACAAATAGGCATTTAAGCACAAACATAAAAGGATTTACTTGTGGCCCATTCTATGTACAAGTATAAATCCTAGTCTTAATGAAAACTAACATCTAAACGTATATCCAAGACATGAGGCATAAAACGGGTCAAAAATCAACATGATAATCATGAAAATGATTATGAAGTAAATCCACATGCTATTAGAATCATGATATACATAATAGCCAAACAATGGTGAGAACACAACAAATGGGTCTATCTAAACATGGGTGATCTCAAAAGCTATATATGCATAACACTAATCTAATCAACATGGCATAAACATAATAATCAATAAAACAAGACATGCTATGAATTGATGAACATGAAAAGCATGCAAATAAAATGGGAGTTAGAGATTGATACCAAAACCGATGAAGGCACCTCTCTAGTTCTCCAAACCAATGGTGGTCTTCTCCACCAAACTCCCCTTGAAAGTGATGCATCCAAAAAGTTTCCTTTAGGCACGGAACGCATCCACTTCAAGGCACCAACACTCTCACGTTATGCGAGAGCCCACTCCTACATCAAAAAATAAAGGGGTGGTCTTTGGTACCCATTTCCTCTTGGGTCCACGAGGGTTAGTATCTTTCCTAACTTAAACAAGATTATTTGCTAAATTTTCAATATGTAAACGATCATAGCAAAATCTAGCAAGATGGCTTTTTCGGCCACAATGTGTACATGCGTACACATGAGCATACGTGTGATGGTGGTGATCGTGGAAAGCATGTGTATGCCGTGTAGGGTGTGCATGCAAAGATGGAACTTGTTTCTTGCGAACCAAGGTTTCCAAACGTGTATGATTCAATGTGCATTGGCTCAAAGTGGAGCCCAAACAATTTACACTTTTCTTCAAAACATTTATATCATTTTCAATACTTGAAGATAAAGTGGAGCATGCAATAGGTGTGCAAGAAGAAGAAGCTATACTAGCATGGCACACATGAGAATCTATATCAATTTTCAAAGATTCATTTTTCTTTAAAACAAGATCCAATTCTTTTGTAATGAATTCAATTTCATTTTTCAAAACAAGGTATCTTTTAAAACAAAATCCAATTTAGATGATAAAGCCTCATTGTTTTTCACAACATCATCACAATCATTTTTGCCTTTTAAAACATCAATCTCTTTTAGGGTAAGGTCTAGTTGAGATCTTAGTGAGTCACGTTCACTAGTAATCTCTTCCTTCTCTTGCAAAATCGATTCAAAGTTGAGCACAAATCCTTCAATTCTTCTTTAATTCAAGGTGATTCTTTTTCAAAAGATTATGTTTTTCCAAAAAAATTTCAAGCTTTGTGGCAAGTTCCATATTTAAGGTTTGAGCTTCTAAGCAACCATCACAATAGGAACTAGAGCAATCATCTAATTGAGAATCCGATTGTACCTCAAGGGAGTCTATCCCTTGGACCATGAGGCAATGCTCGTCGGACATGTCTCTCCTAGATCTTCTCAACTTGTTGATAATCCTTGGAAGTTCGGGAGAAGTCAATATGCTCCAAACTGCAAAAGCCGAATCATAATGATCAAACACGGTAAAAGATCTTCATTAAGAGATGCTCTAAGTGTTTTAAGTGCAAGTGCATTGGCCTTCTTATGCTTGCTATGATTTGGGTAGGATTCTTGAGTAGTGGCTTGATAAACTAGATGTCCTAGGGTTTTTAAATGACTACTCATATTGGCCTTCCAAACATCAAGTCTAAAATGGTCAAACATAGGAGGGCTATCCATGAGTGCAACCTAAATGTGTGCAAATGAACAATGCAAATGAAGATTAGCAAACCAAGATCTCACTCCTAGGCGGTTAAACCTAAATATCAGGAGCGTAGGCTCTGATACCAATTGAAATCACCTAGAGGGGGGGTGAATAGGTGATATAGCTAATCTATGAACTCAATGCGGAATTTAAAAACTTAATGCAATACACTCAAGTGCAATCAACAAGTGATGCACACACAACCAAGCCAAGCAATTATGAATGCACAATATGAATAGTTGCAAGGCACAAAGTAAAGAGAGAGATAGAGAGAGAGTCAATGGATCAAGCGCAAACAACAAGATATGTTTCAAGGTTCGAGCACCCAGCTCTACATCCCCGCCTTCGACACACGAAGGATTTCTAATCCACTAGCTAGTCCACAAAGAACTCTCACAAGGAGTACCCAACTCCTCTCTTTACAACCACAACCTCCTCCTTGAGGCAAGCTCCAATCCAACAAAACAATCACCTCACAACTTGAGGGATTAGCACAAAGCAAACAAGGATCACCTCACCACTTGAGGGATACAACCCAATAGCACAACCTCCTCAACACAATGAGGGAAAGGCACAAAGCCAAGCTAAGTTAGGGTTTATAACTTGGTGGTCTAACAAACAACCACAAACAATTTCTTTCTCCCACACAAAGATCCTATAGAAGAGATAGTAGATTTTAGCTCAAGTGTGGAGAAAACTAAAGGAATGGAAATTAAAATCACGAAGAAAAATCCTTGGGAAAAACAGAAACCAAGATATAGAAGATGAATCAAAACTCTTTTCCCAAAAACCCTTTTCTTTGATTTTCAAACCCTAGCAAAAACTCCAAATAGATTATTCAATATGAGTCCAAAAACTTCTTTTGATTGCTGTGAAAACACCAGAGAGTAAGAAAAAATTCGCACAAAAATTCTTAGAGAAAAACTCTCACAAATGGGGTATTTATAGACCCTAGAAAAATATAGCCGTTGGCAGCAGAATCTGCCAAAAATACACTGCCGGTCGACCGTCCAACGGTCAAATTCTGCCCGTTGCCAGCTACAGGTCGACCGCCCGGTCGACCGAAACAAACAGAGACTAGCCTGCATGCAGTCGGTCGACCCGAACGGTCGGCCGGCCCATTAGGCAGCCATCGTGCACGTATCCGTGCACGTCGGTCGACCCGAACGGTCGACCGGCTACTTGGTGCGGCCGACCGTTAGGGTCGACCGACCTAGCCTGGCAGAGTCTGTTCTGGTCAGCAAAAACATGGTGAAAATAATTTTAAAACTTCTTGTTAATCTTGTAAAAATCCCCAAAAATAGTTTTAACATTTTGCATTGATATATAAACATGTGATAAAGATTTCAACTCAAATATCATGCAATTTGAACTATTTTTGTGTCTTACCATTTTTACCAAAAACCAAAAACCGTATTTTCTAAAACTTGAATTTTTGAATAGAAAATACATTTTGTCCAAAACTCATTCAAATACAAAAACATGATATTAAACAACATTTAGGCATGATGTATATGGATATAATCCTATATACATGTAACATATATATATCCATGTTTTTGTCATTAATTTCAAATATGTTTTGTTGAAAATACCAAAACATAAAACACATGAAATAGACTATCAAACTAAGTTGGTCAAAGAAGATGAAGCATGCATGTATATAGAACAAATCTAATATACATTAAACCATGTAAACTTGTTTTGATATAATATCTATTCATGTAAACCAAGATCGGTTAAACCAAAAACCGAAAACCAAAACATAAAACGTGTGTGTTGTGAACTTGAGCATATCATACTATTCTAATCTTTACAATTTGGATCTAAACACAAAACTAAACTATGGTACCGATGTCTTCTTGTAGAGCGCAATCTCCAAGCCGACTCGATCCAGAACTCTTTGATCCACCGAGCAAGTGCTATATATGATCTTTGACGCTCGGGCTCTTGAATCAACATGTGAAAGCTTCCAAATCATCTTGTTGAAGCTAATCACCAACTAATAACTTGATTAATGATCTGAAACTAAATAACACAAGATTATTAGTACACATAACTACATGAGTTAATCATCATCAAAACTAGAGTGGAAGGCCTTTGGGCCAACAGCCATTAGGGGTGTATTGCTATACTGTCATGCCCTTCAGATTAAAGAACGCAGGGGCAACATACCAGAGAGCTATGAATGCAATTTTCCATTAGCACATACGCAAAATAGTGGAATGCTACGTCGACGACATTGCAGTAAAAAACCGTACCAAAACTGATCACATAGCAGATCTGATGACGGTATTCGACATCATGTGGGTGCATCAGCTGAAGATGAATCCCACTAAATCCTTCCTGGGGGTAGCCAATGGTAAATTCCTAGGATTTATTGTGACATCCAAAGAAATCCACCTCGATCCAGAGAAAGTCCGCGCTGTTCAGGAGATGCAACCTCCAAGGAATCTCAGAGAACTTAGAGGATTGCAAGGGAAACTAGCGTACATCTGAAGGTTTATCTCAAATCTCTCAGGAAGATGCCAACCCTTCATCAAATTAATGAAGAAGGGTGTCTCATTCATTTGGGACGATGCTTAACAATGAGCGTTCGAGGAAATCAAGCGGTACCTCACGCAACCACCTGTCCTTACAGCTCCGGTGTCAGGGAAACCTTTCCTGATATACGTTCGAGCAATGGATCATTCCTTAGGAGCTTTGCTAGCCCAGAATATTGATCAGGGACATGAGCAGGCAATCTACTATTTGAGTAGAACATGATTGGAGCCGAACATCGGTACAACCCGATTGAAAAGGAATGTTTGGCGTTGGTATTCGTCGTACAGAAAATGCGACACTACCTGTGGGCCAAACTATACATGTCATATCAAAAGTCAATCCTTTAAGATTACTTATGACAAAGCCATAATCACTGAATGGTCGATTGGAAAAATGGGCCATTTTGCTTTCCCAATACGAGATGAGATTCATGCCACAGAAGGCTATGAAGGGACAGCGGTGGCAGATTTTCTGGCTGAGCATCCAGACCCAAGGGCGACCAAACTGTATGAAGATCTCCCAGATGAGGTTGCTGAAGTTTACTTGACTCAGACATCTTTCAAAGAACAAGTCTGGCAACTTTTCTTTGACGGCGCGTCGAGAATAGGTCTGCGAGGAAATATCATTACAGGAGTGGGGGTAGTACTTGTCTTCCCATAGAACTACATAATCCCTCGTGCATTCTCATTAACCGAGCCATGTTCTAATAATATAGCGGAATGCATTGCTCTTTTAATCGGAATGCATATCGTTGATGAGATTGGCGTTAAAAATCTTGAAGCATACAGTGACTCAAAGCTCATCGTTAACCAAGTTCGCGGGGAGTACGAAGTCAGACATGAAGATTTAGTACCCTATTATAACGCAACTATCTACATAGCCGAAAGGTTCAGAAACTTTACATCGACTATGTACCTCACCAGCAAAATGCGCACGCAGATGCACTAGCGTCTCTCGCTGCTTCATTAGCTCTTCCAGCCAGAGTAGTAGAGAAAATACTCATCTATAGCCATGCCTGTGTTGCCCAAGATTCACTTTTGAAGACCAGCAAAAGCCGACAGGAGACTGTCAAGTCAAAGAAGCCCTAGAGACTTCAACATGTTCAGAACTCTGGGATTGGCAGTTCCCGTACATCGACTATGTATTGTACGGCATCTTTACTGATGACCCCATAGAGGCAGCTTCCATTAGAAGGAGAGCCCCTAAATTCTACTATAATGTGATCATGCGGACAATGTACCGCCGATCGCATGATGGGATCCTCCTTCGCTGCTTGTCACAAAAGGAGGCACAGGAAGTACTCAAAGAAGTGTATGACGGAATGTGTGAAGCTCATCAACCTGGTCCAAAGCTTGGAGATCGACTCTGAAGACTGGGGTATTATTGGCCAAAGATGATCCCTGCTGCCATCGCTTACGCCAAGCGATATCACACCTGTCAGGTTCATGGTGACTTCATCCACCAGGCATGAGGACATCTTCGCTCTACAACCTCTCTCTGGCCATTTGAGATGTGGGGAATGGACATGTTTGGCCCTATCAGCCCATCTTCATCCAAAGGACATCGGTTCATCTTAGTTATAACTGATTACTTCTCTAAATGGACTGAAGCTATTCCCTTGAGGGAGGTAAAGACATCTGACATGATCAAATTTATTAAACATCACGTGGTCTACCGCTTTGGCGTGCCATGACGGATTATCCACGATAATGGCCTCAGTTCGTCAGCCAAGCCTTTCAAAGATTCTGTAACAAGTTCAAAATTCAGAGCGTGTCCTCAACAGCATACTATCCAGCCGCTAACGGCCTTGTAGAAGCTTTCAACAAGACTATTGGAGAACTTCTCAAGAAATTCGTCTCGAAAAGCCAACATGACTGGGACGATAAATTAGGTGAATGCTTATGGGCTTATCGCACGACGGTTCGAACCCTAACAAAAGCTACACTGTTCTCTTTGGTATATGGGTGTGAAGCTGTACTCCCACTAGAAATCCAGATCCCATCTCTACACATTGCCTTGACAGCAGAGATGACAAATGAGGAGAAGCATCGACTGCAACTCCAAGAGCCAGAGGCTTTGGACGATAAATGCCTACAATCTCAACAGCAAATCGAGCTCTATCAAGCTCGAATTACCAGAGCCTTCAACAAGAAAGTCAAGGAGCGCACTTTCAAGAAAGATGACCTAGTCTTAGCCGTCAGAAGAGCTATGGTTATGACGCATAAGACCAAAGGGAAGTTTCAGACCAAATGGGAAGGACCATTTGTAGTGGAGTTAGTCTACTCAAATGGAGCATACCGCCTTATAACCCCAGATGGTGATATGCTCATGATGCCAATCAACGGCAAATTCTTGAAGAAATACTATCCTTGATAGCATTCTTCCCTTGATCAGGTTAATACTACACCTCTGGTCAAAGCTCCAAATCTAAGATGTTTGGAAGAACGCCAAAGAGAAGTTTCTCTTTCTTCCTTCACTGGATCATATCACGATCAATCAGTGTCGAGCTGATCAATGCTAAATACATGATGATGCATGATGTAAACATTGAAGAAGAAACAAAATGTAAGACCTCAGTTTTAGCCTCGTTACTCTTCTCTAGTGTACCTATGGACATCCTACGCCTCTAATTACTAAGGATAGAAGAAAATGTTGGCTCTTAAGTCTAACATAAATCTTTGACAACTTATCATGCTGAGGGGAATAACATGACTAGCCCAACTCAAACGGTAGTTGGTAAAGGCACACCAAATCCGTTGATAGCTGAGGGTTTGCTAAAAATCCTAAGGGACTTGGTCCCGTCCTTTCTTTCAAAATATCCTATCAATTCTCATCGACGGAATGGTAGGACTACATAAAATACCTGGGTTCATCTCTCCAACGAAATGAGCTGGGACTTGTCACGTTAACAGTAAACCTCCGACAAGCCAGATTTTCCCAATACTCAGTAGATTCAGTCAAGTTAATATTAAACCTCTAGCAATGAAACTCATTTAAAATCTCCCATGTCCCTAGAAAATCAATGATTTCCACGTTAATACTACACCTCTGACAATTCATTTTATGTTCCACCAAAGTCCTTACCAATTCTCTGCCATAGAGTGGTAAGTCTATAAACTCAATTATTGTTAAGTTAACATTACACCTCTAACAGTGAAAAGTATCAATACTCCCCAGCGAGTATAAACTTCTACTTGTCGCTCCCTTACATGGAGTCACAAGTCATCAAACTTGTCAAGTTAACACTACACCTCTGATATTCCAAACTCCACTTGTCAATTCTCATCAATAGAATGACAAGTCCTCAAAATTGCTCATATCGTAAATTAAACCTTGTCAAGTTAACACTACACCTCTGACATTCCAAACTCCACTTGTCAATTCTCATCAATAGAATGACAAGTCCTCAAAATTGCTCATAGCGCAAACTAATTCTTATCAAGTTAATACTACACCTCTGACATTCTAAATTTCACTTGTCAATTCTCACCAATAGAATGACAAGTCCTTAAAATTGCTCATATCTCAAATCAACTATTGTCATGTTAATATTATACCTCTGACAAACTACTGTCATGTTAATAGTACACCTATGACAGTGATTAAGTTGCTACCAAGTTCAATATTAAATCTCTGACAGTCACTTTTCCTCAGGCTGCCATATCGAAGCTGGGATGAGCGATGCTAAGTTTAACATCACACCTCTAGCATCCAATTTATTGTTAAGTTCAACACTACACTTATGACAATGACTTTCCCTCAAACTTCTATATCGAAGTCGAGATGACTAATGCTAAGTTTAACATTACACCTCTAGCATTACCTTCACTGTCAAGTTTAACACTACACATATGATAGTGATATTTTCAGTTTCCAAATGAAGCTGAAACTCCCGTGGAGCTAAGTTAACATCACACCTCTAGCTCACATTCTCGTTAAGTTAATATCACACCTCTGACAGTAAAGATTCCTCTAGATTCCCAATGGATCTAGTTTCACTTGTCATTCTCATCCATAGATTGGCAAGTTCACGAAAATTATCCCACTCATGTCAAGTTAATATCACACCTCTGACAGTAATTTTAATTTCCTTTTTGGCTTGCTAAGTAAATATTACATTTCTAGCAAATTAAAAAGAAATCATTTCTATCTGTCTGATTTTCAATACAAAGAGGAAGTCAAAATATATAAAAAGATAAGAAAAAGTATCACTTTTATTGATATACAAACATATGAAAGTGATACAAGGTGCTCTCTTATACAATAAGATTGAGTGTTGCAACAAAGGAGTACAAAGAAGTCCCTCTCGCTCAGTGAAAGGTCGCACTCACTCCTCAAAACATTAAAAATTCATTCTCTTGACTGCGACCAGGAATAACGGTTTAACTTTCTTTCCTCTTGAGAGTCATAATTCTCTTGATCAGGTTAATACTACACCTATGGTCAAAGCTCCAAATCTAAGATGTTTGGAAGAGCGCCAAAGAAGAGTTTCTTTCTTCCTCCACTGGATCATATCACGATCGATCAGTGTCAAGCCGATTAGGCACTGGTTACATCCTGATGCATGATGTAAACATTGAAGAAGCTCACTGTTAATTGAGAATAATGGTGTTTCTCGAGGTCGAAATGCAAGGGAGCAGTCTGATTCCACCCGACCAATTGGTGTGGGCTATAATCCTTCGCTTAATGAGCATCTCCACCACCAAAAAGGCATCCAACGAGCATGGATTTTTCATCGCTGTCACTTTTTTGACTAAGATTGGTGAAGGGAGGATCCGAGACCTTACTGGTGATGTCTTCTTTCCTCTGGCCTTCAAAGCCGCCATACCCGCCGCCATACCCGCCGCGTGACCATGACAAACTGGGGGTATTGCTGGTGCGTCATGTCCAATAAGGTTTTGACGGATATCAGCAATTGCGCGGATCTTCCTTGCCTATGAACAGGAGCTCTGACTCCCCGAGTGCCCGCCAATCGAACAAGCAGGCCGGTCCAAATATTCTCCCATGAACCAAGCTTTCCCATGGACAGGAGTTCTGAATTCTCGAGTGCTCGCTAATTGAACAAGCTGGCTGGTCGAAATAATCTCCCATGAGCCAAACAAACACGCAAGAGACTGACTGAAGCTGCCAGAACCTGCAAAGAACAAAAACCCGAAGGTTAAAATTCTGCAAATAGAGGAACATAAAATCTGAAGCGCAAACGCGAGACTGAAGTCATGAACTCCAGACGCGGAATTAACCAATGCAGAGAACATGCACCCAAACGCAGTCTGATTTTAGACTTACGTCCGAGATGTGAGACGTGAGGCATAAATCCAGAGCACAGACGCGGGTCTTAAAAACTGCCTGAGGTAACTCTAAGACGCAGAATTCGCCACATTCGCGTCTGAGACGCAGGGCTCACCATATTCGCATCCCGAGGTCTCAAAAGAGCAAAATTCAAATTCTCTAAGTCAAAAACCTCAAACGCGAGCTTCATATACAAATGTCGTATTTAAGATCCAAATGCAGAGTTTATTACACTTGCGTCTGAAGAACTTGAGACTTAGATTTTGAAGCCAATAAGCTCATGTTTCATCAAGAAGTCTGAAAGGCACGTCTACAGAACACGAGCACGTCAATCAGATTTTAAGAGAAAATCAAGAGATAGAACCTCTTCAATGAACGGGGAAGACAGAATTTCAGAGATACTGAGTATTTCATGGCAAAAGACAGTTCCTACCCGAGGAAGAATTCTCTAGAAGTTGGACTTCATTTGTCAAAGCACGGTTTAGAAGTTGGACTTTGTTTATCAAGGCATAGCCGTAAAATCTCTTAAAGCAATCTTTTTGATATTGAAATCATTTGACAATGATAATCTTCGAAGAAGATTGAAGGAAAGCATAAAAGTTTTAAGTTCTTGCTGTTCATCAGAACACATGCCCTTGAAGGGAAGATAGATAATCAAGACGAAGTCCTTCAGAGTGCATGCTCGTAAAAGAAAACAGTCTAGATAAAGGACCATTAAGAGACTAAGGCCTATTTATTGGCAAGCCATAAGGCCTACAATTAATGGCATAAAAATCAAAGCCATCAGCTTTAATGCCTACACGGACATCAAATCCAATGTGGAGGTGACGCATGGATTGTCGCTTCGGGAAACACCCATGACACAAGTCCCCAACCGTCAACGCCGACTTGGCATTAAAGATCCAACAAGATCTTTAAGACGGGTTGCATGTGATGCTTCAGAGGCTGCGTCCTGAAGTTCCCGTCCATTCACAAGACTTGAAGGTTGCGTCCTGAAGTCCGTGTTCTTGCACAGACTTAAAGACCACGTCCATAAGCCCGTGACCTTTCACAAGACTTGAAGGCCGCGTTCTTTTCGTTTAACTGAAGAAGCCACAACCGCGTCTCCTTAGTGATCCAGAGTCGCGTCCTCTTAATGATCCAGAGTGAGAGCTGTGTCTTCACTTCAAAGACCGCGTCCCTTCAAAGGTCGCGTCTCTTCAGCAAAGTAAGAGATGCGTCTCCACTTCGAATGATGACTGCATTTCTGAAGCAACATGACCTCTGCGTCTACAAGACTTGCATTCAGTCTTCGCTTCTGCAATCAGTTCAACAGTATCTGGCACAAGCATATGACTGTTTACTCCCGATTTAATAGTACACCAACAACTAGCTCAGGGCATCGAGGAGGTCTAGATTGCGTATTTAGACACTCACCACGATCATTTCTACCAGCTTCAAAGGGTTTTAACTCACGAAGACCACATTCCAGACAGGATCAAGCTCCGAGTATCTCAAATGATTGTTAGTCCAATCATGAGAAGTATGAATTCAATAAGAATCTAAAGTATTTCAAAATCTGTCCCAGTTAACCGTAGAATATTGAAAACTTTGGAGGGGGTTCTGTAGATTGTCTAAAAATCACTGAGGATAAGTCATCAGAAAGTAGAGTCCAAACTCCAGACGCAAGGCTAATTATAGCCACTAGTGCAGTCCCAAGACGCAAAGCTTAAAAGCCGCGTCTCAGCATCACTGCAGTACCAAGACGCGAGGGTCAAAACTCGCGTCTTTACTTCACCGCAATGACCAAGACACAGGGCCCGAAGCCCGCGTCTCACATAAAACTTGATGCAGAACATGAAGCTCACATTTCAACCAAATGTGAAGCTCAAGCGTTACCTCAATGGCTAAACGCAAGGCTCAAAGCCCGCATTTCAACTACAGAGGAACTCTGCGTCTCTGTTATAACTGCCCTCATCACTGGGTCAATTACTGCCCACGTAATGAGAGAGTTAACCCCCATTATGGAGGGTTTTTTGGGGACAGTTTTCCCCTGAAACCCCGATAAATAGCTCAGTTTGCTACTGAAGAGGGGTAGATTTTGGGAGAATCGTGATCAGAGCATCTAGCTGAGAAATACTTAAGAGTTTAACTCTTCTAACAACTTGCTGAGAACAAGTTTGTTTTTTGCCTTAAATCTCCTTGAGATTTTATTGGACAGGAGCTGTGCTACTCTATCCATAATCTGAAGAGAAGATTCTCAGAAAACTGTGACGCTCACCCAGTCAACGGAAAATAAGATTCACTTTCCACCGCTACATCAAGAATCCAGCATTAGACAAAGAGAAGGTTTGAGCTTGAATATCTTCTGTCTCTTGTATTTGAAAGTTTTGATTATTGCTGTAACTTTCTTTACAGTCAAATAAAGAATTTACACGCACCTCTCAAATTTTTCCCATCAAACACTCTACCAGTTTCTTCTGCTCCTGCTGCTATCTTTAATGGGTTAAAAAATTACCACCTTGATTTTTAGATCCTCTCCCCACAAGGACTAGTTTGATTATCAATTGATTCTCTGAGGAGCTCTATATAAATATATCAAATTTTGATTATAAAGCTAACATATTTTAGCCAGGAATGAAACCATAATTTAGTATAATGTTACACGAAGCTTTGCAAATTTCAGCCAGTCTTTGAAAAGTTCTTGTGTTCAAACATAATATTTATGCCCACATTTTTGTTATCATTCAAAATTTTGAGATAATAATTTATATTCTCAATCATTATTATGATAAATAAATATAATTGTTGCCTTCATGATAAATATAAAGAAGATATCAATAGATCAAGTAGTAGTTAACTAAAAATGTTGCATCATCAGTCAGGCTAGAAAGGAGCGAGGCAAAGAGGGTAGAAGATTTTAGACCTACTAGCATGCTGAATGCGTTGGTTAAGATCATCTCCAAAGTATTGGTCAATCGTCTGAGGGAAGTTTTGGGTGAATTGGTTGAGGGTCACCAATTGGGCTTCCTCAATGGTGGAAATTCTTTGGACTCCATTGCGACAACTCAAGAAGTCATTCAATTCTCTAAGCGGAACAAGGTACCGGTGTTTATGCTAAAATTAGACCTTGAAACGGCTTACAGCATGGTGGAATGTGAGTGCATTGTTGAGACGTTGCTGGCTTCAGGTTTCTATCCAATTTGGGTCTCGTGGTTTAAGCTCTGGCTAGTAACATCAAATATTTGTAAATTGGTCAATGGTAACCCACGAAGGGAGTCGCATGTAAGAGAGGTCTCAAGGGGACTTATCAAATATTTACAAGTGCATAATATGAATCTGCTAATACTTGAAATCATGACCTAACTGAAAAGATCAAAGTGCATTTTCAATCATAGAGGAAAGAAACCTGAGAAAATGCACAAAGAAGTGAATTTTTGGGTTGAGAGCATGCTTGAGTAGCATAGAAGTCAGAACTTATTCAAGAAAACAAGAGATGGATGTTGTAACTATACTTCTTCTGTCCATCCAACAATGGATATGAACTGTCACAAGCAAGAAGATTGCATCAAATGTTGTGATGGCTGTTCTACAGCAAATGTAATTCTGGCATGGTGAAAAGTCACAGGAAAAACTTTCAGAAAACTAATGTTGACCGATCTTCGAATAGGAACAGAACAGAGTTTTAAAGAAGATATAAAAATTCTAGCAAAGATTAGTGAAAAGACTTGAAGATATTCAAATTTGAATTGCTACTGTTTGAGTGGGGTTTAATCCCGATTAATTACCAGATATTTTGTAGTCCATTTAAAAAATTTATGTGATTATTTTGCAGGCAGTTAATGTTGTATCTTAGTTACTTTCAGCATGACAAAGATTCATCAAAAGTAAATTAAACCTGAATCTGAAATAGCATAATTAAGGTTTCACATTCCAGAAATAGATTCTAATACTAACGGATATTCATATATGGTTAAAATCACAGTACAATTGCATGTTTATACATCATAGCTAGCTCATCCGAATAGAGAAAACAAAAGTCTAATTACTTGACCGCATGCCTGCATAAAGGGCAGACTTGACTCCGCTCCAACCACGGAACAATACAGTAATAATGGAACACATGAGAACATGGCAATCGAGCCAAGTCGAAATGATACGTTGCCTCCACGAACTCTTCGAAACAAATAGAGCAGCCCTCCTGCCCAATCTCCGATGATCCTGCAGTAGTAACGTTCAGCCTCTCTAGTCTTGTGATTGCCATGTCCGCTGCTGTTGCCCCAAAATGCAAGTCGGCAACCGTGTGGAATCGGACTCCCGAGAAGTTGCTGCTTCTTTGCATGGTCTGAAGGCAGAAATCTGATAGTTGATTTCCCATGAATTTGGAGGTAACAGGATCCCTGAAACATCCAACATCCAATAGCAAGCGACAAACGGCGTCTTGAAGACGAGAGGCATCCTGGAAAATGTCGAGGGGCAAGTGAACACAGCGGATATTTCCAGCCATTGGGTTGATGTAGGGAAGCCGACGCCCAGGCACATGGTGATGCTCTATTACGCAGAAGGTGAAGGTAGCCTGTGACTCTTTGATTGGCACTGCGCTGAAGTTGAATAGAGCGTTCTCGTGTTCTCCACTGGTTTCCATCAGGGTAGTGGAAGCCATTGCTGTTGCTTGAGATGGAGAGGAGATTTGGAAGCAAGCAGAACCAATTGGTGATCAAGACAGTGATCAGAGAGATGATTAAAGCTTTGAATAGAATGACAAATGATGGTCTTGTTTTAATTTATAGACTACGCACCTTGTACAAAGTTTGATCGCTCGGTTTCTTGATTACGAAAAGAATTAGGATTAGGACTGGACCTAAAGTTTCCAATTCGAACTAATCCAGTTAATCGGAAGCGGAAAAGTTTCCAAATTAGGCCCCGCTTCGTATTTACTTGTTTGCACGCATTCGGAGCCCGAAACCTAATAGGATTTTAAGTTTGCAGCCTTTTTGCTAATTCAAGTTGTATAAGAATTAATTCTGATTTTTAACAAGTGTACAATATATAGTTACTATAATTATAACTCAAGGTGTGGCGGGATGTTATGGCCTTTTTGGAAATATCATTTATTATTTATACTGTTGTTATCAATTTTTAAAAATTATTGAAAATATCATATATTATTTATACTATTATCAAAGATCAGTAAATATAACTCAGTAAATTCCACCTCTAACTAGAAGTACGTAAATCAACATGTGGTATGTTAATTGCCCAAAACAACCATAAAGAAATTTATTGACACTCATAATAAAACATTGGTATTTAAAATAAATCATATCAAAATTTTAACTAGTTTATCTGAAATCACCTAGAGGTGGGTTGAATAGGTGATGGCTAAAAAATCTAAGCTAAAAATATACAACATAGAATTAAAAACTAACACAATTCTGCAATCAACCACATAAGTAATGAATATATAATGAACGAGAGCAAGAGATAGTTGAGTTGAGTGAGAAATTCCAAATGCAAATGCAAGAGATCTATTTCGAGGTTCGAGCCACTTGCTTTATGTCCCTGCCTTCATCGCGATGAAGGATTTCTGCTATACTTTACTCTCTTACCACCAACCAATCCGATCCCGTAAGATCCGAAGCAACTCACGCGCCCCCAACCTCCAAACTCAATACAAGAGATGGAAATTTTTTCAAGATCAAAAAGACTCAACAATCTATCTTATAATCAAGTATAGAAAATGGAAGCTCTGAGATTGTGCATGTGAGAAAACTTAAAGAAGATTTATAATGAAGGTTCAAAACTAGATTTGAATGTTTAGGGCACTTTCTTGAAAAAACACTTTAAAAATCTTTACTTAAATTTTCTTGGAGTTTTAAAGTGTTTTTTTACTATGTGAATAGTGTCCCTATATATGGAGAACCAAAAATAGATGTTAGTATCCCAAAATAGTCGTTTGAAACTAACCCAGAAAAGTTGTAAACCAAATATAATCGTTAAAGGCAAATTTCTTGATTTTACACAGTGGTCAGTCAACAGGGCGACTGCCCGACACCAACTAGAAATAGAGCTATTGGAGCCTCCGGTCGATCGAGCTCAAATAGATAGCTATGCAACCCTGGAGGTCGACCGGTCGATCGACCGAGCTAAAAAAAACTAGAGAGCACACTTGATTGCGGTCGACAGGTCGGTCGACCAACATGCATTACTCAGAATGTGCACAAGCATGTGCATATCCGATTGACCGACAGAGCATTTAGCTCATCTGGCAGTCAAACTCTATAAATGCATACAAGAAATGAACAATTTGAAAATAGTATGCATAAATAGCCTCCATCCAACCAAACCACCGACCACCAAAACATAGATACAGAGAGGTTTATCAAGGCAAAACAAATAAGTCAATACAAGCCATAACAAAAAGTCACAAATGAAACAAATAAGTCACTTAGAGTATATTTCAATCCATAATCCAAATTCACAAATCAACCAAAGAGTGTTTTGAAATTAAAAGTTATACATGCCATAAGTTTTTTGAAATAAAAAAACATAATTCCTAGGATCTCCAAAGCTTCAACCATGCTCGCCAATGAAGTCAGTATCGACACTACTAGAAAACCTATCAAACTGCGTCGAATATTTGCGTCAAAAATTGACATATTAAGTCAATTTTTTACAGTTTGCGTCGATTTTTTGCGTCAAAAAAATTCGACGTAAAAGTCCTCGACGCAAATTTTGCATCGAAAATTTGCTGCAAGCTGTAAATGTTGCGTCAAATTTTCAACGCAAATATTTTTCTGTATATTATGTGAAAATTAAATATTTCCTTAAAATTTTGAAGCAATTTTTACATTTTGCGGCATAAATTCACTGCAAATTGTTAAATAAATAAATTTTACAAAATTGAATTTTACAATCTGAGTCAAAAATTTGCCGAATTAGTAAATGTTTGTGTCGTATTTTTACCACAAATTATAAAACAAGTTAAGCTTAAAATTTAAATATTTCATCAAAAAGTTTATTTGACGCAATCTGTCAGCTTTTAGATCTACACAAAATGTGAAAAATTTTGGTTTAAAAATACACTGTTGTCCTATAATTGCATCGAAAAGTTATATTTTCGACGCAATTTGACATCTGATTCTAGAATTATGAAGATCTTGAAAATTTTTGGTGTAAAAATACAATTTGTGGCAACAAATATCGTCGAATTTGTGATTTTCTATGCAATTATGAGTCATTTATTGCGTAAAAAATGAAATTCGACTTAATTTGCTAATTTTTTTTTAACTGCAACTCACAACCTGCCGACATACCCATATACATTTCAATATCACCAATGTAGCACCAAATATATCACCATTATATACCAATATATACCCACTTACATTTTAATGTCACCAATATATACCTGAAAATAACCTAGAGGGGGTGAATAGGTTACTAGCTAATCTAATGATGAATAATACGAAATTAAAACTATTTAGCAAGCTAAAAATTATTAAGTTAAACACACCAAGTATAACACAAGAATGTAGCCAAATTCCTGGTGAAGGGCTCTAAACTATCTCCTCAAGATTCCTCTAGATAAGAGTTGAGGTGCCGCTATGGCTCTTTTGGTTGAATAAAAGTGTGAGCAAATAATCCCCAAGCATATATCAATTTAAGCACAAGTATATCAAGTAAGTAATGAATATGAACAATAAGAGCATGCAAGATATAAACACAAGTGAGAGATAGAGAGAGCAATCGCAAACACAGAAGATTTGTTTCGAGGTTCGAGCACCATTGCTCTACGTCCCCGCCTTCAACACTATGAAGGATTTCCACTAGAATCAATCCCACTGGATCACTCGGTGCCGCAACACCTACAACTAGTTCACACTAGAACTCCTTGGACTCACTAGTCCCTCTCTTGTTCCCGCAAGAACTACACACGCAAGCACACTAGCTTGCCGAGGCCGCACCTCTACCCCGAGCTCCCATAACAACTCGAAACAACATGAATCCACAAGTTCGCCTCCTCAAATACAATGATGAACACTTTGGTGATCTCAACACTTTGATCACCTAAAACTCTCTCATAACAAAGATCCCTATAGCATTGATATAGTAATGGATAGCTCAAGTATGTGTGAGAAAACTTCGATAGAATTTGTGGTGAAAAACTCAAGAAATTTCTTTTTCAAAACACTCTAGAAATTTCTCCTTTTGATATGGAAGTATTTGACTCTAAAACAAGTGGAGATAAACACTTAGAAAGATAGGAAAAACTATCTTGAAAACCCACTTCAAATCTTGTAAAAACAGCCCAAAATAGCCCCAATTTATAGGCCTAAAAAAATATAACTGTTGGGGTCCAACTCAGCAGGATTCCCTGCTATCAGTTGACCGGCCGGTCGACCACCAATGATCAGATTTCTGACTGTTGTGTCACCGGTCGACCGCCCGGTCGACCGATGTAGCACCCCGTTCTCGGGATACGTACCCAGATATGTTTCCTGATTTTTTTGACTGTATTGTTCAATTTTCTTCCAGTATTTATTTTTAAGTTGCGATTTCTCATGTTTATGGTATCGGATCTAGATTCTCAGTCTTAGAGTCAGCCCTGACCCGGACCGGGAACCTGATACCAGCCTGCTGCTCGATTTGACCTTTCTAAAAGTCTAATTTGATCGATTTTAGTTTCAGACACTGTTTTCTAATATTTTAAATTTTTCATGATTTTCTAGAATTTTTCAGAATTTTTCTGCAAAATCTTCAAAACCGGTGCGGTCGGCATCGCTGATTGATTCACAGATTTTTAGTTTTCAAATGGGATAGAAGTTTTAGAAACGGCTTTCACATTACTTCTTAGAATTTTATTTTCTATCTAAATATATTTTTGAGATTTTTCTAAATTTATCAAAATTTGACCGATTCTGGTGTCGGCTGGTATCGTTGGAAGATTTCAGGATTTTTAATTTAAAAACTATATTGAATTTCTTGAATCAAATTTCACTGGGCATCCTAAATACTATTTTTTAATTTAAGAATTTTTTGGAATGTTTCTGAAACAGTCGAATTTTCGCCTATTAAAATAATAATATTATTTACCGACCTTATCTTTTCTTACTTTTTCCTTCTCTACTCCTCTAATTTATACTCCCAGATATTTTAATAAATTAAATATTTAATAATAAATTTTTTACTATTTTCTTTTCTTTTTCTTTTCTTTTTTACTTTTCCTTTATTTTCTTTCCTTTTCTTTCTTTTCTTTTCTTCCCCTTTGACTTTCCCATGCTCTGCTCTGGCCGCCTGCAGCCACCTGTAGATCTGCAACAACAGCCCCTCTTCCCCCCAATCTTCATCATTAACTTTTCCTTCTCCACCCCATTAAATCTCCTTTCATCATTCCTTCTCCTTTCCATTCTCATTTCAATTTCAACCTTCTTCAACCAAAACAAACCCGCCAACTCCTCCTTCACAACCGGCCGCCTCCACCACTTGAGCCGCCGTCGCCGCCGCCCCTAGGCCAGCACCGCGCCAACCCACCCCCCCACTTCCTTCTCCACTTCCATCATCCCCAAACATTACTCCACCATCTTCAATTTCATCCAAACCCATCACCACCACCTCCCTTCCTCCTCCAAAATTCACAACATCTCCATCAAATTCACCACTTCCACCACCCTATCAACACCTCCTCCTCCTCCTCTAACTCCCCATCACCTCCAACAAACAACCACAACCACCATAACCACCACCACCACCAACTATCACCACCATCTCCACCAACACCAACAACAACCAAAACAACTCCAACATCCCCCTCCTCCCCGAGGGCCGGTCGCACGTGCGCCCCCTCCCCCGACGGCGCCACCGCCGCCGCCAGGCCACCGGCAGTGGCCAGCCGCTGGCCACCACCCCATCCCCTCCATTTCCTTCTTTCTTTCTTTCTTTCTTCTTTCCTTCTTTATTTCTTTCTTTTCCCTTTCTTTTCCATAAATAAACCCACTTTTCTCACATTCTCTAAAATACCCATCCCCTCATTCACAAATTACTTCCCTATATTTACAACCATACCCCTCTCCTTTTAATTCCTATTTCCTTTCTAAATATAACCCTATACTCTCTCTCCCCTCTCTCTCCCCCCCTCATTCCCTCTCTAATAATTATATAAATATTTATATTTATATATTTAACATATATTTATGGGCTAGTGGCTTGCTCGCACGGGTTCGCAGATTTCTCAGACTTTTCTCAGTATTTTCATTCCAGTGTTAGGCGAGTACATTTCTTTGACATTTCTTACTTTATTACCATCATTCCATGTCTAATAATTATTATCTTGCTTTTAATATATGATATCTCTCTATGCAAATTAGTATATGTTATATAAATAATTATCATGCTTTATAAATAGCTTTCAGCCATTATTATACTTTGTCGAATCAGTATTATACCAGGTATGCCTAAATCTGCTCCCACTTTACTCGGCTTCGCATGGCTAATAAATAGATAAATTTATTATTGTTAGAAATAATATTGTGAAGAGTTTGAAATGTTTGTATTGTTCTCCTGTACCATGTTATGTGACCTGTTAATACCTAGTATTTGAAGTTGTGACTCTCACCGACATATTAGTTACCTGATCCTGACATGTATACACCTGACACTTGCCATGCTATATTTGATACAAGATAACTGACACCGGTACTTGCCATGCTATATTTGATATATGATATCTGACACCGGTACTTGCCATGCTATATTTGACACCGATACTTGCCATGCTATATTTGATACAGATATCTGACACCGGTACTTGCCATGCTATATTTGACATATGATATCTGACACCGGTACTTGCCATGTTATATTTGACACGATACTTGCCATGCTATATTTGATACAAGATATCTGACACTGGTACTTGCCATGCTATATTTGACACATGATATCTTACACCGGTACTTGCCATGCTTGACATTTGAAATCTGACACCGGTACTTGCCATGTTATACTTGACCCCTGATATCCGACACCGGTACTTGACATGCTATCACTCACTTGACATGCTATCATCTGGTACTAGAAAACTTGACAAAATATTATGACACCTGACTAGGGACCATTATACCTGACACCTGTATTACATGGCATATTCATGATTATCACTGTTAAGAGACTTGGCATGATTATTATACTGTTACCAAACCTCTGGTACTCCTGAACTCCTGTAGTCCTGTACTCATGTACTCTTGAACCCCTGTACTCTTGAACTCCTGTATCCCCTGTACTCATGTCCCCTGCACTGTTACTCTTATTAATAGCACAGTTAGACCAGCGTCCGACAGAGCATGCCTGGTGTCGGGATGACGAGGATGTATCCCACAATCGTGCTAGCGTCCGGCGGATCCTGAATGAAACTAAGTGCCACATAAAGCAAAGTGCCACACCATACACATGGTGAGGGCCACCTCTTGAATCCGTGAGGGCCACCTCTAGAATTCATATCCCACACAGAGCAAAGTGCCACACAGAGCAAAGTGCCACACAAAGCAAAGTACCACACCACAGACGTGGTGGGGGCCACATCTTGAATCTGTGGGGGCCACCTCTTGAATCTGTGGGGCCACATCCTGAATCAACCCTCAGAGCAAAGTGCCACATGGAGCAAAGTGCCACACCACACGTGATGGAGGTCACCTCTTGAATCTGTAGGGCTAATTCCTCCCTCCTTCCTGTGCTATCTGGTGTTAGCGTGATAAGCATTCTCAGTGCCTATTAACACAGACATACCTGTACAATGATAACGCCTAGAGCATGTGTTACTTGATCTCTCCCCTATTCGAATAATGATACCTGCATATCGGAGTTCAGATGAGTTCTACTGGAAGTGCGGGCTCCAGCATGAACTGTCGGTGTTGTGGGACGCCGGTGGGAAAAGGACAAGAATAACATAAGAATGTAACACCCAAACAGTAATAATATTAGGAACGTGTGATATTTGGTCTCTCCTTTGTTCGGGTCCTGGTACTCACATATCAGACCTGGATAAGTTCTACAGAGTGCGAACTCTAGCAAGGACTATCGGTGATGTGAGGCGCTGGTAGGGAGGCGATTAAAATATCAAACGGTACTATTTATTATTATTGGATAAATTAAATTATAACACCTTTATATTCTTCAAATAGAGTGTTATGCCCTAAGTTGACACCCTACTTTATGACATATGATGATTACTCTAGACACACTATAGTTCTGTTACTCTTAGGACAACTCAAGTTGTATAATTTCAGACGATGGCGACATGAGATATGTGGTACATAGAAGAGGGTTTTCTTGTTTGGATTATCCTTTGACGTATCTGTTCCGTGAATCCATAATCTGAGCTTGTACAACTAGTTTTGTCTATACTTATATTTATCGCATGTTTAACTTATTTACCGCACGTTTATATGTACCTATGCTCTTCATACTGCCTTCTATGCATGTTTCAGTTTCAGATTTATCGATATACATGATTTACTGTCGTTCTTTTAATTTCCCTTATATTATTTGTCAATTCTTATACCTGCATACTTGGACCACATCACTTGATCATGTACACATATACTTGTTATGTACGCCATTTGGCTTTATTATATGTACTCATAGGGTTGCGTCTAACAACCTTGGATTCTCATGTCCAGATCAAAGACACTGGACCTTGGTGGCCTTACTATAGCTGATCAGAGTACGCAGCGGATTCTTCCATGACGGTTGGAGCGCAGCAGATGCTTGGATTATCGTCGCAGCTCTTCCTCCTAGTTCCTCTCCTCTTGCTACTCGTGAGCACCTCTCAGCTTATGTATATCTCTTCATATGATGTACTTTTATATTTCTGGTGATGTAATATTCCTGTAATATTGTATCACTCTTTGTGATAACCATGTACTTGTGTTATTTCTGTTAGAATGTATATTACAACTGCGCTTTCGCACTCTGATTCTTACCTGTACTGATGCTTAGTGTATATATGTGAGGGTATTTCGGACCTTCATATATACGTCGCAGTATCGTCTCCGTACCCGCGGCCGAGACGTCACAACCGAGGTCTGGATACAGAGAGCAGAAGCTCTCTGCCGGTCGACCGCCTGGTCGACCGGGGCCAGATCCAGATAGCAGAGCTCTCTTGCGGTCGACCGAGTCGGTCGACCGACCCACCAACCAAAGTGGTTGTGCACGTTTGTGCACATCGGTCGACCGAACCGGTCGACCGGCCGAAGGCCAGGTCACCAATTTTAGGGATTAAAACATGGTCTTTTTACCTTCAATAAAATCCCATAAATTCTCATAAATTCTACAAAATTAAGTTCATTAATATACTTTGAATTACAAATATTTTGAACTATTTTTGTGATAAGGAAATTTTAGCTTAAACAAAAATCTGTATTTTTCAAAAACGATTTTTTTTAAACTTCTCCAAATACAAAACAAGATATTTTAAACCCTTTTGAAGCTTGGTGTGTATGGATATGATCCACTACACATATATGATGAAATATCTATGTTTTTGACAAAAAGCCCTAAAATAAATTTTGATAAGACACATGTATATTTTGAAGCTTAAAACCAAACCGGTATTTTTCAAAACAAAAACTCTTTTATGAAAACACATATAAATCTTCTGTGTGAGTGTATACGAACTTGAGCAATCCACCAACTAATCTATCATTTACATTTTATCTAAAAATAAAATCTTAACACTTATAAATATGACACAAGTCTTCTTGGAAGTCTTCTCTTTGAAAATCTTCTTCTCCTTATTGACTTGGTCCAAACCTTGATCTAATGAGCTAGACTCCTCTTGAGTACTTGATGCGATCTTGCTGCGCGAGCTCTTGAATCAACATGATCTAGCTCTAGAACTTGACTTTAAATCCTTTGTTGAAGCTAAACACCTACTAAGATCTTGATCAAATATCTGAGACTAATTAAACACAAGATCATTAACTACATGAGTTAATCATCATCAAAACTAGAGTGATGGGCCTCTGGACCAACAATCTCCCCCTTTTCGATGATGACAAAACTCATGGAGTTATATATGCATAGATTAAAGATAAGCTTCATAGAAGCTCCCCCTTAACTCATGCATACCAATAAACAATAAGATATTCAATAAAGTGCATAAAACTAAACAAATATATATATGCATAAACAAGGAGAAAAACATGCATAAAGCAAAAATCCTTCTCCCCAAAAACCTTCTCCTCCTTTTTGTTATAAAACAAGAAAATGAAATAAACATACATATATAAATATCAAATAGTTCTCCTCCCTTTTTATCAATAAACATGCCAATAAACATGCATATATAAATCATGCATATAAATCAAATACCTCTCCCCCTTTTTGTCAAATCATCAACAAAGGGACAAAAACAGTTCAAACAAAGGATATATATATATGCGATATATATTCATGAAGAAGTGAGACGTGAAGTTAGCTCCCCCTGCATACATGCATTACATGAAGAAGGGATGACAAAACCCTAACTCACATAAAGTATAATATACAATATATAAGTGGAGATGTTAAGCTCACCCTACACACGTGTATCACATAAAGAAGAGATATCAAGCTCCTCAATATAAGATACACTCAATATGAATCTATATATAGAAGAAATGTTAAGCTCCCCTTGCATATAGGCAATTCATAGCAAAAATTTTAAAATCACTTTAAGACAAATTTTAAAATCTCTTAAGTCAACAAAACAAATTTTGAGATACCACTTGGAAGTAAACAGAATTTTAAGATTTCAATGAAAGTAAAATATTTTGTATTTTTGATACCGATTGAAACATAAAGTAAATTTTGATACCAAATAAAATGTCAATTGAAATACCAATTGAAATCTATTGTAAATTTTGATACCAAATAAAATGTCAATTGAAATACCAATTGAAAACTATGCATAAACTTATAAAGATACCAATTTATTTTTAATTTTAAGTCAAGCTTAGCATAAACATAATTTGTGCTTTAAATATGTAATGGATATTGTAAATCAAGCACAATCAAAACATATATATATGTATGAAAAAGAAAATACCAATTGAAATTGATATTATTTGAGATTTTGAAACATACATATATAGAAACAAATATGAGTATACAAAAAAAATAGAATTTCATGAAGAAAATGTGTATAACTCATACCTATCCATCCTATTCATGCACATGATAAAAGATTTTCAATTTAGAGCATACAAGGCATGATCGCCCATCCAACCGCCCTTAAAGGGTAGAAGTTTTCAAAAATAAAATTTGAAAATAGTTGTATTTTGAAAATACTACCAAATGAAGAATAAATAACTAGTTAATGTAATTTTTAAAAAACTAGTTAAAGATCCTTCAAACATGAAACCAAATCATACATATCTCATGAAGCATGTTAAAAATACAAGAGATGACACTCGAAATCTATAAAACTCAAAAAATCTCATGAAAACAATGTCATGAGTAAACAAATGAAGTGTGAGTGCACAAGAATCATGTAAATAGTATTTTCATGAAAATGATCAATTAATCTCAAAATAAACCTAATATCTTTTATCAAAAGCAAAAAATGTATTTTTCATTAAAATCAAACTTCAAAGGTATATGTATGTTTTATTCAAAAATAAAAATATACATACATCTCCTAAACACAAAAGAGTTCATAATTAATTTGCATGAAGGTAAGAGACTCAAGGGTATACATGTATATCTATTAGTTTTAGACAAGAATAACAATGCATGAAGCAAAACATACATAAGAATAGGGAAAATAAGTGTAAATGAAATAATCATCAAAACTAGGTCATACATGTACATGTAATGAGTACAACTGAGCAATAAAGGTCAACTATATAAGAATCAATTATTGCTCACTACTTGTACGAGTATAGATACAAGTTTTAATGGAAGCCACATCTAGACTAGTATTCACGACATGAAGCACAAAAAAAAACATGCTAAAAATATTATCTATGTAAAAGCATGTAAACTAAAATAGGAGTTTAGAGATAGTTACCAAACCATGTGCATTAATCTCTAAGTCTTCAAAATATGGTGGTCCTCCCAGCAAACTACCTTGATAGTGATGCATCAATTGTAGTGTCCATCAAGCGCTTGTATCACCACCAAGGTACCAACCCTCTCACGTCATGTGAGAGCCCACGCCTACATCAAACATAAGTGGTGAAAATTTTGGTACCCATTTTCTTTTGGGTCCATAGGGGTTAGCATCAAATGGAACCCAAACATTGTTATTAGAAAAATTTATAGAATTTACTTTGTCAAAACAAAACTTTGCTAAATGGCCTTTGCGGCCGCAATGTGTACATTTGTACACTTTAAGCATGCACATGAGAATGAGTGTGATCATGATGTGCAAAGTGTGCATATGTATGCCGTGGGTGATGTGCATGAACATGTGAGGCTTGTTTCTTTTGAAACAAGGTTTCTAATCTATTATGATTGAATGCACAATTGCTCAAAGTTGAGCTCAAACAATTTATTTTATTTTTTAAAAATTTAATCTAATTTTTATCAATGATAGCATGAAGAGCATGGCAAATATGAGAATCAATAATCTTTTTCTTTTTAGAAATATTTTCTTTTTCTTTTGAAATAATTTTTCTTTACAAAGATTTGTTTTCTTCCAAAGCAATTTAATTTTCTTTTTCCACCAAATTTATTTTATTTTTCAAAGAATTATTTCCTTCACAAAGATCATTTAATTTAGAAAATAAGAAAATATTCTCCTTTTTTAAAGATTCATTTTCTTTAGAAATGTTTTCCAATTTATTTTGAAAAGAATCTTTTTCTTTTGAAATGGACTCATAATAAATTTTTCAATCTTTTATGGTCCTTTTTAAGCAAATCATATTTTTCAAGAAGTTGTTGACAAAATGAAGCAAGCTCATCATAAGACATGTTAACATCCTCATCAAGCTCGGATTCAAAATTTAGCTCAAGGGGGTTATCCCCTTGGACCATGTAGCACAAGTTAGAAGCATCACTTCCATCATCCGAGTCACTCCCCGTGTAGCATTGCTTTTGTTCACCAAGGGAGACTAAAGTGTTCCATATTACAAAAGCCGAATCAAAGTTAGAAACCCTACATAAATAATCATCATTTAGGGTTGACTTTAAGGCATGGATGGCTTTTACATTAGCTTCTAGATGTTTGCCATTTAAATAATATGAATCTTTAATAGTAGCAAAATAAACATAAATACCTATGGCTTTGAGGTACATTGACATCTTAACCTTCCAAGTTTGGATGTTAAGAATATCAAACATGGGAGGTGACATGAAATCTATGTATGTGTATAAATATTATGATTAGCTAAAAATGAGGATTTTTAACTCTAGATTGTTAGACCCAAATCAAGAGCACCAACCTCTGATACCAATTGAAATCACCTAGAGAGGGGGCGAATAGGTGACTAGCTAATCTAACGATGAATAATACGGAATTAAAACTATTTATGCAAACTAAAAACTATTAAGCTAAACACACCAAGTATAACATAAGAGTGTAGCCGAATTCTCGGTGAAGGGCTCTGGACTATCTCCTCAAGATTCCTCAAGATAAGAGTTGAGATGTCGCTATGGCTCTCTTGGTTGAATACAAGTGTGAGCAAACAATCCCCAAGCATATATCAATTTAAGCACAAGTATATCAAGTAAGTAATGAATATGAACAATAAGAGCATGCAAATATAAACACAAGTGAGAGATAGAGAGAGCAATCGCAAACACGGGAATTTGTTTCGAGTTTCGAGCACCCTTGCTCTACGTCCCCGCCTTCAACACTATGAAGGATTTCCACTAGAATCGATCTCACCGGATCACTCGGTGCCGCAACAGTGACAACGAGTTCACAGTAGAACTCCTTGGACTCACTAATTCCTCTTTTATTCCCGTAAGAACTATACACGCAAGCACACTAGCTTGCCGAGGCCGCACCTCTACCCCGAGCTCCTACAAGAACTCGAAAAAACACGAACCCGCAAGTTCATCTCCTCAAATACAAAGATGAACACTTTGGTGATCTCAACATTTTGATCACCTAAACTCTCTTACAACAAAGATCCCTATAGGATTGATATAGCAATGGATAGCTCAAGTATGTGTGAGAAAAACTTGGATAGAATTTGTGATAAAAAACTCAAGAAATCTCTTATTCAAAATACTCTTGAAAAATTCTCCTTTTGATATGAAAGTATTTGGCTCTAAAACAAGTGGAGATAAATACTTAGAAAGATAAGAAAAACTAGCTTGAAAACTCACTTCAAATCTTGTAGAAAACAGCCCAAAACAGCTCTAATTTATAGGCCTAAAAAATATAGCCGTTAGGGTCCAACTCAGCAGGATTCCCTGCTGTCGGTCGACCGGCCGGTCGACCGCCAATGGTCAGATTTTTGACCGTTGTGCCACCGGTCGACCGCCCGGTCGATTGAGGCCTGGATACAGAGAGCAGAAGCTCTCTGCCGGTCGACCGCCCCGTCGACCGGGGCCAGATCTAGAGAGCAGAGCTCTCTGGCAGTGACTGGCCACTAGCCAAAGTTTGTGCACATCGGTCGATCGGACCGGTCGACCGGCAGAAGGCTAGGTCACCTATTTTTAGGGATTAAAATATGATCTTTTTACTTTCAATAAATTCTCATAAAGTCTCATAAATTCTAAAAAATTAAGTTCATTAATATACTTTGAATTACAAACATGTTTGATTAAAAATCAAAATATGCTACAAACATTTTGAACTATTTTTGTGATAAGAAAATTTTGTCTTAAAAAAAATCTGTATTTTCAAAAATGATTTTTTAAAACTTCTCCAAATACAAAACAAGATATTTTTAAACCCTTTTGAAGCTTGGTGTGTATCGATATGATCCACTACACATATATGATGAAATATCTATATTTTTGACAACAAGCTCTAAAATAAGTTTTGATAAAACATATGTATATTTTGAAGCTTAAAAATCAAACCGGTATTTGCCAAAACAAAAACTCTTTTATGAAAACACATATAAATCTTGTATGTAAGTGTATATGAACTTGAGCAATCCACCAACTAATCTATCCTTTACATTTTATCTAAAAACAAAATCTTGACACTTACAAATATGACTCAAGTCTTCTTGGAAGTCTTCTCTTTGAAAATCTTATTCTCCTTCTTGACTTGGTCCAAATCTTGATCCAATGAGCTAGACTCCTCTTGAGTACTTGATGCGATCTTAATGCGCTAGCTCTTGAAGCAACATGTGCTAATTCCAAAACTTGACTTTAAATCCTTTGTTGAAGCTAAACACCTACTAAGATCTTGATCAAATATCTGAGACTAATTAAACACAAGATCATTAGTACAAAACTACATGAGTTAATCATCATCAAAACTAAAGTGATGGGCCTCTCGGCCAACAATACCCACCTACATTTTCAATATCACCAAATATATCACCAATAAATTCTAGTTATCTCACCAAATATCACCAAATATCACCAATATATACAAATCTCACATATCCAAGTAATTTCATAAATCTCAGAAAATATAAGTAATATAAATCACAATCATATCATAATATCTCACCTAAGCCTCATCATTGTCTCCGTCACCAGTGTTGTGCCCCAGCTGCTAGGTTACCCGGTGCTTTGTTGAACAACATCTCTCTTGAAGCAGCCTCCAACTAGGGATCCTCTGTCGGTCGGCCTCTGACTGCTGCCTCAGGGTCTCCGACTGCTGCCTCAGGCCCTCAGACTCTTGCCTTTTGGCCTGAACCTGCTGCTCAAGCTGGGCAGTATAGGCGTCTCTCCTAGCAAGCCTGGTGCCTCTGAGAACATCCACGTGCAGCCCGTGCCTTGTCACACATCCAAATATTTTGAAGGTCGCTCATGTGTTAGTGGTGCTCTCATCGCAGCCATATGCTACCGCCACATCATAATTCCTCTCGAGTTGGAGCTAAAAATTAATAGAGATATTAAAAGTATAATTAGATTTTTAGCATTTTCATAAAATATAAGGATATATAAATAAATTTTTAATACTTACACTAACAAACATGGCTTCTTTGGTGACTCGCTTGCCCCCGGTGCGAGGCATGGGAAGATCACCCTCAGGAGCATCAAGCACATCGATCTTTGAGAATTCCTTATTGTTGATCTTCTTTGCGTTCGGCTTCCTCCTGCAGGCCTCTCTCTAATAGAAATACAAGAAATTTAAAAAATTAACTTAAATAGTAAATATACTATAAAATCAAATGAATATAAATTTATACTTACAAATTTATCCTTCCACACAGAATGCGCGTCTCTACCCATCCTATGTGGCAAGTCATTTGCAGCACGAGAGGCTTTACATTTTCCCTCCTCGACTACAAATTTAAAAATAAACAAGTCAGTAAATTTTAGGTATAATAATATATAAAAATTGATTACTTTTTATTTTACTAATCCACTCATGTCGTTCTGACTGTTCTTTCCATATATTGATAAGAGGTTCATCGAAGTATCACTGTCGACTCTATCCATCTGCATTGCAGTAGCATCATCTATGGACCCCTGGCAGCGATCAAAGGTACGACACATGAAATGATTTTTGTTGTCGTTCCACTTCTTCCTAGCATTATTGTTGAATCACTTGCAAAACTTCCTTGGAATATCCCGCTCATCATTCCAAGCTGGCGGTGAAAAATCACCCTGCATATCACATAATGTCACTTAGATTAAAATCTCAATAAACTATAAACATAAACATAAAATCTCAATAAAGTATAACACAACTTACAGCCAACTCATGATATAATGCTTCAATTCTCCCTGAATTCTTATGGTCAGGCCAAGTCAAGGCCGGAGAAAACTCATCACAATGGCAGACATGACGATTAATGCGATCTGAGAGTGCGTCGTAGTGAGGGCCAAACGGGAAACCATCTCCATCAATCTGGAACGGGCCAACTAGCCTGGTTTTTATCCTGGACTGGCTAGAGGATGATGCTGCCATTTTAGAAGACATGTGTTTTACAATTATAAACTTTAGATATAAAGTTAGGCAGTCGTACAATAGATAAATATAAGTCAACATAGAAAATAAAATGCACAACTCATAAAGTTAAGCAGTCATACAATACATGTAACTAGCTTATCTCTAAAAATAAAGTACATATATGCAACTAGATCATTTCCAAACATAAAATAAAAGCAGTCGAATATTAATACTGTGTTACATTGAAAAATTCAATATATAATTAGAAATTAAAGTGGAAAAATTAGAATACATTTAATTTCTTACTCTTCCATAGGGTCAACACCCTTAGTAGAAGCAGATGCCACATTAGGATCGGTTCGGATGGGCATTACCTCCTAACATTTACCTTCAGTACTTAAATCAAATGTATCTCTTGGTTTTGTGACAATGGGCACCACACAAGGATTATCCAATGGATGCGGCACGAAGAATGCTTGCAAAATCAGAGAAGGCAGAATGAAGGGATAAGTTTTTTATCTGGTCTTGTAAAGTCAACAAGTGTGAAGCCATGTTTGTCTGGTTTGTTCTTATTGTTATCAGCCCAGTCACACTCAAACAAAATGATCTTCCTGCGCCCTTTATTAAATGATAGTTCAATGATATTTTTGATCATCCTATAATACGTAATAACTCCTTCCCTCGGGTCATTGTCATGCACACTTGCGTAGCTTGTCATCATCGCCATAACAGTAACTTTACTATTTTGAGTACAGTTAGACTCTTCAGACGACTTCTTGCGAAATTTGAAACCTTGTATATCAAAGTTTTTGTATGTCTTGACTTTAAATTCAGGAGACCAAGACAGAGTTAACAAATCTGTATCTATTCCAGCATCTCGTGTATCCTATTTAGTTAAACAAGGTTATTTCACAAATTCATTAGACTAGAGTGATTAGTCTACGATTATGCATTATTATATCGCATTTCCCCCGATTTATGAATAAATTGTCAGTCTAAACCGTGTTTTGGTTTTTATTGCAGGTAAATCCAAAGTTCAAGGGCAAAGGAGTAATAAGAGCCTAATTAATCCCAATTTATGGTAATTAATCCCGCATTACTTGGAGGCCAAGCAAAGGATTATCTAGAAGATACGTTGAACCTAGACTCCTGCGCATGTCAGACGAATATTCGGGTGAAAGTACCAGAAACGGGATATACTATGATCATTCTCGAAGCCAGAGGGACGTCCTGACAAAAACCAGGGACTTAAGTCCCTGATATTGCCGCGGAAACGCGGCAATTACCGCGTTTCTGCGGCAATGGAGTGGAGCCACGCGTCGATTTTTGACGCGTGGCCCCGTCTCGTCTTCTGGAGGCTTCCTATGCCTATAAATACCTCTTCAGTTGGCCAAAACGAGGAGTCTTCATTTTTAGGATTAGGTTCTGATTCTAGGAGAAGCTTAGTGTAGTGTAGGTAGGTGCTTTTCATTTCTCTTGTATTTTCATTTCTTTTTAGATCATTGTAGTAGGGCTGAGAGATTCATAGAGAGAGAGATAGAGAGGGATTGATGTAATAGATGGTGACAGTCTATGTAAAGGTGCCTCCTTTCTCTTCCAATGTAATCTTCTTCATCTTCTACATGATGTTTTGCTAACTTTTCTTCTCATGGTAATCTAACTACTAACCACTAACCATCTAACCACTTACTAGATAATCCACATGAATCGGGTAGTCTCTACTAAGGCCTTGTTCTTGCAAGAGCCATTGATGGCTCATGATGATGGGTTCTAACATCTAACTTGCTAACTCCTAACCAAGCTAACTCTCTCTTATTTCATACTTTCTTTTAATGATTGATGAGTTAATGCTTGTATTAGCTTGATCTTGATGCATGTTTGATTATGATGAACCATCTATGTGCCATGCTTTGTATCGTCTCTTGAAGCCAAGGATTAGTGATGGCCGAGGATCAAAATGTGAGGCAACTATCATGAAGAGGTTAGCATGGTTAGTGGATCATTTAGTAGTTAGTAGCCATGAATTTTCTTTTATCTTGTTTTTGAAATCATTTTCATCGTTGTTTTCATCACCTTCTTAGTTCATCTTTGTTTCATCTCCTTTTCTATTTTGTTTTCCAAACCACTCTTCTATTTGGTTTTTACATCGACGTTTTCATCGCTCTCCTCACCTACCACATTCTGGATTTCATTTTCTTTTCCTTTTCATTCTTTTCCTAATTCTTTTAACAAAGAAGAATTGTTAACAAACAACGTGAATAGAAACTGTCAATGCTTCTATCGCCTCCCTTTCCTGTGGATTAGACCCGTTAAGCCAATGCTATAATGGAAGTATCGAGGGTACATTAGCACACATTCAAGCTTTTCATTGATTTTATAAATACACACTTTTGAGTGCTAGTTCCGCCCCGATCAATTTTTGGCGCCGTTGCCGGGGAAGGGAATGGTTTTGTTTTCACATTTTTGTTAACATTTGTCTTCTCTGTTTTGGTGTGCAGGACAATCTTTACTGGTGCTTAACATTGCAGTACATAAACTAGCTTTGCCTTTCCCTGCTCTTGAAAGCAGGGCCCTAGCTTTTAAAGAACTGCCGCGCAACCGGGACTTTTGCCACGAAAATGCAGCCATGTTGTAATCATTGTATATCTTGTTGTGCTGGGATGTGTGAATTATAATAGCTAGTGGATTTGTGCTGCTATCTTTTTTTGCTTTGATTGCCTACACACCTTAATAAACTAAAGAATTAAAATACGGTATTTGGATGCTTTAAAACGGCTTAGACATTTGCATTTAGGCACGTGTCAATTCAATTCCATATACTGTATTTTGTTCTGTTGTTGTGATCTGGATGGAGATGTACATATGGCATTGCATATAGCATAGGACAAACACGTGGGTGATTTATCGCTTTGTGTTATATTCTTGTCTATATTGCACACTTGCATGAAATTGAACTTAAGGGCAAAACCCAAACAAGATAAGGTGGGGATTTCATCACCTTTCCCTAGCCCAAAAACCTCCTCCCCACTCACACAACCAAGTCCTAATAAAATTTGATAGACGTTGGCCCCTAGGGACATCTCGGCTAGGTCTAGGTCAACCCTTCTATAGGCTTGGTTTTGATTTTTTGTTTTCTTTTTGTTTGTTGTTTGATTCTTTCTTTTTATTGTGATTTTTTGTGAAATGGAATTCAACAATAACAATTCTTTCAATCCAAATATGAATCCATATTTCACACCGACCCTATTCTATTCGGATAATTCCAACCCGGCGTTTTACAATATGCACCAACCAAATACACCGGGTTGGCCTTATCCGAATCAATACAACCCATACCCACATTCTTATGACTATAATTTTCAAAATAATTTCAACTCGTCACAGAGTCAATGGGGATTCACGTCCCCTGAGTCAAATTTTCAACCTCCTTGTCCACCATATTCACCTTGTCCACAATATTCATTCTCCGATTTCGCTTCCTATACTCCCATTCTAGAGCATCCACTTGTAGAAAAATCAAGTCTAGAATAGAGAATAGAAATCTTGCAGGAATCTACTTCTCAGTCTATTGATAGAATAGAAACACAATTGAGTGAAATGGTCAACATTCTTAAAAATGAAGAAACTCTCTCTTCACCACCTTTGACCAATTCAAATATCTATAACTCTATCAATTTGACCCATGACTCCTATTAGTTTGGAAACCAAGATTCCTACACTCCTTTTCTAGAACAACCACTTGTAGATACATCATATCTAGAAAAGAGGATAAAAGTCTTGCAAGAGTCCGCACTAAAATTCCAAAAATCATCTGCCGAGTCTGTCAATAGGATGGGAACACAATGGAGTCAATTGGTTAGCATTTATAGGAATGAGAAAAATCTATCTTATCAACCTTTGACCAATTCAGCTATGCCACACTCTATTGATATGACCCAGGACTCTTGTCATTTTGAACATCAAGATTCAATTTCAGCACATCCACCTGAACTTGTCCACACTTCAAATCCCATTGACATTTTGGCAAGTTATCCTTTTCCTGAAATTGAACTTGAGTATGAATATGATCATGAACCTCAAATTAGTGATTCAATTCTACTTCCTGATTCAATTATGACTCCGGTATCTTCACCTGATTTCAATCCTTTCCTGAGTCGGTATTGGATCCAGTGCCAGTCCATTGTGAAATTGAATCACCAATCATTTATGATGATCATATTGAACTTGACCAATTTCATACTTTGAAAGTCTCATTGATAAATTGGCAAGTTCTCATTTTGTGGAATTGAACTCAATGAGGAATGTGACTTTGATCCTCAAATTTATGATCCAGTTCAAATTCCTGAATCACTATTGACTCCTGTTTTGTTACCAGATTTGAGCAACATTTTCGAGTCAGTTTTGATTCCCATACCTGTCATTCCTGAACTTGAATCACCAATCTTCGATAGTCACATTCCATCATGGGGAAATGAATGTGGACTTGAGCTTCATTTTCTTGATTTGGACCCACTTCCTGAACCAATCTCGACTCCTGAACCTTTACTTGACTTAAGTCTTTTTCCTGAGTCGGTATTAGTTCCTATACTTCCTGAGTCCAAATCAATCATTCCATTTGGGACAAGGGTTTTGATAAGTTTGACTCTGAAATTATTTTGAAAATTTGAAAATTAGATGGGGTAAAATTGTTAATAAAAATCACGCATATATACATCATTCTAGTGGGGTGTATTTTAGAGGTCTCTGGTGGGTTCCTCCGGACTCCACGCAAGAAGGATTGGGCCGCATTTCGTGGACCAATCCGACCGCCACTGGAACCACCACTTTGAGGTGATTTTTCCTTCCCAATTTATTTGTTTCATGCATACATACATCACGATGCATTGAGGACAATGCATGAGATAAGTGTGGGGGAGGGTTTACTAACATAGAGTTTTTAGATTTTCTTTCTTTTACACTTCTTTTAGGATACGTTTAGAAAATTTTCCTTTTGTATAGGAATTTTCTCTTTTTTTAAAAACTTTTTGAAATAAGAGACAAAGTTTTGATCTATTTTTAAGAAAATTAAGATGATCTGAGAAATTAAGAAAACCTTAATTATGACATCTTAAACCTAGTTGAAATAATGGATCTTGTTAGGCTAAGTAAGATAAATTGGAGAGATAATTTTATCTTGAATTTTTGCCTTAGATAATATACACTTCACACTTACACAATTTTTGGGATGGAAACAAAGACCTAAAATGCCATAATAAATAAATAAATAAATTCATCACTTATTAAGCTGGATAATTATGCTTCAAGAAGCATGATTATTCACGCCTAACGGTGGTAAAAATCATCACTTATTAAGCTGGATAATTATGCCTCAAGAAGCATGATTATTCACCCCTAACGGTGGTCAAAAGAAACAAATAATCCTCCTTAGTTTTGTGGCCTTGTTTACTTGAGTCCTTAAACCCGAGGGATATTTTTTCATCTGATGCCCTAAAACCATCTGGTCTGGGAGTCATCGGTTATAGGCTCGCTACATGGGTGAACTAGAAAGCCTAAGAAAACTAAGGGAAGAAAAAAAGAAGAAAAAGAAAGAATATATATATAAATAAATGGCTTGATGGTTAGAGTTAAAATCCCAGAAATCTTCACTATCACAAAGAGCATATTATCTAGGTTTATGAAAGATAAAATATTCAATCCAATTTTGAATACTTACCTTAATTGAAGACAAGATCTTGCATAGAGACTAAGTTAAGGAAGAATGATTTTTGGTGGACTTATGACCTTAGATCGCTTATATTTTTGCAAAAATATTTTATAAACTTGTCTCTCTTTCAAAATGTGTTTTCAAAATACTAACATTTGTCTTCTTTCTTCATGGATTTTGTGGGTGCAATCCGCTGAAAACCCTCAGGAGACAACACTCCTCCTCTAGGGTAACCTAGAGGTTTAACGGCTTGTTGCACACGCTCAGTGCAATCGCGTCACCTGCGAAAGTGGTGTAATAACCTCTGTAGTATAGTTTTTCTTTTTTGTTTTGCTCGGGACGAGCAAAAGATAAGTGTGGGGGTGTGATTAGTCTATGATTATGACAGTCTATGTAAAGGTGCCTCCTTTCTCTTCCAATGTAATCTTCTTCATCTTCTACATGATGTTTTGCTAACTTTTCTTCTCATGGCAATCTAACTGCTAACCACTAACCATCTAACCACTTACTTGATAATCCACATGAATCGGGTAGCCTCTACTAAGGCCTTGTTCTTGCAAGAGCCATTGATGGCTCATGATGATGGGTTCTAACATCTAACTTGCTAACCAAGCTAACTCTCTCTTATTTCATGCTTTCTTTTAATGATTGATGAGTTAATGCTTGTATTAGCTTGATCTTGATGCATGTTTGATTGTGATGAACCATCTATGTGCCATGCTTTGTATCGTCTCTTGAAGCCAAGGATTAGTGATGGCCGAGGATCAAAATGTGAGGCAACTATCATGAAGAAGTTAGCATGGTTAGTGAATCATTTAGTAGTTAGTAGCCATGAGTTTTCTTTTATCTTATTTTTGAAATCAATTTCAAAATTCTTTCTATCATTTTCATCGTTGTTTCATCACCTTCTTAGTTCATCTTTGTTTCATCTCCTTTTCTATTTTTGTTTTCCAAACCACCCTTCTATTTGGTTTTTACATCGACGTTTTCATCGCTCTCCTCACCTACCACATTCTGGATTTCCTTTTCTTTTCTTTTTCATTCTTTATCATTCTTTCAACAAAGAAGAATTGTTAACATACAACGTGAATAGAAACTGTCAATGCTTCTATCGCCTCCCTTCCCTGTGGATTCGACCCGTTAAGCCAATGCTATAACGAAAGTATCGAGGGTACATTAGCACACATTCGAGCTTTTCATTGATATTATAAATACACACTTTTGAGTGCTAGTTCCGCCCGATCATAGAGCTATGCGAAAATATATTGTTGATAACACTTACACATTCTTGGTGTCATTTTTGAAATTCCTTATCTTGTGCATTTAGAACAAGCCATTTATAATTAGAAGTCCTCGTTGAGAATCTGTCCTTATGATTTCCCAGTGTCGTCTGCAAGATATACATGACATGTTGAGATAATTCACAATTGTTTAAACTTACGAAAGCTTAAAATTTATTTGGTGTAACGTACTCAATATAAGGGGTAACTTCATGATATTTAAACAAGCAATTATTATATGCATTGTGCATTTCGGCATATGTGAGTTTCATGCTCTGCTTCTGTATCTGTGTCCGTACCGTGCTTCAATACATATCCTTGTCATATCTGTGCACGTGTCATATGTCCGTGTTATGTCTGTGTCCCGTGGCTGTGTTCGTGCTTTATATACATGTCTGTGTCTGTATCCCGTGTCACATGTTCGTGTCTTGTGTCACTATCCTTATCCGTATCCGTGTCCCAAGTACAGTGCAAGTGCAAAAATAACATATACTTGTGACAATCCAAATAAATTATAAGAAAAAATAGAAATATTTGATAAAAATTTTACCTGCGGTGGAGGAAAGTGGTGACCGATCGTGGAGAGTCGGGGGAGGTAGGAGGAGGGAGAAGGCGCAGGGGAGGGGCCGCTGGGGAGGAGGTATGGAGGAGGGAGGGGAAGGGGCCGGGAGGGGGAAGGGGCCGGTGGAGGGAGGGAGAGGTGACCGTGTTGGCCCAAAGGCCCATCACTCTAGTTTTGATGATGATCAACTCATGTAGTTATGTTTACTAATGATCTTGTGTTTAATTAGTGACAGATTTATGATCAAGATCTTAGTTGGTGCATAGCTTCAACAAAGGATTTAAAGTGAAGTTTGGAGCTAGCACGGTTTAATCCAAGAGCCATTGGATCGTGTTTGGACCAAGTCAAGAAGATGTGAAGACTTCAAGTGAAGACTTCAGGTAGATGAAGACTTGTGTCTAGGTATAAGATTTTGTTTTTAGTTAAAATGTAAAGGATAGAATAGTTGGTGGATTGCTCAAGTTCATATCACACACACACTCTTGATTTATAGTTGTCTTTTCATAAAAGAATTTTCAAGTTTAGAAAAGGCTTTCATTTTGAAAAATACATGTTTTGGTTAAAGACTATAAAAATCATATTTAGTGCTTATTGTCAAAAACATAGATATTTCATCTTATTTGTGTAGTGGATCATATCCATACACACTATGCTTTAATGAGTTCAAAATATCTTGTTTTTGGAGAAGTTTTGGAAAAACAAGTTTTGGAAAATATGTTTTAGATTGAGCAAATATTTTCATATTACAAAAATAGTCCAAATCATTTGTAACATGCCTTGATTTTGTGCAAGCATGTTTGATTATCAAAGTATAACATTGAAACTATTTTTGTAGATTTTTCTGTATTTTATGGGATTTTATTTGAGCCAAAAAGACAAACATTTTAATCCCTGTTTTCTGTTTCTGGCTTCAGTAAGTCGACTGTATGGTCGACTAACTCTGAAGTCGGTCGACCAGATCGGTCGACCGACGTGCACAGCGTGCACGCCTTGACCTGGCAGATGGCCGGTCGACCGAGCGGTCGACCGTCCAGAGAGCTCTGCTCTCTGGAAATGCCCCGGCCGACCGGGCGGTCGACCGGACAGAGAGTCTGCTCTCTGTATCTTGCCTCGGTCGGCTAGCCGGTCGACCGATGGAACAAAGGTCTAAAATATGACCGTTGGCCGGTCGACCGGGCGGTCGACCGACAGGTCTGACAGACCCCAACGGCTAGTTTTTGGCAGCCTATATATTGGGGGTTTGGTCATTGTTTTTCACCAAGATTTTAGGAGAGCTTTGGGCCAGTTTTTCTTATCCTTTTAAAAGAGTTTTCTTCACATATTTGAGAGAAAATATTTCCTATCTAAAGGGAAGATTTTATCAAGAGAGTGTTTTAAAGTGATTCTTTGAGTTTTCCTCCACCATTCTCATCCTAGTTTTCTCACACAAACACTTGAGCTTTCCATTGCTATATCTTCCTATATGAGTGTTGTAGTGAGAGTTTTTATTGGTGATCAAAGTGTTTAGATCACCAAGAGATCTTTTCTTGTTCTTTGAGGAGGCAGACAAGTGTGTTCGCGGTGGTTTAGAGTTCGGTTGTGAACTCTTGGTTTGAGGTGCGGCCTCGGCGAGCTTGTGGGGCTATCGTGTGTACGGGACTAGGGAGTCCGAGGGCTTGTAGGTGTTGCGGCACCGGGGAGAGATCCATTGGGATCTTGCATAGTGGAAATCCTTCGTGTGTCGAAGGCGGGGATGTAGAGCAAGTGTGCTCGAACCTCGAAACAAATCCCTTGTGTTTGCGATTGCTCACACTCTCTCTCTTTGTCTCTTGTTTATATCTTGCATGCTATTATTGTGTTTATCCTTTCATGCTTGATATACATTGTGTGCCATATTGATATACTTGCTTGGGATTGTTTGCTAACACTTGTATTCAACCAAGAGAGCCAACGCGGCACCTCAACCATTCAAGGGGAATCTATAGGAGTTAGTCCAGAGCCCTTCACGGGGAATTCGGCTACACTCTTATGTTATATAGTGTTTAGTGTAAGAGTTTTGTTTAGGTCATAATAGTTTTTAATTCCACATTATTTGACATTAAGTGACCATTAGATTAGCCATCACCTATTCACCCCCCTCTAGGTGATTTTAATTTGATATTAGAGCCAAGTGCTTTTGATTTGGGTCTTACAACCTAGAGTTAAAGATCCTCATTTTAGGCTAATCACAATATTTGTACACACACCATGGACTTCATGTCACCACCCACTTTTGACATTCTTAACATCCAAATTTGGAAGGTTAAGATGTCTTTGTACCTCAAGGCCTTAGGATTTCATGTTTATCTTGCTACCACTAATGATTCATATGTTAATAATAGCAAGAATTTGAGGCTAATGCAAAAGCCCTTCATGCTCTAAAGTCTAACCTAAATGATGATTATTATCTAGGGTTTCTAACATTGATTCGGCTTTTGTAGTATGGAACATCATCACCTCCCTTGGCGAAAAGGATCTATATTATGCCTGAAGCGATTCGGACGTTGGAAGCGACACCTCCAACGTGTGCTATATGGTCCAAGGGGATAACCCCCTTGAGGTAACTACCGAATCCGAGGTAGAAGATGATAACATGTCATATGATGAGCTCACTTCATTTTGCCAACAATTACTTGAGAAATATGACATGCTTAGAAAAGATAATAAGAAAATGAAAAAGAAATTTGATTGCATGCTTAATGAAAATGATTCATTTAAAAATAAGGTTGCATGCTTAGAAAAAGAAAATAAAGATTTGAAAAATGAGAATGTTTCCTTGCTTGCAAAATTGAATGATTTATGTGAAGGGAACACTAATTTGAAAAATAAAATTGCTTTGGTGGAAAAACAAAAGGAAGTTGTTTTTCAAGAAAATAAGTCCTTAAAAAGAAAATTTGTTGAAAAAGAAAAAGAAAAAGATTTTGTCTCTAAAAAGAACAAGAAAAATGATTCCATATCTCATCATGCTTTACATGCTACCACAAATGAGATAAATGTTTTGAAAAATAAAAAATAATTTGAGTTCAACTTTGAACTCTTGTGCATTCAATCACACTAGATTGGAGTCTATGTTTTCAAAGAAACAAACTCCATCCATTCATGCACATCATCATGCTTATGTTGCACACCATGATCATACACACTCACATAAGCATACTAAGGTGTACATATGTACACATTGTGGCCGCAAAGGCCATTTAGTAAAATTTTGTTATGATAAGATTAATGCTTTCAATTTTACTAATAAAAGATTTTGGGTTCCTTATAGTACTAACCCAAAGGACCCAAGCAAAAATGGGTACCAAAACCCCCACCATGTGTATTTGTTATAGGTGAGGGCTCTCACAAAACGTGAGAGAATTGGTGCCTTTGTGGTGGTTGCATGGACTAGAAGGACATACATTTGATGCACCGCTATCAAGGAAGTTTTGGTGGGACGACCACCATGTTAGGAGCTTTGGAGTTGGTAACGATCTCTAAACTCCTACTTTTTATATTCATGCTAGTACATTTATCATATTCATAGCATGTTCATGTTTTGTGTTTGATGTGCTTCATGTGGTAATAACATGCTTAGATGTAGTTTTTATCAAAACTTGCATGTATACATGTACAAATAGTGAGCTACATTTGTTTATATATGGTTGCACTTCATGCTCATTTGTACCCACTATTTGCATATGTATAGACTAGTTTTGATGATTCCCATTTATACATGCTTTGCCAATTCTTTATGTTTTACTTCATGTATATGTATTTTTAATTCAAATCTAATAAATATACATGTATACCCGTGAGTCTCTTGCCTTCATGCAAACATCATTAATAGACTCTTTTATGTTTGGGATATGTATGCATATTATTAGATTTGGATAAATCATACATATACCTAGAAGTTTATTGTTTTAATGAAAAATGATTTTTCATGTTTTATTTTGTTAAAAATGTGACTTGTAATCTTTTTGAGCTTAAATGACTATTTTCATAAAAATGCTATTTACATGATTTTTTAAACACTCACATCTTCATTTATTAATTCATGACTTAGTTTCATGATCATTTGAGTTTTATAGACCATGAGTGATTAAATCTTTATGTATTTAGTTATGCTTTATGAAAAACATATGTTCTTGATTTCATGAATTTGAAGGATCTTAACTAGTTATTCAAAAACTATTTCATACTAGTTATTTATTCTTCAAACTAATAGTTTATGATATATCCACATGATCCTACCTTACTTCAATTATATGGACAAATTCTTTTCTGTTCTCAAGATTTGATACTTCATGAATTGAATATTAGTTTAAATGTTAGTTTTTATCAACACTAGGATTTATACTTGAACATATTGTGGGTCACAAATAAATCTATATATGGTTGGGTTTGATTGCTTATTTGTGCCTATTAGATGTGCTAGTATAGCCTAGTCTTGAAGATCCATACATTTTTAAACTTGTATTCCCTTTTTGATTTATTTTATGATCATGTGTTTCATTTCATGTATATGTTTATTTTGCCAAACTTTAGATATACATGGATACCCCTTGAGTCTTTTGCCTTTCGTGCAAATCTATATATATGGACTCAATTGTGTTTAGGGATATGTATGTGTACTTCTTGTATTGTCAAAACATACATATACCTTGAAATATAAATATTTTTTATAAAAAATTTGTGATGATTTTCATGTTTCTTGTTTAAAGGAATATTAAGCTTTATTGCCATTTTCATGATGCCATGTTTCACATAACACTAGTGCACTCACTTCTTTTAAATATTTTCTCATGAGTATGGTTTCATGAGTTTTATATGGACTTTATGGATATTAGAGTGTTTTTAGTGCCATGTGATTTACACATATTTCATGAAAAACATTTTTGATTTATTCCTTGATTGAAGGATTCCGTACTAGTTTTCAAACATTTTCATTTAACTAGTTCGAATTCTTCATGTGGTAGATTATATAATGTATACACTTAAGCTTATTTTTCTATTGGTATCATTGGACATTTTCAATTGGTATCAATATGAACTTCTTTTGTATATACTCATATTTTGTCTTCTCATATATGTATGTATCTATTTCAATGGATATTTTTTTTCATACATATATATGAGTTGTTGTGTGCTTGAGTTTAAATAGATTTACATTTTTAAAGCACAAAGTTTGTTGATGCTAAGCTTAATTGTAACATTTAATTTCCCTTGATAAGCTTATGCACCTTGTTTTAAATTGGTATCAATATGGTTGATCATTACTTACTATTGATCACTATTTTACAATTGATCATTTTTCAAATTGATATCAAATCTCAAAATGTTTTGATAAAAGGAAAATCAAAATTTTGTTTTACAAGAAAAATTCAAAATGTTTTGATGTGTATTTCTTATATGCAAGGAGAGCTTAACATCTCTTCTACATATAGGTTCATGTTGAGTGTATCTTGTATTGAGGAGCTTGACAACTCTTCTTTATGTGGTACACGTGTGTAGGGGGAGCTTCACATCTCCTCTTATGCATTACATAATATGCGTTATGTGAATTAGGGCTTGTCATCCCTTTTTCATGTAATGTATATGTGTAGGGAAGCTAACTTAGCGTCTTCCTCTTCATGAATGTATATCGCATATTACCTTTTATTGCTTTAATCCCTTATTGATCTCTTTGTTTATGACAAAAAGGGGGAGAAAATTTGTTTTGTTTTACTTTAACCCCTTTGTTGATGAGTGACAAAAAGGGGGAGAAGTATTTGGGTTTATATGCATGTTTGAGAAAGATTTATGTTTATGCATATAATATGTTTTTATTTTGCAAATAGGAGAAAAAGAATTTGATATGTTTTATCTCCATACATTTGCATACATATTTATGAGCTTCATTGTCATATATATTGTTTATTTGGTATGCATGAGTTAAGGGGGAGCTTCTTGAGGCTTTACTTTAATCCATGCATATATAACTTCATGAGTTTTGTCATCATCAAAAAGGGGGAGATTGTTGGCCCAAAGGCCCATCACTCTAGTTTTTATGATGATCAACTCATGTAGTTATGTTTACTAATGATCTTGTGTTTAATTAGTGACAGATTTATGATCAAGATCTTAGTTGGTGCATAGCTTCAACAAAGGATTTAAAGTAAAGTTTTGGAGCTAGCACGGTTTGATCCAAGAGCCATTGGATCGTGTTTGGACCAAGTCAAGAAGATGTGAAGACTTCAAGTGAAGACTTCAGGTAGATGAAGACTTGTGTCTAGGTATAAGATTTGTTTTAGTTAAAATGGAAAGGATAGAATAGTTGGTGGATTGCTCAAGTTCATATCACACACACACTCTTGATTTAATTGTCTTTTCATAAAAGAATTTTCAAGTTTAGAAAAGACTTTCATTTTGAAAAATACATGTTTGGTTAAAGACTATAAAAATCATATTTAGTGCTTATTGTCAAAGACATAGATATTTCATCTTATTTGTGTAGTGGATCATATCCATACACACTATGCTTTAATGAGTTCAAAATATCTTGTTTTTGGAGAAGTTTGGAAAAACAAGTTTTGAAAAATATGTTTAGATTGAGCTAATATTTTCATATTACAAAAATAGTCCAAATCATTTGTAACATGCCTTGATTTTGTGCAAGCATGTTTGATTATCAAAGTATAACATTGAAACTATTTTTGTAGATTTTTCTTTATTTTATGGGATTTTATTTGAGCCAAAAAGACAAACTTTTTAATCCCTGTTTTCTGTTTCTGGCTTCAATAAGTCGACTGTATAGTCGACTAACTCTGAAGTCGGTCGATCGGATCGGTCGAGCGACGTGCACAGCGTGCACGCCTTGACCTTGCAGATGGCCGGTCGACCGAGCGGTCGACCGTCCAGAGAGCTCTGCTCTCTAGAAATGCCCCGGCCGACCGGGCGGTCGACCGGCAGAGAGTCTGCTCTCTGTATCTTGCCTCGGTCGGCCGGCCGGTCGACCGATGGCACAACGGTCTGAAATATGACCGTTGGCCGGTCGACCGGGCGGTCGACCGACAGGTCTGACAGACCCCAACGGCTAGTTTTTGGCAGCCTATATATTTGGGGGTTTGGTCATTATTTTTCACCAAGATTTTAGGAGAGCTTTGGGCCAGTTTTTCTTATCCTTTTAAAAGAGTTTTCTCCACATATTTGAGAGCAAATATTTTCTATCTAAAGGGAAGATTTTATCAAGAGAGTGTTTTAAAGTGATTCTTTGAGTTTTCCTCCACCATTCTCATCCTAGTTTTCTCACACAAACACTTGAGCTTTCCATTGCTATATCTTCCTATAGGAGTGTTGTAGTGAGAGTTTTTATTGGTGATCAAAGTGTTTAGATCACCAAGAGATCTTTTCTTGTTCTTTGAGGAGGCGGACAAGTGTGTTCGCAGTGGTTTAGAGTTCGGTTGTGAACTCTTGGTTTGAGGTGCGGGCCTCGGCGAGCTTGTGGGGCTATCGTGTGTACGGGACTAGGGAGTCCGAGGGCTTGTAGGTGTTGCGGCACCGGGGAGAGATCCATTGGGATCTTGCATAGTGGAAATCCTTCGTGTGTCGAAGGCGGGGATGTAGAGCAAGTGTGCTCGAACCTCGAAACAAATCCCTTGTGTTTGCGATTGCTCACTCTCTCTCTTTGTCTCTTGTTTATATCTTGCATGCTATTATTGTGTTTATCCTTTCATGCTTGATATACATTGTGTGCCATATTGATATACTTGCTTGGGATTGTTTGCTAACACTTGTATTCAACCAAGAGAGCCAACGCGGCACCTCAACCCATTCAAGGGGAATCTAGAGGAGTTAGTCCAGAGCCCTTCACGAGGAATTCGGCTACACTCTTGTGTTATATATAGTGTTTAGTGTAAGAGTTTTGTTTAGGTCATAATAGTTTTTAATTCCGCATTATTTGGCATTAAGTGACCATTAGATTAGCCATCACTTATTCACCCCCCCTCTAGGTGATTTACAGACTGGGGGAGGGAGGGGGGAGGTGCAGGGAGGGGGCAGGGGGAGCTGGCCGGGGGGGAGGGGGCTGCGGGGAGGGGGAGATGGCCAGGGTAGGGGAAGGCTGGTAAAGGGAGGGGGAGGTGGCCAGGGGAAGGAGGGGGCCGGAGAAGGTAAGGAGGAGATTGCCGTGGGAAGGAGGGTACTGGAGGAGGGAAGGGGAAGGTGCAGGGAAGGAGTGGGCCGGGGGGGAAGGTGGCTGGAGGGGTGTAGGGGGCTGCGGGGAGGGGAGGTGGCTAGGGGGAGTGGGAGAGCTGGGTGGAGGGGAGGGGGATGCCGGAGAGGAGGACATCGGGGAGGGGAGGGGATGCTGGGGAGGAGGAGGGGGATGTCGGGTGGAGGAGGACGCCGGGAAGGAGGGGACGCTGGGTGGAGGGAGTTTTTGTGGAGTGGAGAGGAGAAAGAAGAGACCCAATTCACCCTAAATCGCATCAATTTTTGTCAAAAAAAATTCTTGACGCAAATTGTAAATATTGCATCAAAAACATAATTCGATGGCATATTTTTGACACAATATGTAAAGCATTCCGTCCACTGTTTGACGCAATATGTCCGGGATTTTCCACCAGAAAATCCCGTGGGATCTTTTATTTTGCATCAAAAATTTGACACAATGTTTTACAAGTTATGTCAAAAATTCGACGCACACTTCCTGGGAAATTTTCCCAAAAAGTAGCAGGGGTTTTCAATTTGCATCGAAAATTCGACGCAATTTGTCGTTTATTCATATTTTTAATTAGTGTCGTCTGTTTTTTTCATTTGCGTCAAATTTGTGATAATTTGACGCAAATATTTTGTCAAAATATTTTTTGACGCAATTTTTCTGCCGCAAACTAGTAGTTTCTAGTAGTGCGGGCTCAAAGAATGGATCATCTGGAGGATCAACAACTGAATGATATACACCTATCGGCTCACTCGGTACAATCCAATGATAAGAAGGAGGACCTTCAGGAGGCAGAGGAAATGAGTATCCATGAGGTATCAGTAGAGGCCACTCGTTCTTAGAGTAGATGATATCGTTACACTCTTGGAGATATTGAATAGCTAAGCAAATGTGAGCTACGAAATTCTGAAATTCTTCTTGGTTAGCAAGTATCTATTCAGAAGAAGTGGTCTGACTGAGTGAGAAAGAATTCATCTTGTCCATTAAAGCTGAAAGTTGGTCAGAGGAGGAGGATGAACCAGAGTCAAATAGTGGAGCAGGTTGTGCTTCAGGGACTTGAGCATGAGTTCCTACTTGCATCCTTTTGATGAGGATACGATCGATATTAGCAGAAGAAGAAAAGTAGTCTCTCTAGACATATTAATTTTGAAGTATCTCTAAAGATGAGTAATCATTATCTCAAATGGAAGATTCCTACTCGGGATCAGAAGGTTCTCAGAGAGCATATAATCAATGATAATATTTGGGACATTGGCTATAATGCCTTTCAGAAAGCAATAGATAAGAAGTGGAATACAACCCCTAGCATGACTATACTCCCTCGATTTTGGGAGGATATTGTAAAAGATTATCTTGGCAAGAACATGGGAAATGAGAGTGAAGTACTTCACTTCCTCATTCTTAACCAAAGCTGGGTTATTACTATTGTGAAGTCAATAGGAAGCGGTGAGAGAAGACTCATTTCAGGGTAATTCTCAAAAGATTCCAAAATCATGGTCATATATGTTAAACACCCTCAGAAGAGAGGTGGAGATGCGAGCAAATACTTTCATGGGCATGTTAATCTCATATTTACCAACCCTAAAGTGAATCACGTTATCCTTAAAAGACAAATTGGAGTAAACTAGAATCACAGCATTAGGGTAGACTTGTTCTTTAATTAAAATAAAATATTGTAGGCTATTGTTCTCAAGAATGGAAGCAAGATTAAGATGTCTAAAATCACTGATAACCACTGATCGACCGAAAATAACCTGTTTCTTATATAACATGGTATACTTGAATTGAGCATGAAGAGACAAAAGGCAATCCAAACCAAAATAAATTTTTTTATTCCAATAAAAACATATTTTTATATTAATTGGAAAAAACCTATTGAAAGAGAAACAATCTTTTTACCAATTGATACCAATTGAAAGAAATATTTTTAAATTCAAAAAGACCAGTTGAAGGTAAACTCTAAACTATTTTACAATATAGATACCAATTGTAAATAATACCAATTGAAAGTTATTGATACCAATATTGACAATATAAATATTTTTAAAAAAATTCTCAAAAAGATGGGAGTAAGATACCAATTGAAAGTATATGAAATACCAATTGAATGTAAAATCAAGTATTTATCTTCCTCTTTTTGAAATACCAATGAAATCAATACCTAAGCTTGTAAAAGATATCAATTAATATTATAGAACTAAATTAAGTTTATCATAAAACAATTTGTGCTATAAAACATATGTGTATAAATATTTTTAATTTAGCACAAAAAATCATATATATGTATGTATAATCAGAGCAATTGAAATATGATACCAATTGAGATATAATGCATACATATATACGAAAACATGTGTATACAAAAATGAAAAATCATTAAAATCATGTATAACTCATAACATTCACCCTTTTATGCACATGTTTGAAAGATATTCAATAAGGCACACAAGGCGTGGTCGCCCAACCATCCGCCATTGTAAGGTAAAAGTTTTCAAAAATAATATTTGAAATTTTTTTTAGCATTGTTTGAAAATACTACCAATTGAAGAATACGAAACTAATTTTATGAAAATATTGAAAACTAGTACGAAATTCTTCAAGTAAGGAATAAAACAAATATATATTCTATGATATATGAAAATTACACGAGAATTGACACTCAAAAATTTATAAAGCACATAGATTATCATGATCCAAAATCATGAGTAAACAAAAGGTATATCGATGTACAAAAATCATGTAAGAAACATAAGTATTGAGGTAAAGTAATGAAGCTCAATCAAAACAAAAGAAATTCCTTTTTCATAAACAAGAAATCATCAAAACTAAACTTCAAGGTATATGTATGTATTGTCAAAACTAAAGCATACATATTTATCTCAAAAATAAAATGAGTCTACAGAAGAGTATATGGCATATGAACCAAGTGACTTAAGGATAAAACATGTATATCTAATAGTTTTGACAAAATTTACATATACATGTAGCTAAACAAAAACATGTATAAAATAGAGAATACAAGTGTAAATATAAGAATCATCAAAACTAGGTCATACACATACACGTAATGAGTACACATGAGCAATGAAGTACTCAAATCTAATAATCAAGTGTAACTCACTACTTATACAAGTGTAAACACAAGTTTTAATGGAAGTTGCATTTAAACATTGAATCATAACATGAAGCACAAAAACACTAAAACATGATTGTGAAATTATTAGTGTAAATCCAAGTATTATTCATACTAGGATATATACAATAGCTAAACTAATGTGAGAACACAAAAATATGAATTCATATAAACATGAGTGTATTTCAAAAACTATATACGCATACCACAAATCTAATAGGCATTGCATTTAAACATAATGAGCATGAAAATCAAGATATACAAAAAAAAATCATTAATATAAAAACATATAAATATAAACAAGGAGTTAGATATAGTTACCAAATCATAATGAACTAATCTTTATATCTCCAAACCATAGTTGTCCTCCCACCAAGCCTTCCTTGAAAGTGATGCATCCAAAATTATGACCATTTAGTTTGGAACGCATCCACCATCAAGGCACCAATACTCTCAAGTCTTGTGAGAGCCACACCTACATCAAATGAAATAGGGATGAATTTTGATACCCAAACTTTCTTGGGTCCTCTGGGGTTAGCATCTTTTCTAACCCAAACATGTTTACTTGTAAAATTGGAAACATTTATTCTATCATAGCAAAATTTTGTAAGGTGGCCCTTACGATCACAATGTGCACAAGTGTACACTCTAGCATACATAGTGTCATGTGTATACCATGATGCGTGTGTATGCATATATGGAGTACATTTCTTTCAAAACATAAATTCTAATCTCTTGTGGTTCATGGCACATTGACTCAAAGAGGAGCCCAAACAATCTACACTCTTCTATAAATCATGAACATCATTATCAGTAGTGGAATAAGAAGTAAAACTAGCACGTGAAATAATATTATTATAACTAGAAGATGATGCAATAGAAGCATGACAAGAATTTGAAGCAAAATCAATTTTCAATGAAATATTTTCTAAAGAAATGCATTCCAATTCTTCAGAAATCAAAACAATTTTGGTTTTCAAAGAATCATTTTCTTTTAAAACTAAATCAAGTTATGAAGACAAAACACCATTCTTCTTTAAAACAACATCAAAATCATTTTTATTTTTAAAATTTCATTTCTTTCAAAACAAGGTCGAGTTGAGTTTTCAATGAATTCCTTTCATTTGAAACCTCAACCTTCTCTTGTAAACTCATATTAAATTTTGAAAATAAATTTTTATTTTTTTCTTTAATTCAAAACTCTTGTTTTTCAAAAGTTTGTATTTTAATAACAAGATTTCATAAAATATTGAAAGCTCTTCATTTAAAGCGTGGGCATCCATACTATCATGATCATCAGAAGATCTAGTACAATCATCAAGATGAGTGTCCGAATTACCTCAAGGAAGTCATTTCCTTGGACTATGAAGCAAGTTTGGTCAGACTCATCTCTTCTTAGTTCTCTCTCCAAAATATTTTTAGCTTGCTCCTTGGGAGAGATCAAAGTGTTCCACATTACAAAAGCGGAATCATAATGAGATATCATACATATATAATCTTTGCGTAGTGATTGCCTGAGTGAAATCAATGCTTGTGCATTACCCTTAATATACTTATCATTACCAAAATAAGATTTCTTGGCAGTGGCAAGATAAACATGCAATCCTAAGGCTTTTAAATATGAACTCATTTTAAAATTTCACATATCTATATTAGAGGCAATAAACATAAGTAGAGCATGATAATCCATGAGAGTAAAATATATGTATGTAAAACAACTAACTAGATTAGCAATAAAGGATCTCATTCCTAGGTGGTTAAACCGAATATCAGGAGCGCTATCTCTGATATCAATTGAAAGTACACCTAGAGGTGGTGAATAGGTGTTGTGCTAATCTAAGACAAATAATGCAGAATTAAAAATTAAATGCTAACACACAAAGTGTAATTAAGAGTGAGTCTGAATTTCCCTTGAAGGGTTCTGGAACTAGTCCTCACGATTCATCTAAATTAAGAGTTAAGGAGCTTCAATAGCTCTCTTGATTGAACACAGGTGTTAGCACACAAACAATATCTAGTATGTATAAGAATATGAGCAATAATAACAATGTCCGATGAAAAGTAGAGAGTTGAGAAATAGAAGATCAAACACAAACAGAAGTATATGTTTCGAGGTTCGAGCCACCGCTCTACGTCCCCGCCTTCACACAGAAGGATTTCAACTATCCACTATTGGATTTTTCACAAAGAGACCTCTATTGAGGAATTACAAATGCAACCAGAGTACATAACTCCAACTCTCACTCCTCTACACAAGAGGAAGGAACAAAGCCTAAGCATGATTACAACTTAGTGATCACAAAGATCACAAATAAGAACTTGGTGATCTAAAGAGATCATAAACAATTTTCTCAAAAAACAAAAATCCTAAAGCATAAATTTTTAATTTAGTGGCTCAGGTAGGTGAGAAATCAAAGTGTTTTGAAAGAATCCATAAAGAAAACACTTGATTGATAGATAATGAAAATGAAGAACAAAAATAGAATTCCCAAAGACTTATTTTCTTTTGATTTTTCAAAACTTTGAAAAAAAAAGATGAAGAGTTTGGCACAAAAACTTCTTTTACAAATGCATTGAAAACACTTGAGAAGATGGGAAATAAGGTTCTTGAAAATCTTGTTGAAAACAAGATAAGAGAACCCATATTTATAGCCTCTTAAAAATATAGCCGTTGGGGTCCAGAAAAGGTAAGAATTGACCTGTCGGTCGACCACCTGGTCACTAGCTAAAGGTCAAATTTCGACTGCCCTAAGGCAACCTGACTGTCGATCGACCGTTCGATCGACCGGGACTAACCCGAGAGTTGGGTTGATCCAGTCGGTCGACCGTTCGGTCGACCGGCCCATGCTACGGTCGATTGGTCAGTCGACCGAGCCAATGGCTTGGGCATATGCACGTACCTTGTGCACGTCAGTCGACTGAATAGTCGACCGAGCCATGCTTCGGTCGATCGGTCGGTCGGCCAATAGTAGCCCAAAACTAGAGTTTATAAGATAGAAAATATGGACTTTTAAATACCTATAAATTCTCATAACATCTAATAAAATCCACAAAAATAAGTTCATGTTAATATTTGAAGTACAGATATGTGTGATAAAAAATCATCACATATTACAAATAATTTGAACTACTTTTGAAGTAAAGAATTTAAAGCTTAAAAGAAAATCTGTATTTTCCAAAATTTAGATTTTGAAATGAAAATTTGTTTTCTCTAAAACTTGTATATAAATATAAAAACAAGATATTGAAACACATTTAAAGCATAGAGTGTATGGATAGAATCCAATACACATTGTTAATTGAAGAACCCCGAGTCAAAATTTCATGGTCACAAAGGTGCATATGACTTAAGGTAAAATAATAAACTAAGTGAGAAATACAGTTTGACTTCTTACCCTTATTGATAACAAGTTTTTGAATAGAGACTAAGTTTAGGAATGAAAAGTTCAGTTTTTCTATAACTCATAGATTACTTGAATTTTTACAATAATACTTCAAATATTTTTTCATCTTTTTAAAATGTGTTTTTAAAATACTAACACTTTATTTCTCTTTTTTTATGGATTTTGTGGGTGTAATCCACTGAAAGCCCTCACGAGACAAAACTCGTCCTCTAGGGATAACCTAGAGGTTTAACGGCTTGTTGCACATGCTAAGTACAACCGTGATTCCTACGAAAGTGTGTTAGATTAATTTTTTCTTTGTTTTGCTTGAGGACGAACAAAAGATCGGTGTGGGGGGTGTGATCGTAAACATATATTGCATATTTATTAGTACATTCCTATACTTATCTTGTAATAAATCTGCTAATTACCTTTTCTTAATGTTTAATTCATGTAGGATATGATGAAGGGAGAGAAGATAATACCAAATAAATACCGGTTAAATCAGATTTATATGGATCTATTTGGTTAGCTTAAAATCATCACTAATCTAATCAAACTAAATTAGATTTAGTTGGATTTATTTTATTAGCTGAGAAATCAAGGAGATAGAGGAAAATGCAAAGGTCCAAAGGTAATCCTATCAATATACAAAGGGATATCTAAAGAATTAGAATGTATATTCAGAAGATTCAGAGAAATAAGACATAATCTAACTGAAGATCAAGAAATAAAACAAAAATTTATCTCCAACCTAATCAAAAGATCTTTTTTTGTTAGGCAAGAGATTTTGCACCTATCTTCGTATCATCTCTCTTTTCCAATTTTGGTTATAAATACCTGCAATTCTAAAGGCAAAGGGATGACTTAGCAGAGAAAGATTTTAGGCTAGGTTTTTTACTTTAGTTTAGTTTAGGGTTTTGTTTTTATTTTTATGTAATTCTCAGATTTATTTATGAAACTTAGAAGAGAGAAGAGTTTCATGAGAGAATGAGAGTGAAGCTTGTACTAAGAGTGACATCGGTGTAAGTAATCTTCTTTTCATCATTTTTAATTTATTGAATCTAAAGTTGCATTCTTTTTTTTCATTTCTGTTTTTCTTCTACTTTCCCCTTTGGTGCTTGTAATCCAAATGAATCCTATAGCCTCAAAACTGCCTTGCCCTTGTAAGTGCCAATGATAGCTTATGGTGATGGATAGCCATTTCTAAAATAGTTTAAGCTTGCACGTTTATTTTATAGTTTAGAATGAAAATGGGGAAGATCCTAAATGCTATGCTTTGATCGCTTTCAAGCCAAGGTAAATCATTGCAATAGATCTAAAGTAAGTAAGCTTCAAGGAGGTAAGTAAGCATTAATTTTAGTTTTTCCTTTCTTTGCCTATTAGGTTTGAAACACATCTCTCTTTATTCTTCTTTACTTTAACTTGGTTTTTTTTTTTTTCAACTCACCAACAATCACCATCTTCTCCACTCTTTCATTTTCTCCAAATTAACATAGCTTTCTTTCTTTTTTTTTTTTAAAGAACATAGAAGAACTTTTAACCAGTTTTGTGAACTTTAAAAGAAGCTTACCTAATGCTTCCATCACATGTCCCTTCTTGTGGATCACGACCCGCATAGCTACTTCCTATAGCTGTAGAATTGACAACCTTGAACTTCTATTCTCCATTTCTAAAATTCTGTATTTTTCTATGCAGGTTAAACCTCAATTAAAAACCAAAGCCACAGTTCCCCGAGGAAAAATCTGAGTCACAATTCCTTCACTGTTCATAAGCCTGCAAGGCATGCTATCTAATCCAGAAAGAGAAGTGAAGTTGAGCCCAAATTCGTTCTATTTAAGGTACTCATCGATCATATCTTTAACGCCATCAAAGATCAGCTTTGAGTCAAGCACTCAACCAGACCTCTCTCACAATACCCGAGAGGACATGGATCCAGAGATTACTATACCTTCCATGAAAGGAGAGGTGATTGAGTTTGAACCTGCATAGAAAATGTAAAGTTTAGAAACGTGCTAAATTGCTTAATTCTACTGCTATAGTAAGTGACTATGCGGGTCATGATCCACATGGAGGGACTGCGATGGAAGCCTTTAGTAATTCTTTTTAAGTTACTTAAAATGGTTAAACATTCTTCTTTGTTTTTGAAATAAAAGAAAAAGAAATTAGGTTAAATTAGAAATAAAGTGAAAGATAGAAGATGGTTTTGAAATCGTTTTAAGTCAAAAGAGTTATTAAGTTAAAAGAGAAAGAAATGAAAAGAATAAAGAAGAAGAAAAGTGTTGGTTTTTAAAGATGTTTTTAAAACTAATAAATAAGAAAGGAAAGATTCAAAATGAATAACATATCTTGAATCATTGTGTAGATTTGCGTAGCAAATAAAGCAAAAGGAATAACATAGAAGCAACGATCGATTAAGTTGAGCAACAATGAAGAAAAGTGCGAAAGTTACATTGCCGGTCACTCTCAATTCAACTCAGTTTGAAGAAGATTACATTCGATGTCGCTCTAAATACAATACTCTCTCTTTTTTCTATGAAACTCTCTCTAATCTAAGATATAAAGAAATATAAAATTATATTTAAAAAAAACTAAGTTAAACTAGAGCAAAAACTAGCCTAGAATCTCTCTCTATAGTGTGGTGCCCTTTTGACTTTAGAAATGCCAGTATCTATAGGAAAAATAGAAGGAGAAGGAGCATACGAAGATAGGAGAGTTGACGCTCCACCAGACCCACCACAGAGCCGCGAAAATACGGCTTTGGTCACATTTTCGCGGCCAGGATCTGACCGCAGGGCAAGATCCTAGGGCGTCATGGTCAGTTGATTGTATATACACTTTTATCTTCAAACAGGTTTTCAGTTTGAGCTCTAGATTTAGTGATATTTCTATTAATCTTCAGCTAACCAAAATAGATTCATAGAAATTCGAAATTAACCAGTTTTCATTTGGCGTTATCTCTCTGATTTGTTTTGATTTTCAGCTTTTCTTCTGAATATTTGCCCCAATTCTTGATTTAAATTAATTATGATTTTAATTGGTATATTGGGCTCATTCTCTCTCATTCTCATTAGTAAAGGCCTGCACATTATTTAGACAAAAATAATATTAAAATATAAATTTTATTATATAATAAATATGAAAATGTGATAATAAATATGCAATATCACTGACTGATCACACCTCCACACTTATCTTTTGCTCGTCCTCGATCAAAACAAATAAAAAGTAAAATAGAGATAACCAAATCTAACTCACTTTCATAGGAATCACGGTTACACTTAGCACGTGCACCAAGCCGTTTAACCTTTAGGTTACTCCTAGAGGACGAGTTTTGTCTCATGAGAATTTTCAGTGAATTATACCCCCAAATTCATAAAGAAAGAAAACAAAGTGTTAATATTTTGAAAACACATTTTGGTAAAGGGAAGAAATTTTTGAAGTATTCTTTGCAAATTTTCAAGTAATATATAAGTTATAGAAAAACCAATTTTTTCATTCTTAAACTTAATCTCCATTCAAAAACTCGTTATCACTCAAGGTAAGGAGCTAAAAATGTATTTCTCATCTCGTCTATTATTTCCCCTAAGTCATATGCATTTCTGTGACCATGAATATTGACTCGGGATTTTTTAACTCAAACACTTATGCTTTATTTTACATACTTTGGCGGTAATATCTCTTAATTCTATTAGAATTTCTAATTCGCTTATGTAACGAGCTTTTAGTCAGTGACTCCCAAAATTGATGGTCTTAAAGTACCAGGTGAGAAAATATCCTAAGGACTTTAATGACTCGAACAAACCAAGCCACAAAACTAAAAATTTTTATTTGTGATATAGACCGCTTTTAGGCGTGAATACTTATACTTTATGAGGCACAAATACCTAGCTTAATTAGAAGCTTTTTAATGTGTATATATATTTTTTATAAGACATAAGAATCTTTATTTTTAAACCCTAAGTGTGTAAGTATATAAAGTATGCATATATTATCAAGGTCTAAATTACTTTTTCAATTTTTCTTCCTAACCTTAGAAACCAAATAAATAATCATATTTTGACTAAGTATAAAAAATCCTAGTATCTTAAAATTAACTTAATTTCTTATAAAAATAGGTTAAAATATTGTTTCTCCTATTAAAATGTTTTAAAGAAAAGAATATTATATATATTTAAAAAAAACTATGTCATGTTTGAATTCTCTCCCACACCTACCTCACGCATTGTTCTCAATGTATGAATGAATGCTTATATGCATGAAAAAGAAGAAAAGGAAGAAAAAAATGTTATCCCAAGCTTGTGGTTCCGGTGGTGGTCGAATTGGGCCAAGCGTTGCTGCCTAATCTAGATAATGTGGTGGTTCATGGAACCCACCTTTTATGACCTCCTTTTTATTTACATATTTATAATCCCCAATATGATTAGGATCATGCATGATCCTAACATTAAATTTATCCTGGTTATATCATCTATCTTGGAATATCATCATGGAATCATTATGGTCTACATCTAGGTCCAACAAAAGAATGTGATTTTGTGGAATGGATGATTTAAGCACTAGAGTGAAAGGAACAATAACCAACACTGACTCTGAAATACATCTCAAATCAAGTTTAGGCTCAAGAGTCAATTTCGGTTCAAGAGTTGAGCCCAAATCAAAAAAATGAGATTCACATTATTTTTCCAATAATGGAACGTGGCTATCCAAAAGCGATGGATCATGTTCTAAATCTATAGGTATGGGAATCAGTATTGGCTTGAGAATTGGGTCCAAATCGGGTAAGGATACTGAAGTCAACATTGATTCAAAATTTGGAACTGAATCACAAAATTGAAGATCGAGTTCACTTTCATATTAAAGTTCAATTTCGTTGAAATAAAAACTTGCCAATTTGTCAATGGTTTGACATTGGTCAAGTTCAAGATGGTGTGATGAAATTGAATCTTGGTTGAAGTTTCTAAGACACCATGATTCTTGGTTCCTATCAATATGGCTGGAGAAATCTGAAATAGTCAAAGATTGGGTAGGGAGAGTTTTCTCATTCCTATACATGTTTTTCAATTGATTAATTCTTTCTTCTAACCTATCGATGAACTGGGTAAAAGAATTTTGGCCTTGAATCATTTATTTTGAACTATTTTCAAAACCACATGGTTCTTCTAATTATTGTGGGACTTGAAAAATAGAGTAAGGATCTTAGATTTGAAAATTTTGTGGGATACTAAAGTCTGTTGAGTTTCAAGATTGCAAGTACCCAAGTATGGCTTCTACTCCTTTTAATGTCAAATTCTTCTTCTATAGGTTGATAAGAGAAAGGATAAAGATGATTGTTTAAAAGGTGGTTGATAATATGACTTGTGGAAGTTGTATCTCCACTGACTCGGTGAAGAGTAGTGATAATCATTTCAATCTTGTCCATAATACTGGGGTTGGGACATATACTGATTCGGATAAGATCAATCCGGCATACTTGGTTGGTTAAAGTTATGAAAAGCTGGGTTGGTGATATCCGAGTCAAAGGTGGTTGGGGTGAAGTATGGATCATTATATTCATTTAGAAAATTTATAATTATAATCTATATTATACAAGAATGTCAAAAATAAAAAAAACAAACACATAAACAAAAGAAAGAAACATCTAGCCTAAGTTAGGGTAAACCTTAGACTTAGACAACTCCTAACTGGTTAGATTGTCCACGGGAGGTATGTTGCGACAATCTGACCACAAGTTAATCGACCAAGTAGGGGTAAGACCAGTAGGAGCTATCCGCGCTTGAGAGAAACAGACCTAATTATACCAAATCTCTATTCTACGAGATTTCACCTCTCAATCCCCAATCTTGGACACTGATTTGATAAGAGTCAAGCTCTAACAACTTTCTCCTTAGGTCAATATCCTATTGAGTCCGATATATTCCTAGGGCCAATGTCTACTCAGTTTTAATTATGATTGGGTTAGTGAGTGAGGAGATGATTTTCAGGCTAAGAAAGGGTAATGACTTTCCCACCTTATCTTGTTTAAGGATATGCCTTTAATTATTTTTGTGCGAGTGTACTAGTATATAGTAGAAATAATACTTAAGTAATGTATATCACCCAAAATGTGTTTTCTAAAGGTACATGCTATGCACACGTTCCTTTGCTCCAGCACTCTTCAATAGTAAAAAAATGTAACAAATTAAACAAATGTCTAAAATACAATGTCTAATCATTTTTTAGCATTTACAAGCATAAGTCACTGTTGGATTAAAACAGTGCGCAAAATAAAACAAGAAAATCTAATAGATGTAGAACCTATATTTTTTGCAGTGTGGAAGCACCTGTAAAAAAATCAGTTAGTAGTCCACGTCTTTGGCCGCGCAAACGCGGCTTTGGCTGCGTTTCTGCGATAGAAAGGCTCTGGTGCTCCGCCTTCTTGGGCAGAGGCACAGGGTAGCAAAATATCCACTGCAGCTTTTAAATTTTTGAATTTAGCCCTTGCACACAAAAAAGAGATGAAAGAAGTTAATAGATTAAGTAAATTTTAAAAGAAAACTTACTACCCCTCCCCGACAACGACGCCAAAGTTTAATTGAGTCTGAACTTGCACAGAAAATGTAAAGTTTACGCATATGTTAGGTTGCTCAATTCTACATCTATAGCAAGTGGCTATGGTGTCGTGATCCACAAGAAGGGTCTGCGAAGAAAGATTTTAATAATTCTTCTTAAGTTACTTAAAATGGTTAAAGATTCATCTTTGTTTTTGGGAAAAAAAAGGAAAAAATTAGGTTAAGTTATAAAGAAAGTGGAATATAGAAGATGGTTTTGAAATCATTTTAAGTTAAAAGAGTTATTAAAAGAGAAAGAAATGAAAAGAATAACGAAGAAGAAAAGTGTTGATTTTTAAAGTTGTTTTTAAAACTAGTAAATAAGAAAGGAAAGATTTAAAAAGAATAACATACCTTGGGTTTATTACGTCTACCACTCCATGAACAGTTCACATATCAGATACCAAAGGTTAGAGAAGCTGGAACTTGCTCACTTTATCATCTCAAGGAAACTTAAGCACTACTTTCAAACCTTTTCGCTCATAGTTCTCACCGAGCACCCCCTTAGAAGCGTCATGGAAAACCAGAAATAACTGAGAGGATATCTACATGGGCCTCAAAGCTGAGATTCAATGAACTTAGATTCGATCCAAGGACAACAATCAAGGGCCAAGTCATAGATGACTTTATTACTGATTTTACTCCACGGGTCATAGAGCATGCTGACTAACTAGAAGGGTGGGTCCTGAACATAGATAGAGCTTCAAACAGTAAGGAGGCAGTCATAGGAATTATCCTCACCATTCCAAAATTATCCACCATCGAACAATCATTTTCATGTGGTTTCCCAGCGTCCAACAATGAAGCCAATTACGAGGCAGTCCTAGCAGGGCTCTGAGCGGCTATCACACTGGGGGTCACAAGGCTTGAAATTTAGTATGATTCCTCATTGTTGGTCAACTAAGTGAATGAAGAATGCATCGCAAGAGACCCTCGGATGGCAGAGTCCCTATAACTTGTTCTCAAATTGAAGTCCAAAATTTTCTGATACGACTTCAAATGGGTCTCCAGATCCGAAAATAATCATGCCAACTCACTCACCAACCTAGGGTCAGCCACAGAGTTTTAGTTCTGATATGAAATTCCTATCAAGCACATTGCAATTCGAGCGTCCAACAACCAACTCAGGAGGTCCTACGCCTTGATACCTTACCAGGGTGAAGGGAACCCATCATCCCCTTGATCGGCAAAAGCAAGCAATAAAATAACAGAAGGAAGTTTGGGTTGGTGTTACTGCTTTTGCGATTCTTCCATAGTAGCGAAGTGGCTATACAGGTCGTATCCACAAGGAGGGAGAGCGATGGAAGCTTGATGCGGCTTTAAAGTTCAAGATGAAAGAAAGTTCTTGTTTCCAAATAAAAAATTGAAAAGTAAAAACAAGTTGTTTTTAAGAATTGTTGAAAATTGTTTTGGTGGTTTGTAAAAGTGGGTTTTTCTTAATGGTAAAGGTGCATGGCTAACTTTCTACTAAGTGCTCCCACTAATCCCTAACTTCTTGAAGATGTAGCCTCACGATGGATCATAGGCAAGCATAACCCTCATGCGTTGGAACTATTCACGTGGAAATCGAGTGAAAGTTCTTCCTATAACCTCGCTTTACATGGCAAAAACTCGGACATTCTCATATCAAGATCCATTAAAAGGCGAGAATATGAGAAGACACGAGTGCACTAATGGTATCGGCAAAGTTAAAAGGAAAGTCTCCAACTTACAACAACAAGCAAAGTACAAAACCCATAGATCATCAAAAAAATCATTTAAGTATGAAATATAAGAAGGTAAATACTTGTAGGTAAGTTAGAGTTAGAACCCTCATCTTAAGATGCCATAGCTCTCGTTTGCACAAGGCTTGTTTGACACTATTGACTCATGCGGATTATCAATCAAGTAGTTAGAGATTAGTGGGTTAGTAGTTAGTTAGCCATGCTATGAAAAAGTTAGTTAGCCATAAAAGTAAAAGAAACAACAAAGGAAAAGAAGTGGAGAGGAAGGGAGTTACACTACAACAAGAAACAACAAAAGGAAGAAGTAAAGAGCAGTGAATTTACACTACAACAATGAAGTAAAAGTAAATGAAAGCACAAGTAAATTGAAAGAAGGAAGAGAAGTAGTACTTGTATTAGCTTGTCACCCTTCAAATACAACACTTATACACTCTCTCTCTCTCTCTTTCACTCTAATGGCTAAACTAAAACTAGAAGAAGAACTACAACAACTACAAACTAAAAACAAGACTACACAAACTTGCTCTAACTCTGGATCTGCTTCAACTGAAGACCCCTGGGGTTTATTTATAGGCACCAGGGGAAAGTGGACCACGTGCGTGAAAGCGCAGGCACGCGCGCCCAAAGGGCCACGAAAACGCGGCCAGGGCCGCGTTTACGCGGCCCTAAGGCCCTACCAGGGCGGCGCGCGCTTGGCTTCGGGCAGCGCGTCGCCCAGTCTGTCTTCTGACGCCTTGATCTTCTGGATTTGCGATTTGATACCTTAGGCTGACAAAATCTTCACTCTAAAGTCAATGACTACTTGGTAGGCTTTTAATCACCAATTATATGATGATTTAGGTCTTCTTCTTCATTTGCACACCATGGACCTAGGATCAAACAAGCCAGGTTTTATTAGCAAAATTTTACATGAAATACATATGAGAATGTGATGAAAATTATACAAAATTAGAGACTAATCACACCCCCACACTTATCTTTTCACTCGTCCCGAGCAAAAAAAAATAAGAAAATTATTATACCCCTTTCGCAGGTGACGGGATTGCACTGAGCATGTGCAACAAGCCTTTAAACCTCTAGGTTCCCCTAGAGGAGGAGTGTTGTCTCCTGAGGGTTTTCAGCGGATTGTACCCACAAAATCTAGTAAGTAAATAAAAGTAGTTAATTGTTAGAAAAAAATTTGTCATGAAAAAGAACTTTCAATCATCTAAGTAAAAATGACCGAATGATGTAAGAATTAGGTTTAACCCTCATAAGTTCTCTTATACTTTAGCCTTCATAAAAGAAGAAACTATGATTTTTCTTTAAATTTAGAAAGGATCTTGTACTTCTAACTCATTCTTTTATTTTGCTTTAGATAGATATGCATAATGTGTAAGTGTGATGTGCTTGAGATTTTTCAACTCAACTTTGAATATTATTTAATTTTATTAATATTTACTTATTATTCTTGGTTCCATTAGGCTTTCTACTTCACTTATGTAACACATATCAAACTGATGACTCCCAAATCAGCTGGTCGTAGAGCACCAGGTGGAAAAACACCCTTCAGGTCGAATATGCAAGTGGAGTAGGCCACGAAATCAAGATTTATTTATACATTATTGTATATAAATTTTTTTTTTGGCATGAGTAATCATGCTTCTTGAGGCACAATTATCCAGCTTTTTTGTTTTCAAAGTTGTGTCTCTAAATCCCAAGCATGTGTGTGTGGGTTATGCATATTCTACTAAGGCTAAATAAAAGGTATGAGTTATTTTCCTTATCCCTTCTAACTTTTTAGTCAAACCAATCTTTCTTGTTTATTTAGGCAAAAATAAAGATTCATTAATGAGATTCCCATAATTCCTACAATCATTTGGTATTTTTAAAAAGAATATGAAATTTCTTTTCAATCTGGATTTTCTTTTTTTTTATGGTAAAAAAAAAAAGAAGAAAGAAAAAGTATGGTAAAAAGAAAAAGAAGAAAGAAAAAGGGTTATCACCCCCCCCACACCTATCTAATGCATTGTCCTCAATGAATGTATATGGAAAAGTGAATGCAATAAATAGGGTGAAGAAATGATGTTACCGTCTTCGTGGACTCGGGCCAGCCAAGTGCGAATAGGCTAAAGAAATGTCAAAAAGAATGTAAAAGGGGTAAGCATATAAATTTTTTTTGTTTTTTTTGTTTTTTTTATTTTATATATATATATATATATATATTTTAGTTGTTGTGGTTAGGTGTATGACGGGGCAAAAAGAGTCAGCACACTATCATCCGGAGTCATAGGCTCAGTGGTCAAGAAGGGCTTCAGTCTTTGCCCATTCACTTTGAATTCTGTGTTATTCTTAGGGTCTGCAATAAACACAGCACCGTGTGGGAAAACAGTGCGCACAATGAACGGTCCCAACCAACGAGTTTTCAGCTTTCCCGCGAAAATATAAAGCCTAGAGTTATACAGCAGAACCTTATCTCCTGGGGCAAAGTTTTTCCGGGTTATGATCTGGTCATGAAAAAGTTTTGTTCTGCTTTTAGTGATTTGAGCATTCTCATAGGCTTCATTCAGTATCTCCTCTAATTCTGAAATCTGCAGTCTTCTTAGCTCACCGGTCTTACTCAAATCAAAATTGAGCTGCTTAATGGCCCAGAGGGCCTGGTGTTCTAACTCTACTGGCAGATGACAGGCTTTTTCAAACACGATTCTATAAGGAGACATCCCCAACATTGTCTTAAAAGCAGTGCGGTAAGCCCACAATGCATCATTGAGCTTAACCGACCAATCCTTTCGGTTTTGTCCGACAGTCTTTTCCAGAATGAGCTTGATTTGTCGGTTGGTGACTTCGACCTGCCTATTTGTTTGGGGATGATACGGAGTAGATAACTTATGATTGATGGAATATTTTCGCATCAGAGCTTCAAAAACTCTGTTGCAGAAATGCGATCCATTATAACTAATTATCGCTCTAGGGGTGCCAAATCGGGAGAAGATGTTCTCTTTGAGAAATTTGACAACCACTTTGTTGTCATTCGTCTTAGTTGGCACAGCTTCTACCCACTTAGAGACATAATCTACAACAACCAAAATGAACTGGTTGCCAAAGGAATTAGGGAATGGTCCCATGAAATCGATACCCCAAACATAAAAAATTTGAACTTCCAGGATCGGGTTCAGGGGCATCATGTCTCTTCTTGAAATTTTCCCAATTTTCTGACAATTTGCGCATGACTTGCAAAAATGGTATGAGTCTTTGAACAAAGTGGGCCAGTGGAACCCACTTTGTAGAACCTTCTCTGTAGTCTTGCGGGGACCGAAGTGTCCTCCGCATGCAAGGTCGTGGCAAAATCAGATGCATCACACATGATTTCAAATGGCTGGGCCCAATTAGGAGCAGAAATAATAGGCGCAGAAATAAGTTCTTACTTAAGCTTTCCCCATAACTTGAAACATTCATCGTTGAAATCAAAGGGCACGTCCTTAGCGAGCAAGTTGGTTAAGGGCCTAGCGATTTTGCTAAAATCTTTAATGAACCATCGGTAGAACCCAGCATGCCCTAGAAAGGATCTATTATCCTTGATGCTTTTGGGTGGTGGAAGCTTAGCAATCACTTCTACTTTAGCCTTATCCACTTCTATGCCTCTCCTCGAAATCTCATGGCCCAAGACAATCCCCTGTCTCACCATGAAGTGACATTTTTCCCAGTTTAGAATTAGGTTCTTCTCCTTGTATCTTTGTAGCACTAACTCTAGGTGATGAAGACACTGATCAAATGAATCTCCCTAGATGGAGAAGTCATCCATGAAAATCTCAAGAAAACATTCTACCATGTCGGAGAAAAGACTAAGCATGCACTGTTGGAATGTTGCGGGAGCATTGCACAATCCAAAAGGCATGCGTCGATAAGCAAAGGTTTCGAACGGGCAGGTGAACATGGTCTTTTCCTGGTCTTCTGCAGCAATGGGGATTTGGTTGTATCCCGAGTACCCATCTAGGAAGCAATAGTACTCATGTCTAGCCAAACGCTCAAGCATTTGGTCGATGAAGGGTAGCGGGAAGTGGTCATTACGGGTAGCTGCATTCAACTTCCTGAAGTCGATACAAACACGAACCTTGGTAGGCAATCTTGTTTGTACCAACTCTTTTTCCTCATTTTCTACCACCGTAAAGCCAGCCTTCTTTGGGACCGCATGAACAGAGCTAACCCATTGGCTATCAGAAATGGGATAAATGATCCCATTATCTAATAGTTTCAGAATTTCAGCCTTAACTGCCTCTTGCATGAGAGGGTTAAGCCTGCGTTGTGGGTCCCTCCTAGGGGTTGCTTCATCGACTAAATGGATTCTATGTTGCACTATGGCTGGACTTATTCCCTTGATGTCCTTCATCGTCCATCCAATGGCTTCCCTATGTCTTTTCAGAATAGACATTAAGCTGTCCTCTTGTTGCTCAGTCAAGTGGGATGCTATGATGACTGGCAAGGTGCCCTTTCCGCCCAGGTAGGCGTACTTAAGGTGTTCAGGCAAGGCTTTTAGCTCTAGGGAAGGTGTTGCTTCATTGGAGGCAATCACTGGGCTCTCAATCCTATGATGGGGTACACTTGAGCTTGACATCCAATCCACTGCTGAATCTATGATCTGGTCTAGATTAAAATCCTCAGCCTCCAGATCAAATTCTGCCTCAGTTTCTGTCTCCATGCTTTCCTCATGCTCACTGGTCAGGTTTTCAATAGAATTGATCTCAAACGTCTGATCATCGACATGCCTAGGTTGTCTTCTAAGATTGAAGACATTGACTTCCTTCGTCATGTCTCCAAAAGTCAATCGCATGGACCCGTTCCTACAGTTGATAATGGCATTGGCTGTAGTAAGGAATGGGCGTCTAAGATGACTGGAGTTTGAGACCTAGGATTGGACACAGGTTGGGTCTCAAGCACAATGAAGTCAACGGGGTAGATGAAGTCCCCGACCCGGATAAGGACGTCTGTGATTTCTCCCTTCGGGATCTTCACAGATCGGTCAGCTAGCTGAATGGTGACTCGAGTTGGGCTAAGCTCGCCCAACCCAAGTTGCTGGTATACTGAGTGAGGTAGCAAGTTGATACTTGCTCCCAGGTCAAGAAGCGCTCTACTGATTTCGGTCTGTTCTATGGTGCAGGAAATGGTGGGACATCCAGGATCCTTGTATTTCACCGGAATGGGACCAGACAGAATTTCGCTTATATTGGTTGCCAAGAACACTTTCTTGGGCACATTGGTCTTTTTCTTCTTCGTACACATATCCTTAAGAAATTTGGCATAAGCCAGGACTTGTTGGATAGCGTCAAGAAGTGGCACATTCAATTTGACCTGGTTGAACATCTCTAGCATCTTTTCCATGCGCATATTCTTATTGTTGTTCCTAAGCCTATTGGGAAAGGGTGCTACAGGCTTATGAACTTATTCAGCAGCTTTGTCCTCGTCAGATGTTTGTGGAGCAGATTGGGAGGAACTAGCAGAGGTGGAGGTGGACTGGGATCAGGATGGACTGGACTTTTCTGTTGGTAGACCTGGTTGTCTACCTTCTTTCCAGATCGTAGTGTGTAAATAGCATTGCACTGGTTAATCGATGGATCCTGAATTTTATATGCTTGATTGGAGGTTTTTGGGTTAACTAGCGGCTGACTAGGCAAAGTACCTTTTGGTCTTCACTTAGGGAGCTAGCTAACTGGCTCATCTGCATTTCCAATCTCGATATAGCCTGTGAATGAGTGTTCAGAGTTTGTCCCTGATTCTGCATGAAAGCAACTTAGGACTTTATGAAAGCCTCTATGCTCTCCTCCAATTTACTGATTTTTTTTCCATTGGTGAGCCTTGGGAGGAGGAACTGGGGCTTGACTGGGAAAAGGTGGTGGAAGAGTAGGATGGTGAAAATTGTTGGAAAAATTAGGCCTGTGATCGGGGTAAAACCCCGCACAAAAAGTGTATATTTTGAAATCGATATTTAAAGTGTGTGTGCTTTGGCTTCCTCGATACTTCCGTTATAACATAGAGGCTAAAACGAGTCGAATCCACAAGGACGGGAGGCGATAGAAGCTTTACCGGTTGATTCACGTGTTTGTTAAAAGTTCTTCAAAGTTTTAAAGAATGAAAAGAAAGGAAAAGAAAGAATGAAAAGAGAAGTACGGTGAAATACGAAGAAGTGGGAAACATAGAAAAGAATGGTTTTTGTAGTTTTTGGTATATTTCTAAAACAAGTGAAAGAGAAAGAAAACTCACGGCTACTAACTACTAATGACTCCACCAACACGCTAACCTCTTAGTGATAGTTGCCTCACACGTATCATTGGCCATCACTAGTCCTTGGTTCAAGAGCGATTCAAAGTATGACCCATATGTAACTCTCACAACCCAACTCAACAAAACAAGTGCAAGCTACATTTAAACCATCAATACTATGGAAAAGTAAGCATGGAATAAAGTAATGTTAACTTGTTAGTGGTTAGGAAGTTAGAGTTAGATCCATCATCATGAGCCATCAATGGCTCTTGCAAGAGCAAGGCCAAAATGAGGCTATTAGATTCATGTGGATTATCATAAAAGAAGTTAAACTAGTTGGTGGTTAGTAGTTAGTTGTCATGAGTGAAAAACTAGCTACACATGTAAAAGAGATTGGAGAGAAGTAAACATAGAGAGGTAAAGAGAGCACCTTTCATAAATTGTCACCTTCTATTACAAGCACTCTTGCTTCCCAACATGTACCACTCTCTCTCCCTAATACAAGATCTACAAAATGGAAAATACAATGGAGGAAGAGGAACTAACCTAATCTAAACTACCCTAAAATACAAAATAGAGAAGAGAAACTACTCCTAACTCTGCATATCTCCCCGTCAGGAACCCCAGGGGGGTATTTATAGGCGCCAAGGGAACAAGGGGCCAGGAGACAAGATGTGACCCAAAACGGCGCGCGCGGCGCGGCCGCATTGCCGCGGAAACGCGACAAATGTCGCTTTTCCGCGGCAGTCCTTGGGCGGCGCGTGCGGCGCCGCCTGCTGCGCGTTGCCCGGTTGTCGTCCTGTCGGATAAAGTTCTCGGTTTCTAGTATGGCCGCGTTTCCGCGGCTTTCCTTGGGCGGCGCGTGCGGCGCCGCCTGCTGCGTGCTGCGCTGTTGTCCCTCTGTCAGCTAGCGCTCCTGGTTTTGGTTTTTCCGCCCCTGGTTTTGACAGAATATGCTCTTTAGGTCAATAGCTATTTTAATAGCCCTTTAATCACCAAATAAATGGTGATTTGGTCTTCTTCTTCATTTGCACACATTGACCTAGGATCAAGCAAGTAAGGTATTATTAGCAGAATATATTATCAAATAAATGTGAGAATGTGGTATAAATTATGCAAAATTAGATACTAATCACACCCCCACACTTATATTTTTGCTCGTCCCGAGCAAAACAAAAAACCTAAGAAAATTATTACACCACTTTCGCAGGTGACGCGATTGCACTGAGCATGTGCAACAAGCCGTTAAATCTCTAAGTTTTCCCTAGAGGAGGAGTTTTGTCTCCTGAGGGTTTTCAGCGGATTACACCCACAAAATCCATAAATAAAGAAATCAAATGTTAGTATTTTGAAAATGCATTTTTGAAATAGAGAGAAGTGTTGAAGTATTTTTACGAAAATATAAGTGATCCAAGGTCATAGGTTAACCAGAAATTAATCTTCCTTAAACTAAGTCGAAATGCAAAATCTTGTTATAAATTAAATGTAAGAATTTAAAATTGAATTGACTCTTTGATCCTTTAGGAAAATATGCACTTTGTGAACTGTGAAGATTTTTGGGATATCGACTCTAACTTTCATGCCATTTATATATATATATATATATATATATATATATATATATATATATATATATATATATATTCTTCCTTAGTTTTCTTAGGCTTTCTTATTTACCCGGGTATTGAGCCTTTAGCCGGTGACTCCCAAACCAGATGGTCTTAGGGCACCAGATGAGAAAACATCCCTCGGACTTAAGGACTCAAGTAAATAAGGCCACAAAACTAAAGGGGATTATTTTATTTTTTGTCCATCATTTTAGGTATGAATAATCATGCTTCCTGAGGCATAATTACCCAACTTCAATAAGTGATTTTTATTTATTGATTGAGGCTAGACCTGCACACAAAATACGAAATTATAGAACTTAAGAAAGGAAATGTGCAAGTGCTCAATTCTTCCGCTATAGCAAGTGGCTATACGGGTCGTGATCCACAAGGAGGTTTTGCGATTGAAGCGTTTACAGTTTTATTGAAATCGTTAAGAAACCAAAACGATAGTTCTTCTCTGTTTTTAAGTTAAGAAAAGGAAAAAGAATTATGTTAAAATTAGAGAGAAAATGAGAGATGAAGAAGGTGAAAAAATTAGAAAACAATGAAGCGAATATGTACAAATGAAGTGGAGGAAAAAGAGTTGGAGGAGGTGGCTGGTGATTTAAACTAAGAAAGAAAAGAAAAGAAAGAAAGAAGAGTGAAGGAATACTTACCTAGGTTGAGTGATGACTTACCTGGAAACCGTTGCATGTTCTACCTTTACTTCGGAGGCGTTCAACGCATAGATCATAAGCTCGAGCTCAGTCCCCGTGCACATTATATCGTCAAGCATATCAAGAACGAAGTGATGCGGAGCTTGGAAGAGGAGAACGTCTTCATGAACTATCGCTGGCTCTCACGTAGCTTAGTTATACTTGCTTTGGAATTCACTTGTAAACTCAACAAATACAACCAAGGTAAAGTAGAAGAGGAAGAGGAAAGCAAAACAAAACGGAAAGTAAAGATACGAACATAAATAAAAGTTTACCTTTATTGCTTGAAATAATTAAAGAAAGGAGGAGGGTACATCGGTGTCACTCTCAACATATGCCTCTCTCTCTTACTTACATGAATCATCATCTAACCTAAGCTACATACAAGTTACATAAAAGTAAAAACTAAACTACAAAATGAAAAAACTAGTCTAAAATCCTAACTCTGCATTGGCGTCCCTTTTCAGCACAAAGCATGGCCTTTTATAGGGCAAATACCCAGTAAGTAGGATCCCGGGAGATCGGGGGAGCAAACGCTCCCCCTAACTCCCCAACAAAGCAGCGAAAACGCGGCTTGGGCCGCGTTTCCACGGCCAGGGTGTGGCCAGATGGCCACACCCTGTTGGTGGGTTTCTCTAGGAGTTTCTTCTGTCTTTATCTTCAGTTTGTTTCTTCGTTTGGGTCCAGGATTCTGACGAAATGGCCTTGGATTCTTGGCTTTAACCGATCGATCCTGAGAGGATTCTTCTCAACCGATTTCAACCTCTTGATTTTGCCCTGATTTAGTGAGTGCGAATTAATTCTGATTTAATTCAGAATTTTGGTGGGCTTTGGGCTCATTTCTCTTCAACTCCTTAAAGATTGGGCCTGCAAATAAATCAAACAATTAATTAGGACAATGCAGGCTTTTATTCTATAATAAGTATGGACATATGATATTAAATATGCAATATTAGCGACCAATCACACCCCCATACCTATCTTTTGCTCGTCCTCGAGCAAAACAACTAAACTATACTAAGGATTATTAGACCACTTTCGCAGGTCACGCGATTGCACTGAGCATGTGCAACAAGCCGTTAAACCTCTAGGTTTCCCCTAGAGGACGAGTTTGTCTCGTGAGGGTTTTCAGCGGATTGCACCCACAAAATCCATAAAGAAAGGGAAATAAAGAGTTAGTATTTTCGAAAAGCATTTTGAAAGAGAAAAATATTTGAAATATAATTGTAAGATCTAAGCAATCTATAAGTTATAGGAAAACTGAATTTTTCATTCCTAAACTTAGTCTCTATTCAAAAATTTGTTATCAATCAAAGTAAGGAGTCAAATTGTACTTCTCATCTAGTCTTATTACTTTACCCTAAGTCATATGCACCTTGTGACTGTGAAGTTTACTAAGGGTTCATTAACTCTAACTCTTATGCCTTATTTATTTATGTATATATATTTTTTGGTGGTATTATTCCTTAATTTAGGCTTTCTAATCTGCCCATGTAACGAGCCTTTAATCGATGACTCCCAAACCAGACGGTCTTAGGGCACCGGGTGAGAGAAAACACCCCTAGGACTTAAGGACTCGAGCAGACAAGGCCACAAAACTAAGGATTTTATTATATGAATCTCTTTGAGGCGTGAATACTTATTGCTTTATTAGGCACAGATACCCAGCTTAATCAGAGGATTTATATATATATTTTTCTTTTCAAACTTATCTAATCATCTTTCGCATAAATACTAAGGCTTGCTTAGGCCAAAGCACCTAGCTAATCAATAATTAGACTTTTTTTCTTTTTTTTTATAAGGCATAAGAATCTTTGTTTTTGAACCCTAAGTGTGTAAGTGTATGAAGTGTGCATATTTCATCAAGGTAAAGATCAAGACTAAATTACTTTGACAAATTATCTTCCTAACCCTAAAAATCAAACAAATAATCTTATTTTGACCAAGTATAAGAAATCCTAATTTGGATTTTCCTATTCCTTAAAATTAACTTAATTTCTTACAAAAAATATGTCAAAATATTGTTTCCATTTTCAAAAAGTTTTTAAAAGTAAAGAAAAATGTTATTATTATTATTTTTTAAACAAAAAGAAAAGTTATGTTAGACCCTCCCCCACACCTATCTCATGCATTGTCCTCAATGTATGAATTAATGCATAGATGCATGAAAAAGACGAAAGGGAAGGAAATGTTACCTTAAGGTGGTGGCTCCGGTGGTGGTCTGATTGGTCCACGAAATGTGGCCCAATCGACTTTTCTTTGGGTTCTGAGGAACCCACCAGAAATATATTTAATATAACCAATTAAAAAGATAAATCCATGAAGAATTTTTATTAAAAATTTAACCCCATCTAATTTCCAAATTCCATAACTAATTTCGGAGTCAAATTGTCAACCACCTCGTCCCAGAATGGAGTATGAAAAGATAGAATGATTGACTTGGACTCAGGAAGTACAGGAACTAATACCGACTCAGGAAGGTGACTTAAGTCAAGTAAAGGTTCAAGAGTCGAAATAGGTTCAGGAAGTGGGTCCAAGTCAAGAAATTGAAACTCTAGTCCACATGTATTTTCTAACAATGGAATGTGACTTAATGCTGGTGGTTCAAGTTCAAAAATGATAGGTGTGGGAATCAAAACTGACTCTAAAATATTACTCAAGTTTGTAACAAAACAGGAGTCAATATTGATTCAGAAAGGTGAACTGGATCACGGATTTGAGAATCTAGGTCACATATCTCATTGAGTTCAATATCATAAAAATGAGAACTTGCCAATTTGTCAATAGGATCTTCAAAAGTGTATAATTGGTCAAGTTCAATATGATCCTCAAAGATGGGTGATTCAATTTCATTATGAATTGGTACAAGATCCAATATTGACTCCGGGAAAAGATTGAAGTCAGGTGAAGATACCGGAGTTATTATTGAATCAGGAAGTAAAATTGAATCACTAAGTTCTAGTTCATGATCATATTCATTTTCAAGTTCTATTTCAGGCAAGGGATAACTTGCCAAACTATCAATTTCATTTGGAGTTTGGGCAAGTTCAAAAGGTTGTTCTGAAATGGAATCTTGATTTCCAAAACTACATGACTCTTCGGCTCTAACAGAATGGCTGGTGACATCAGAACTGGTCAAACAGTGAGAACGTAGAGATTCGACCATCATATTTATGTCACGATTTCTAGCATTTTGAGCATGAGTCATGGCTTCAAGCATCTTTTCATAATTGATAGGTTCATTGTTTTGATGAAAAGATGAAGTGTTGTCTTGGAAGTGGTAGTGAAATTGTGAGTCCATCAGATTTTGTGATTGTTGTTTGGACTCACGCATACTCCGTTCCAAAATTGATGGTTTTCTATTTTAGACTGGTGGAACTGAGTATGACTCTTGGAAATATTGTGGACTAGGTGGAGAAGGAGGACAATTTGGTTGAAAATTGGACTCGGGGAAGGTGAATCCCCACTGACTCTGTGAAGAGTTGAAATCGTTATGGAAATTATAGTCATACGATGGGGGACATGAGTTATATTGATTCGGATAAGACCAATCCGGCACACTAGGTTGGTAAAGTAAAACCGCGCACAAAAAGTGTATATTTTGAAATCGATATTTAAAGTGTGTGTGCTTTGGCTTCCTCGATACTTCCGTTATAGCATAGAGGCTAAAACTGTAGGATCTATAATCAAAGCAACACAACACTAGAGGGGGGTGAATAGTGTTTTTAAAGAATTAAACAAATTACTTGCAGTAAATAAAGTAATCACAAGAGATAACCACAGAAAATACAAACGCAAATAGCGGAGAGTTATCCTGGTTCGGTCCTTGTGACCTACATCCAGTCCCCAAGCCAACCGCTTGAGATTTTCCTTTCTTTACTTGTGTACACCCACAACAAATGCCTTGTACACCACTTGACAAACACCCTTTGCCAAATGTGCACAACTTCTCTTCCACCAAGAGAACACGCCTTGTACAATTTTCTTCTACTCCCAAGAAGACGCCTTGTACAAAATCTTCTTTGAAATGAATACAATGATTTCCTATAGCCTTGATACAGAATGTGTAGTGGACAAGGTTCAGTATAGGAAAGTTGAACTTCAGAATCCTTCACTAAGGGAAATGGCTTTTGGTGAAGAACTGAAGTTGGAGATTCAGTTTTCAGGTTTCTGAAAATTTTCTTTTGGAAAACTGATGGAATGAATTGGTAATTAGCCTTAGGAATAACTTCCCTATTTATAGATGTAGACTAGGGTCAGTTAGGGTAGTTATGAAACCAATTCAGACATTTTAAACGTTTGAAAATGTTGCCAAATGAATCAGATAAGAGAAACTGTCCAATAGTCAGAAACTGCCTATAGTCGACTAGGATACTGGTTAGTCGACTAGCCTAGGCAAAACTTCAACTATTAGTCGACTAGGTTTAGAGATTAGTCGACTAGGGATATGTCTGTTGGAAAAATTGGTTTCTGGATAACTGAATATAGTCGACTAGAAATGTCTGTTGGTCGACTATAAACTTTGTTAGTTGACTTAGGAATTAGGTGTAGTCGACTAAGTTTTGATTCAGAAAGAAACAGAGAGTTGGATAATTTTTTTTGTATCTAATATTAGTCGACTTGGAAACTGGGTTAGTCGACTAGAGTATCTGTTAGTCGACTAGGTAGGAAAGTCAAGTCGACTAATTTGCATTTCAGAGTCCAAACAGAGAGTTAGGATTTTGGTTTTGGAATGGACTAGTCGACTATAGGTTTTTGGCAAGTCGACTAAGTTGGTTAGTCGACTATATCAATAGGGCAAGTCGACTAGGAAAGGATTTTTGTGTAAGTTATCAAGGCTTTACATATTTTTCTAAGTTACACAACAACTTTCCAAAATCACCCAAAATCTTCAATAATCTTCATCTGAGGTAGAGCAATCATCATGAGGTAGAAGTGTTTGTCCATCATCAAAATCTTGCAATTTGAGAGGCTTCAATATCTTGAACTTGTTAGGTTCCAACATTCTCCCCCTTTTTGATGATGACAACATATGTCTATGATGGCTCCCCCTGCAACAAAACTCCCCTGCAGTAACTAGGTTATAAAAAACATATTGCCCCTGCAGAAAATGTTAAGTTGCACCTGCATGGTCATATGTTAGTATCCATAACATATATATATGTCAAATGTCCGTGATTTTGAACAAATTTGCAATACATGACATATATGTCAATGTTGATACATGCAGAATTTTCAGAATTTGAATTTTCAGAACATAACCAGTTAGGTAACAGAACACATAGAAATATATAACATGGATACACAGATATCATGGATACACAGAGCACATAGCACAGATAATCAGATACACATATCACATAACACAATTCTCCCCCTTTGTCATTAACAAAAAGAGAAAATACATAGTCTTTAAACAAATAACAGAAAATACATAAGAGTTTCAAAAGCAAAAACATAAATAAACGCCAACGCCAATATCTTCAATGCTCGGATCCGGGAGGAGGAGGTGGCGGGAAATGGATCTTGAGAAGACTCAGAATCGCCGCTTGAGTAGATTCGAAGGAATCCATCCGAGTCATCAACAAAGATTGATTCTCAAGAATTTGAGACTGAGAATCGTGCAAAGCTTGTTGTTGAGTTTGAATAGAGGCAATTTGAGCAGACATGGAATTGTAGAAGGCATCAGCATATGGAGGTGGTTGAGTTGGAGGTGGATCATTGATAGGAGGTTGTGAAGAGGAAGATGGACCTTGAGGAGGACTATGTGGAGGTGAAGAGGGATGTTGTGGAGGAGGATCAGACAGTTTCATGCGGTGTATGGCGGCACTATCAAATAATTCAAAGATCTTAACAACACTAGATTCGGAAGCTAGATCAACATGATATTTCCGAAAGATAGGTGTCAAGAAGGCGCCAAAAGGAAGGAATGAAGAATGATACTTGACCATAGTATCGAAGATGACCTTAGCCCAATTAACCTCGAGTCCAGCCATAATAGCATAGACACAAGAGGATAATTCCGGGAGTAGTAATTGTAACTACCAGTTTTGGGACAGATATTATAAGAGAGGATTCTACCAATAAGACGGGGAATAGGCTTGAGTTTATTGTTGGTCATTGGCAATCTTTGGCCGGGTAGAAAGATTTGACTTAAGACATCCTCATCATCCATAACAATTTCATCAAGTGTGAGGCCGGTAAAAGGAATTGATAGGATACGACCAATAGATTTTATGGAAAGCTTTATGTGGACACCTTTAACATAAGTGTAAAGATGGATAGCATCCTCATTATCTTCATATGATAAGTTGGTGTAGAACAGATAAATGAGGAAGGGATAATATGCTTGTTTGAATTTAGTGGAAAACATATTATACAAGCCACAAGTTCTCAAAAATGACATGATATCATATTGATAAAAATCATCATACTTGATAAATCTCCCTGGAATGATATCTAAAGTTGACATTCTAAGATAATCAGCCTCTAGTTCAGGATTTTTCAGGAATTTCCTAAAATCGACAGTGGAAGATGATGAACTGGGAGTAAATTTAGTTTTCTTAGATTTGGACATGATGAAAACTAAATTGAATCAAGTAGACAGTAGATATGTATGGGAATGACTGAGAGATGAAAGATTATACCCAGATTGAGAAGAAACACAGAGAAATTTGAAGAAATTTCGGTGGAAAACTGCTGCAGAACTCCTGTGCCCTAGCTTCTTCTGGTCGACTGAGGAATCGGCTGGAAATGAGAGAATGAGAGAAACCTAGGGTTTGGGTGAGGTAAAGAAAAGAATCAAGGGTGGAGATTAATCCTGGAGAGATAGCTGTGGATAGGATTAAAATAGAGTGTAAACGGATCCTTAACTTAAAGAAATCGGGTCGGGTTTGAAGTTGAAATCCGAAAACAGAAAACAAAAAGTCACAGTTTTAGTCGACTTACAGGACAAGATTAGTCGACTAATAATAGGACTAGTCGACTGTAAATTTTTCTATAGTCGACTAACTCTTGACAAATCAGAAATTGAAGTTTCTGTTTGTTGCAGGAGTCGACTAGGTAAAATTTCAAGTCGACTAAGGCTTCTATAAGTCTAATAAAAGTTGTAAGTCGACTAACTTTTGTAAAAACTGCCTTTGAAAAAAAAAAATCTAAAAGAAAATGTTTAAAAATCTGAAAAATTACAAATACCCAAATCTCTTCTAAACTTTATAAAGGTATCTTCTTTCAGTGGTTTTGTTAATATATCAGCAACTTGATTATCAGTTGAAATAAAATTTAAAGAAATGTCACCTTTTAAAGCATGATCACGTAAAAAATGATGTCTAATATCAATATGTTTGGTACGTGAATGATGAACAGGATTTTTAGATAAGTTAATAGCACTAGTATTATCACACATAATAGGTGAGTTTGTGATAGTCATGCCATAATCAAGTAAGGTTTGTTTCATCCATATAATTTGTGCACATGCAACACTAGCAGCAATATATTCTGCCTCGGTTGTTGATAAGGATACAGAATTTTGCTTTTTACTGAACCAAGATACTAGTGAATGTCCCAAAAAGTGACAAGTACCACTAGTACTCTTCCGGTCAGATTTACAACCAGCAAAATCAGCATCACTATAAGATAATAAATCAAATGTGCATGACTTTGGATAAAATAAACCATAGTTGATTGTGTTATTTAAATATCTAAAAATCCTTTTCACTGCTTTAATATGTGATTCCTTAGGATTTGACTGATATCTAGCACATAAGCATACGCTAAACATAATATCAGGTCTACTAGAAGTAATATAAAGTAGAGAGCCAATCATACCTCTATAGAGTTTCTGATCGACATTCTTACCATTTTCATCTTTGTCCAAAAAAAGTAGTCGTACTCATGGGAGTATTCTTATGACCAGAATTTTCCATGCCAAATCGCTTTAGAAGTTCCTTAGCGTATTTGCATTGCGAAATGAAGATTCCATCCTTCATTTGTTTGATTTGTAGACCGAGGAAGTAAGTGAGTTCGCCCATGTGGCTCATCTCAAATTCACTCTGCATGGTCTTGGAAAATTCTTGACAAAGATTATCGTTAGTAGAACCAAATAATATATCATCAACATAAATCTGAATGATTAAGATATCTTTATTAACATGTTTGATAAAAAGAGTTGTATCTGCACTTCCCATTTTAAAATCAGAATTTAAAAGAAAACTCTTTAATCTATCATACCAAGCACGGGGTGCTTGCTTTAAACCATATAAAGCTTTTTTAAGTTTGAAAACATGGTTTGGAAATTTTTCATGTTCAAAACCTGGTGGTTGTTCAACATAAACAGTTTCTTTAATAATTCCATTTAAAAAGGCACTTTTAACATCCATTTGATATAATTTGAAATTCATAAAACATGAGAAAGCAAGTAATATATGAATTGATTCAAGTCTTGCGACAGGTGCATAAGTTTCATCAAAATCAATACCTTCTTCTTGATTGTACCCTTGTGCTACTAACCTTGCCTTGTTCTTAATGACTTCACCGGATTCATTGAGTTTGTTCTTAAAGACCCATCTGGTGCCGATGACGGGATGATCAGTAGGACGTTGTACAAGATCCCAAACATCATTTCTTACAAATTGGTTCAACTCTTCTTGCATGGCAATTGTCCAAAAATCATCCGCACATGCTTCGTTGATATTCTTCGGTTCAATGAGTGAAATGAAGGCAATTTGTGTCATGTAGTTCAACTTGGATCTCGTTTGAACGCCTTGATTTATATCTCCAATTACCAAATCTTGTGGATGATTCCTTACTTCAACATAGGCTTTCGGTAACTCGGTAGGAATCTCTTCATCCTTAGACATGTTAGTATCAACAGAAGATATAACAATATTCTCATTAGGAGTATCTATGATATGATCATCATCATGTGGAGAAGCATTAGAAACAAGTTTAGTCAAGGATTCATCAAATTTTACATGTAATGATTCTTCAATAGTAAATGATTTCTTATTAAAAATTCTATATGCTTTACTATGAGTAGAATAACCAACAAAAATACCTTCATTGGATCTAGCATCAAATTTATCTAAAGCATCTTTTGTATTTAAGATAAAGCATTTACATCCAAAAATCTTAAAATAAGAACTTTTGGAATTCTATTATGAAACAATTCATAAGATGTTTTATTTAAAAATTGTCGAATAAGCACACGATTTAAAACATAACAAGCAGTAGCAGTAGCTTCAGCCCAAAAATATTTTGATAAGTTACTATCCATAAGCATAGTTCTAGCACATTCTTGCAAAGTCCTATTTTTTCTCTCTACAACACCATTTTGAGGAGATGCTCTAGGAAATGCAAAATTATGTGTAATACCATACTTATTACAGAAATTTGAAAAAGATTCATTCTCAAATTCTCCTCCATGATCACTTCGAATAGTGACTATGTTTAGAGACTTTGATTTTGAATTCTTTTACAAAAACTTACAAATTCATCAAAAGTGTCATTTTTATTTTTAAGAAAAATTACCCATGAAAAACGAGAGTAATCATCAACAATGACAAAAACATATCTACTCTTGTTTAATGAAGAAACACGAGTAGGACCAAATAATCCAAATGCAATAATTCTAAAGGTCTTTTTGTCGAAACCAAATCTTTTGATTTAAAAGATGATTTAACTTGTTTTCCTAATTGACAAGAATCACAAAAATAATCCTTTTTAAAAGCAATTTTTGGAAGACCTTTAACTAAATCAAATTTAGAAATCTTAGAAATAGTTTTCATATTCAAATGACCAAATCTTTTATGCCATAAAAAATAATCATTATTTGAAGCAAGTAAGCATAAATTATCATTTGATGGCATGCATGTTATTGATAATTCATAAATGTTGTTGTTTCGAAAACCTTTAAATAAAATATCTTTCATATTAGCATCATAAATAAGACAAACATCTTTTTCAAACACAATTTTATAACCCTTATCACATAATTGACTAATACTTAATAGATTGTGTTTTAAACCACTTACCAAAAGAACATTTTCAATAAGAGGTTTTGAAAGATTACCAACTATGCCGGAACCAATAACTTTTCCTTTGTTATTGTCTCCAAAGATCACTGTACCTCACTTTTTGATTTGAACGGAAGACAATAGTTGCATATGTCCGGTCATGTGTTTGGAACACCCACTATCAAGTATCCACTTTTCTTTATTAGGTACCTATAAGATAAAACAATATATATGGTACCCATCATGATAGGGTCCGAAAAAGGTTAGCCTTTAGGAACCCAAATCCAATTGGAATTTGGTTTCCACTTGTTAGTATAAACATAATTCTTAGAATTACACACATCATGTATAAAAGATGCAATATAAACATTTTATCAACATTATTTAGATTCTTAGGAACCCATATATATTTGCATCTAATTCTTTTTGAAATATCATTTCTTTTACAAAAGAATTGTATGAATTATGAACATGTGTAGATTTTACAAAATTGGTTTTTGAAAATCCAATACCAACATGAATAGGTTTATACATCTTATCTTTTGAAAAACCAAGACCAAAATGATTGTTAGACATCTTTTGAGAAGATAATAACATATTTAAATTCTCCTTTCCTTTATTAAATTTATTTACATTTTTCAAAAGATCTTCATACTTAACTTTGAAACTTATCATATCTTTGTCTAAAACATTAATTCTAGAACTTAAAGAAAAAGTTTCCTTTTTAAGTAAAGCATTCTCTTTTAGAAAACTTCATTGTCTCTTTTTAAAGATACAATAACTTTTTCAAAATCTTCTTTTTGAGAACTAAAAGATGATGCTTGAGAAACAAGAATTGAATTATCATTAATAAGTTTTTCATTTTCCTTTATTAAAACTTTATTTCTAATCTTTTCAGATTTGAAATTATTATAAAGTTCATTAAAGGCTTCTAATAAATCATCATAATCTTGTACCTCATCTTCTTGGGCCATGAAGCAAATATTGGCGGTTTCCGTTGCTTCTTCTTCGTCCGAGGAAGATGAGTCGCTATCATCCCATGTTGCTTGAAAGGCCTTCTTCTTCTTGTTGAACTTGTTGAACTTGTTGGACTTGTTGAAAGTCTTGAAGTGTCCTTTTGATTTTATCAATGGACAATCCTTCTTCATGTGGCCTGGTTTGTTACACTTAAAACAAGTAGGAATATCGTTAGTATCTTTATTCTTATTATACTTACTTTGTTTTAAGAACCTTTTGAACTTTCTTGAAATCATGGTCATTTCTTCTTCATCTTCATCCGAGTCGTCCGTATCTAAAGTTGCATGGAAGGCAAGAACTTTCTTCTTGGATTGATGTTGTTGTTCGTCCTTCTTTCTTTCTTCTATTTGCACTTCATATGCCATTAGATTACCGATTAGGTTTTCTAATGTCATAGTTGAGAGATCGTTCGCCTCTTCAATGGCGGTTGTCTTCTTCTCCCATTCGGTGTGAGTGCTCGAAGGATCTTACGGACTCGTTCAACTTGAGTGTAGTCCTTTCCAAGGGATGCAAGAGTATTGGTGATGTCGGTGAATCTTGTAACCATTTCGGATATGGTTTCGTTCTCCTTCATCTTGAACAATTCAAATCTGTGGACAAGAACAGATATCTTAGATTCTTTAACTTTATTCGTACCTTCGTGTGTTACCTCAAGTGTATGCCATATTTGATGTGCAGAGGTTGATGTTGACACACGGTTGAACTCTTCTTTGGTTAAGGCACAATAGAGCGTTCATCGCCTTGGCATCCAGATTTGCATTCTTCTTTTGTTCTTCATTCCAAGCGTCGTAGTTGGTTGTAGGCTTGGTGTACTCGGCTTCTACGATGTTCCAAAGATCGTAGTTGAGCGACTGCAAGTAGATCTTCATTCTACACTTCCAGTAATTGTAGTTGGTTCCGTCAAAGAGCGGTGGACGTTGTGTAGAATGCCCTTCTTTGAATTGGGATGATTGGAAATCCGTTACCATCCTTGTATGGTTGTTGCCTTTAAACCTGTTCTGATACCAAATGTAGGATCTATAATCAAAGCAACACAACACTAGAGGGGGGGTGAATAGTGTTTTTAAAGAATTAAACAAATTACTTGCAGTAAATAAAGTAATCACAAGAGATAACCACAGAAAATACAAACGCAAACAGCGGAGAGTTATCCTGGTTCGGTCCTTGTGACCTACATCCAGTCCCCAAGCCAACCGCTTGAGATTTTCCTTTCTTTACTTGTGTACACCCACAACAAATGCCTTGTACACCACTTGACAAACACCCTTTGCCAAATGTGCACAACTTCTCTTCCACCAAGAGAACACGCCTTGTACAATTTTCTTCTACTCCCAAGAAGACGCCTTGTACAAAATCTTCTTTGAAATGAATACAATGATTTCCTATAGCCTTGATACAGAATGTGTAGTGGACAAGGTTCAGTATAGGAAAGTTGAACTTCAGAATCCTTAACTAAGGGAAATGGCTTTTGGTGAAGACTGAAGTTGGAGATTCAGTTTTCAGGTTTCTGGAAATTTTCTTTTGGAAAACTGATGGAATGAATTGGTAATTAGCCTTAGGAATAACTTCCCTATTTATAGATGTAGACTAGGGTCAGTTAGGGTAGTTATGAAACCAATTCAGACATTTTAAACGTTTGAAAACGTTGCCAAATGAATCAGATAAGAGAAACTGTCCAACAGTCAGAAACTGCCTATAGTCGACTAGGATACTAAGTTAGTCGACTAGCCTAGGCAAAACTTCAACTATTAGTCGACTAGGTTTAGAGATTAGTCGACTAGGGATATGTCTGTTGGAAAAATTGATTTCTGGATAACTGAATATAGTCGACTAGAAATGTCTGTTGGTCGACTATAAACTTTGTTAGTCGACTTAGGAATTAGGTGTAGTCGACTAAGTTTTGATTCAGAAAGAAACAGAGAGTTGGATAATTTTTTTGTATCTAATATTAGTCGACTTGGAAACTGGGTTAGTCGACTAGAGTATCTGTTAGTCGACTAGGTAGGAAAGTCAAGTCGACTAATTTGCATTTCAGAGTCCAAACAGAGAGTTAGGATTTGGTTTTGGAATGGACTAGTCGACTATAGGTTTTTGGCAAGTCGACTAAGTTGGGTTAGTCGACTATATCAATAGGGCAAGTCGACTAGGAAAGGATTTTTGTGTAAGTTATCAAGGCTTTACATATTTTTCTAAGTTACACAACAACTTTTCAAAATCACCCAAAATCTTCAATAATCTTCATCTGAGGTAGAGCAATCATCATGAGGTAGAAGTGTTTGTCCATCATCAAAATCTTGCAATTTGAGAGGCTTCAATATCTTGAACTTGTTAGGTTCCAACAAAAACGAGTCGAATCCACAAGGACGGGAGGCGATAGAAGCTTTACCGCTTGATTCACGTGTTTGTTAAAAGTTCTTCAAAGTTTTAAAGAATGAAAAGAAAGAAAAGAAAGAATGAAAAGAGAAGTACGGTGAAATACGAAGAAGTGGGAAACATAAAAAAGAATGGTTTTTGTAGTTTTTGGTATATTTCTAAAACAAGTGAAAGAGAAAGAAAACTCACAGCTACTAACTACTAATGACTCCACCAACACGCTAACCTCTTAGTGATAGTTGCCTCACACGTATCATTGGCCATCACTAGTCCTTGGTTCAAGAGCGATTCAAAGTATGACCCATATGTAACTCTTCACAGCCCAACTCAACAAAACAAGTGCAAGCTACATTTAAACCATCAATACTATGAAAAAGTAAGCATGGAATAAAGTAATGTTAACTTGTTAGTGGTTAGGAAGTTAGAGTTAGATCCATCATCATGAGCCATCAATGGCTCTTGCAAGAGCAAGGCCAAATGAGGCTATTAGATTCATGTGGATTATCATAAAAGAAGTTAAACTAGTTGGTGGTTAGTAGTTAGTTGCCATGAGTGAAAAACTAGCTACACATGTAAAAGAGATTGGAGAGAAGTAAACATAGAGAGGTAAAGAGAGCACCTTTCATAAATTGTCACCTTCTATTACAAGCACTCTTACTTCCCAACATGTACCACTCTCTCTCTCCCTAATACAAGATCTACAAAATGGAAAATACAATGGAGGAAGAGGAACTAACCTAATCTAAACTACCCTAAAATACAAAATGGAGAAGAGAAACTACTCCTAACTCTGCATATCTCCCCGTCAGGAACCCCAGGGGGGTATTTATAGGCGCCAAGGGAACAAGGGGCCAGGAGACAAGATGTGACCCAAACGGCGCGCGCGGCGCGGCCGCATTGCCGCGAAAACGCGGCAAATGCTGCGTTTCCGCGGCAGTCCTTGGGCGGCGCGTACGGCGCCGCCTGCTGCGCGTTGCCCTGTTGTCGTCCTGTCGAATAAAGTTCTCGGTTTCTGGTATGGCCGCGAAAACGCGGCAAAATGCCGCGTTTCCGCGGCTTTCCTTGGGCGGCGCGTGCGGCGCCGCCTGCTGCGTGCTGCGCTGTTGTCCCTCTATCGGCTAACGCTCCTGGTTTTGGTTTTTCCACCCCTGGTTTTGACAGAATCTGCTCTTTAGGTCAATAGCTATTTTAATAGCCCTTTAATCACCAAATAAATGGTGATTTGGTCTTCTTCTTCATTTGCACACATTGACCTAGGATCAAGCAAGTAAGGTATTATTAGCAGAATTTATTATCAAATAGAGAATGTGGTATAAATTATGCAAAATTAGATACTAATCAGCCTGGGAGGATTGTTTTGGGCCCAGGAGAATTGGGGTGATTTCTCCAACCGGGATTGTATGTTTATGAGTAGGGGTTGTGTGGCGGCCGTGAATAAGCCGCGTTCAGGTGTTCTGGTAGCACTTGTTGGGTGTGGAAAATAGGACACTCTTCAAGACATGGTTTGGTGCCTGACAGTACGAACAACCCGGATTGTGAATTGGTGGTGGGTTGATTTGATTGACATTGGCAGGCTCTTTAGTTTCCAGAGCCTCTATCCTTCTCATTAGGGTAGCAATCTCAGCCTCGACAGTTATGGATGATTCTAGAGATAGGAGCCCTCCTCTTGAAGCTATAGATTGTTAATTCCTAGGTTTTTCTGAGGCTGGCTCCCATTGCAGGGTTTTCTCAGCTAAGTTCTCAAATAAATCCCAACTCTGATTCTCATCTTTCTGCAAGAACCCTCCCTGACACATTGTTTCTAACAGGTTCTTTGTCTGATAGTCTAGACCATCGTAGAGAATATCGCACTGACGCCATTTCTCCACGCCATGATGAGGGCACTGAGCTAGGAGATCTTTGACTCACTCAAAGTATCTCCAGAATGGTTCGCTCGGTTTTTGCCTAAACTGCATGATGTTCTTCCTAATGAGGGCAGTTTTGTGAATTAGGTAGAATTTCTTCAAGAAGGCCTTGACGAAATCATCCCATGTCGTGACTTAATCTGCTGCCAAACTGTACAACCATTTCTTAGCTAGGTCCTTTAGGGAAAAGGAATGAAACGTAACCTAACGGCATCGCCTCCTAGCTGGGGTATACGCACTATGAGGCATACTTCTTCAAATTTCCTAACAAAGAAGTATGCGTCCTCTGATTCTAAACCATGAAATTTGGGAAGAGTGTTAATGAATTAGGGCTTTAACTCAAAATTATTGCCTTTTGCTTCAGGAAGTTTTATGCAAGATGGAAGTGAGGTTCTGATCGGGCAAAATCTATCCTGAAGTGACGCAATCATCGGTTCTGGATGCAAGGGTAGAGAGGTGTTTCTAGTTAATCGGAAAATACAAGATCTCTCACCCACTTTGCATGCAACACGCCACAAACAACGTGAAGACAACAAACAATCAAAAAAGAACAGAAAAAAACAAAAGAAAGAAAAACAACTACAAAGCCTTAGTCTAAGGTACCTGGACCTAGACGACTCCTAACTGGTCGATTCTCCGGGGAAGGTTGTTGCAGGAACTCGACTACAAGCTAATCGACCAGGAAAGGGCAAAGCTCAGGGGAGGTATCCGGGCGGAGCCACGGGCCTAATTACGCCAAACCACGGAGCTTTCGAGGCTTTGCCTCTCAATCCACTTTCCTTTGACACCGATTTTACAGGAGTATAGTTCTTGCAATTTTCAACCTCAGTTAATCTCTTAATGAGTCCGAGATGTCCCTAGGGCCAACGTCTATCAGTTTTTAGTTAAGACTTGGGAAAGTGTGAGTGCACTTGGAGATGATTTTTGGGTTAAGGAAGGGTGATGAAATCCCACCTTATCTTGTTTATTTGGGTTTTGCCCTTAAAGTCAATTGTGCAAGTGTACAGTTTATTCACAACAAGGTAACACTCAAAGCGGTAAATCACTCTCAAGTGTTGGTCCTATTCTATATGAATGCACACGTACCTTGTCTCCAGCACTCTTCACCAGAAATTGAAATAGACACGTACCCTATATGCAAAGGTCTAGTCCAAATTTTAATTAAGCAACAAGTAGATTTTTGTTGAGTTTATTACACATGCATAAGGTGAAGCATCCAAGGAAACTAAAAATTTAGAAAGCAATTTTTTTTAGCGACTTTCGGCAACCCTGCAAACGAGTTTGTTAGTACTTCAATCAGAAAAACTCGCTTTTACACGAATTTTTCCGAGGGCAAATGAATCCTCGTGCAATGCCCTTGGCCACCTCTTTCGCTTCCCGTGATAGTGAGCTCCTTGGTACTTATCCTACACACAATAACAAAGAACATTCTTTAGTATTAAACAACAAAGCCGTTCCCTCCCCGGTAACGACGCCAAAATTTGATCGGCAAAAAGCAAGCACTAAAATAAGAGAAGGAAGTGTGGGTTGGTGTTACTGCTTTTTCGATTCTTCCGTAGTAGCGAAGTGGCTATACGGGTCGTATCCACAAGGAGGGAGAGCGATGGAAGCTTGATGCGGCTTCAAAGTTCAAGAAGAAAGAAGTTCTTATTTCCAAATAAAGAATTAAAAAGTGAAAACAAGTTGTTTTTAAGAATTGTTGGAAAATGTTTTGGTGGTTTATAAAAGTGGGTTTTTCTTAATGGTAAAGGTGCATGGCTAACTTTCTACTAAGTGCTCCCACTAATCCCTAACTTCTTGAAGATGTAGCCTCACGATGGATCATAGGCAAGCATAACCCTCATGCATTGAAACTATTCACGTGGAAATCGAGTGAAAGTTCTTCCTATAACTTCGCTTTACACGACAAAAACTCGAACATTCCCATATCAAGATCCATTAGAAGGTGAGAATACTGGAAGACACGAGTGCACTAATGATATCGGCAAAGTTAAAAGGAAATTCTCTAACTTACAACAACAAGCAAAGTATAAAACCCATAGATCATCAAAAAAACCATTTAAGTATGAAATATAAGAAGGTAAATACTTGTAGGTAAGTTAGAGTTAGAACCCTCGTCTTAAGATGTCATAACTCTCATTTGCACAAGGCTTGTTTGACACTATTGACTCATGCGGGTTATCAATCAAGTAGTTAGAGATTAGTGGGTTAGTAGTTAGTTAGCCATACTATGGAAAAGTTAGTTAGACATAAAAATAAAAGAAACAACAAAGGAAAAGAAGTGGAGAGGAAGGGAGTTACACTGCAACAAGAAACAACAAAAGGAGAAGTAAAGAGCAATGAGTTTACACTACAACAATGAAGTAAAAGTAAATGAAAGCACAAGTAAATTGAAAGAAGGAAGAGAAGTAGTACTTGTATTAGCTTGTCACCTTTCAAATACAACACTTACACACTCTCTCTCTTTCACTTTAATGGCTAAACTAAAACTAGAAGAAGAACTACAATACAACTACAAACTAAAAACAAGACTACACAAACTTGCTCTAACTCTGGACCTGCTTCAACTGAAGACCCCTGGGGGTATTTATAGGCACCAGGGAAAGGGGGCCACGTGCGTGACCCGTGGCCCGAAGCGCAGGCGCGCACGCCCAAAAGGCTGTGGAAACGCGGCCAAGGCCACGTTTTCGTGGCCCTGCCAGGGCGGTACGCGCTTGGCTTCGGGCAACGCGTCGCCCAGTCTGTCTTCTGACGCTTTGATCTTCTGGATTTGCGATTTGATACCCTACGCTGACAAAATCTTCACTCTAAAGTCAATGTGGTAGGCTTTTAGTCACCAATTAAATGGTGATTTAGGTCTTCTTCTTCATTTGTACACCATGGACCTAGGATCAAGCAAGTAAGGTTTTATTAGCAAAATTTTACATGAAATACATATGAGATGTGATGAAAATTATGCAAAATTAGAGACTAATCACCCCTGCCTGAAAGATGAAACATTTATTGATGACAAGGCAGAGGCATGGAAGCTCAAGCACTTGGCCACCAAATATACGCTCCCGGGGACACTTTGTACAAGAAATCCTACTCTAGTCTCCACTATGACCCGTATATGAGATGTCTCAGTCCGAACGAGGCTTGGAAGTGATGCAGGAAATCCACGATGACGTATGTGGGAACCACATGGCTGACACTCTTTTACCCACAAAGTCATCAACCAAGGGTACTACTGGTCCAAGATATTTGAAAACACCAAGACCCGCAATGCTAGAGGTTCGCTCCAGTGGCAAACATGGCCGAGCACTGACCTCCACACTTGCGCAGCCCTTGGTCCTTCAGCAATGGGGATTGGACTAGTTGGACCACTCCCCTAACCACAACCCCAACTGCCGTCCTGCTAGTAGCCACCGACTATTTCACCAAATTGGTCGAGGTCTTGGTCCGAAGGATATTTATCCTAGTTTTGCTCATGATAATCCCATGTAGTTATTTATGCTAATAATTTCATCTATATAGTTTTAGGATAACAAAAACTTTTTTCAATCATGCATTTGGCTTCTCTATAAAGACACCATGTTTTGAAGCCTTCAAGATTGTGATTCAATAGCCCAAGCACTAAAGATTAAACATGGGACTCGTGATATGACTCGAGCTCAAAGGATTCAAGTTGCAGGATGAAGCTCTCAAAGAAAAGTATTTTTCTTGTATTTTTTATGTAAGATTTTAGTTGTCAAAACCAATATTACTAACTTTGATAGCTCACGAGATTCACATACACTCAAAATATTTTCTGTATTTTTATTTTTAAAGTTTATAAGAGAATTTTAATAAGTTTAGAATGGTTTTTCAAAATGTTTTTTTGAGACATGTTTTTCTTCAAAAATAATTTTAGTTTTTTTGCAATATATAAGTTCTACATTGGATCTTTTATGATGATCTATGATCACACACATTTGAAATTCAAGTATTAACATGAACTATATTTTGTATAATGTCATAGTATTTTGATAGAAAATCAAAAGTATTTCAAAAGAATTTTTTTTTTATGATTTTGGCCTTGGCAGGTCGACCGAACGGTCAACCGACCAGCAGAATTAATTTGCTCACCGAATGGTCAACCGATTTTGCATTGACTTGCACAGAAGAACTTGTGCACATCGGTCGATCGACCGGTCGATCGTCGAAAGTTTTTGCTTTTTGTTTGGGCATTTTTGTTGACTGCCCGGTCAACCCTATCCCCAACGATCACAAATCTTACTATTAGCGGTCGACTGACAAACTGATTAGAGTCTGGTTTTACCCCAAATGGCTATAATTTGAATTTGTCCCTTGTGGGTTAATTCGCAATGGCTATTTTGTATTTTCTCTTTTGTTTTGAGCCTCTATAAATAGAGGGCCATCAGAAAAAACCCTTAACAATAGTTATTAAGATATTTGCTAAGATTTTCAAGTATTTTTCAAGAGCGAAAATTTTCAAATGTGTTTTAGAGCGAAATTCCAAACAAGTTTTCTTAAGCTTTGTTTTTCACTACTCTCATTTTCAAAGTTTCACTCACTAAAATCTCTGAGCTACAATCTCTCCTCTTTGTTATAGGATTTTGTTATGAGTCTATTTTGATGATCTAGGAGAGATCATTTCATTTCTTGTATTGTGAAGATTTGTAGAGATTGCGTCCTCAAATGAGCTTATAGGTTCGTGGATTATAATGTGTTGTGGCGCCGAGTAAGAGGACTTGCGGGTCTATTCGTTCTTGTAGGAATGTGTAGAGTGGTGATTTTGCGAGATCAAGCATAGTAGAAATCCTCATTATGGTGAAGGTGGAGATGTAGAACAAGTTGCTTGAACCTTGGAACATATCTCCGTGTTTGTGAATGCCTTATTTCTTTCTATCTCTTTACTTTACACAATCTTTACTTTAATGCATGCTCTAGAATTGCTCCATCTTTTACTGTAATATATACTCTTGTTATACATTGCTTTGTTTTGAGATTGTCTACTTGATCTAGTTTCTTGTCTAATAATTTTTATTCCACATTATTTGCCATAGTTCTATAGTCATCACATATTTACCCCCATTTAGGTGATTTCATGAGGCAGTATCACTCTTTGAAGTCACCGGATAGCAGATTGTCAAGTTTCTCTGGCAGAACATAGTGTGCCACTTTGGGCTTCTCGACACCATTGTCTCCTACAATAGAATGAACTTTGCTAGCAAGCAACTAACCAGCTTCTGCGCCAAGTACAAAATCACCCATCGATTCTCCTCACCTTATTATCATTAAGGTAAAGGTCAGGCTAAAATTAGTAATCCCACTGTCCTTGACAACCTATGCAAAATTCTGGACAAAGCTAAGGCAAATAGGTGGAGAAACTCCACGGAGTGCCCTTGCTTACAGGACCACCAAACTTGTCCCGACGGGCAAAACCCCATTCTATTTGGCATATGAAATCGATTAATCATCCCAATCGACATCAGCATGCTACACTCCGAGTGGAAGAAGTAGTCTAAGACCAGAACAACACCCTACTCTAATTGATACCAGATCACACAGAGAAAAGTTGACAACAAGCTCAAATCTGTATCGTGGCCTATCAACAACAAATTCGAGCTCAAATCTGATCGGAGGAGAATCGTGCACCTAAATATGTATATTTAGAAATCAATAAAAGTGCTATGGTGCTTTGGTTTCCATGATACTTTCGTTATAGAATGGATTATCAGTCAAGTGTTAGATTGTTAATGGTTAGTAGTTAGTCACCATGAGAGAAAACTAGATAAGCATCAAGGATGAAATCAAAGAAAAACAAGGAAGAAAAAGGAGGAATTTTCATAGATGGTCACTCTCTATTATAAAGTCTTTCTTTTTCTCCCGAATCACTCTCTAATCTAATCCTAGATCTATAACGAAAAAAATACAATAGAAGAAGAAAATCCTACACTAAGCTACACTAAGGAGAAGAAACCTTAACCTTGGCGTCCTCCCTCGCATTCTGGCAATCAATGCAGTATTTATAAGCAAGTGAACCTTCTGGAAGATGAGATGATGCCACGCGACTTTGCCGCGAATCTGTGGCCTGATTAGTGCCATAGGCCCTGATTTTTTGGCTAGGATCTCATCCAACTGTGAGAGGTTCCTTTATATAATAAATTTTTTTTATTTTTTCTCTAAAATTTCAGCAGACTGGGCTTCAATATTGGGGTTCAATTTGAGTCTATTTTGGGTTCGTCTAAAAAGACTTAGCTTTCAACATGTTTCCAAAATTATCCCAAAATTTGCAATATTTAGTCTCTTTTTACAATTTGTTCTTCTCCCTGTATTATCTGCATAAAAGATCAAAAAATGGGTAAGAAGTAATATTTTATTTATAATCCGACAGGAAAATATGATAATAAAATACAGAATTGAAGAGTAATCACACCCCCAAACTTATGTTTTGTTTATCTCAAAGAAAACTAAAAACATAAATTAAAACTTTTATTATACTACTTTTGCAGGTGATGCGATTGCACTGAGCATGTGCAACAAGCCTTTAAACCTCTAGGTTTCTCCTAGAGGAGGAATTACAGTCTTCTGAGGGTTTCAGTGGATTACACCCACAAAATCCATAAAAAAAGAAAACAAATGTTAGTATTTCTGAAAACGCATTAAAAGAGAGAAAATTTTTGAAATATTTTTTTCAAAAATTTAGTGATCTCAAGTCTTTAGTTAACCTAAACTATTCATCCCTAATTTGAGTCTTCCATGCAAGGTTTGTTATCAATCAAGGTTAAGAAATTAAGATTAAATTGAATATTTGATCTTTCATAAAACCTAGATTATATGCACTTGTATATTTTTAGATTTTACTTAGACTATGATACCATTTATTTATTCGATTATATATATATATATATATATTTAATTTTATTAGGCTTTCTAGTCTACCTAGGTAGCGACCGATGATTCCCAGACCATATGGTCTTAGGTACCAGATAAGAAAACATACCTCAAGTTTAGGACTCGAGTAAACAAAACCACAAAACTAAATGGTTTATTTGTTTTGATCACTGTTAGGTGTGACTAATCATACTTCTTGATGCATAATTAACCAGCCTAATTAGTGGCCAAATATTTTTATAATAAATTTTTAATAAGTGTACTTAAGTCTTTATTTAATCCCTCAATGTAAAAGTGTATATATCTTTAAGGAAAAAAATTCAAGATCAAATTATCTTTTTAATATTTCTTTCTTAACCTAAAAAATCGAACAATACCTTTTATTTTGATTCAAATTAAGAAATCATAATCAAGGCTTCACTAATTCCTAAGGTCAACCTAATTCCCTTAAAAATAAATCAAAACATATTTTATCTTTTCAAAAACTTTGAGAAAGAAAAGATCCTATACAAAAGAGAAATTTCTAAGAATATCCTAAAAACAAGTGAAAAAAATCTAAAGAATCTATGTTAGTAAACTCTCCCCCACACTTATCCACGCATTTTCCTCAATGCATCGTGAATGTATGTATGCATGAAAATAAAGAGGGAAGAAAAATTCACCTTAAGGTGGTGGTTCCAGCAGAGGTCTGACTGGTGCACAAAATGCAGCATAATGTTACGATTGTTTAGTTTGTACAATGACCTCTCTAATATAACCCAATAATTGATTGTATACATGTAAGATTTTAATTAGAAAATTTACCCCATCAAATTTCATTTTTTGAAAAATAATTTCTAAGTAATTTTTTTCTACATCTTTATCCCAGAATGAAATGTGATATGATGAAATGATTGATTTGAGCTTAGGAGGTACATGAATTAATATCGACTCAAGAAATTGACTGAAATCAAGTAAAGATTCTGGAGACAAAATTTATTAAAAAATTGGATCCAACCAAGAAATTCATATTTTCTCAATGGAATGTGACTTTATAAGATTGGTGATTCAAGTTCAAGAATTACAGGCATGAGAATCAAAATCAACTCGAAAATATTGCTCAATTTAGGTAATAATACAAAAGTCGATATTGATTCAAAACTTGGAACCGAATTATAAAATTGAGGATCGGGGTCACATTCATGTTCGAGTTCAATTTCATTGAAATAAAAACTTACCAAATTATCAATAAGACTTTCAAAAGTATGGTATTGGTCAAGTTCAAGATGATGATTTTGAAAGATTGGTGATTTAATTTCATGATGACGGTCACAGGATTCAATACTGACTCGAAAAAGTGATTAAAATTGTGTAAAGATACCGGAGTCAATATTGAGTCAAGAGAAAAATTTAATTACAAAACTGAAGGTTCAGGATCACATTTATACTGAGTTCAATTTCAAAAAAGGGATAACTTGCCAAAATGTCAATGTGGTTCTCCAAATTTTGATTTTGGTCTAGTTCAAATGAGTATGATGAAATTGAACTTGGTTTCCAAAACACCTTGATTCTTAGGCCGAATCAATAGGGTTAGAGATATCAAGATGGTCAAAGATTGATAAGAGAGAGTTTTCTCATTTCTATAAGCATTGACCAGTTTGCTCATTTGTGCTTCTAACCTAACGATGAACTGGGTAACAAAATTTTGGGTCTGAATCACATTTTCATACTATTTTGTAACTCTTTTGGTTCATCTTGAAAAGGTGAGTAGGAAGATTGGTTTTGAAAACTTTGGTGAAATTGTGAGACCATCAGATTTTGAAATTGTTATTCAGACTCACCCAAGATATCTATACTCTTTTCTAAGTCAGATTGTTCGTCAATGCGAAGTGGGACTTGAAAGGATAAGTACGAATCTTTGAAATTCTTTGTAAATTGAGAGTCCAACATGTTTTAAAATTATCACTCAGACTCATTTAAGGCTTCCATATTCTTCTCTAACTTAGATTTTTCTTCAACTGGTTGTGCTAGAAAAGGAGCGTATGAAGCTTGATTTAGGAAAAATTGTGAAGATTGTGAGTCAATCATGTTTTGAAATTGTTGTTGGGACTCAAGCATGACTCTATACTCTTTTCTAATTCGGTTAGTATATGAACCAAAATGTGAGAAAGATTATGGATAAGATGATTGAAAATTTGGCCTTGGGGATGTGAATCCCCATCGACTCTGTTAAGAGCTGAAATTATTTTGAAAATTTTAGTCATAAGATTGGGGGTATAAGTTATATTGAGTCGAATAAATGCAATCTGACCTAATTGATTGGTTCATATTGTACAAAGCCGGATTAGAGTTATCTGCATCAAATGAGGTCAGGGTAAAATATGGATTCATATTAAGATTGAAAAAATTATTGTTGAAATCTATTTCACAACAAACACAAATAAAAAGAAAAAGCAAACACAAACAAACAAAAAAGAAAGAAAAATCAAACAAGTCTATACTTGGGTTGACCTAGACCTAGATGACTTGAAACTGGTCTACTGTCCAGGAGAGGGCTATTGTAGTATCTGATCATGAGCTAATTGCCAGGTAGGGGCAAAATTCAATGTGAGGTATCCGTACATAAGAAACGGGCCTTAATTATGCTAAACCATTGAATCTTTGAGGCGTTGCCTCTTAATCCCCAATTCTTAGATACCGATTTTGCAAGAGTCTGATACTAAAAACTTTCTCCCAAGGTCAATCTCTTAATGAGTCTAATATGTTCCTAGGGGCCAATGTCTAGCAAGTTTTATTTAGGCTTGGGTTGTGTGAGTGGGAGGTGGTTTTTGGGTCAAGGGAGGGTAATGACTTTTCCACCTTATATTGTATTAGGTTATGCCCTTAATTTCAATTCGTGCAAGTGTGCAATATAGGCAAGAATAAACATTTAAGTAAGTAAATCACCCACGTGTTTTGTCCTAAGTTATATGCAATGTAATATGTACACCTTAATTTAGCTCGCAACAAAACAAAACACAGTAAATTGGAATTGAAATAGATACTTGCCTATGATGCAAATGTCTAAACTGGTTTTTAACATGTCTAATTACTTGTTTTGTTGTTTAATTATTGTAGCGTACATGCAATAATACAAAAAACTAACCAAAGAATACACTATACATGAAAGCATGAAATTCTTTACAAAATTCGTGGTCCTGCAAACCTTCAGGGCCGCTTTGCACAGCTTCTAAAGGCTTGGCACGGCAAAATGTTGAAAGCAAGCTCCTGCTTTCTAGCTCAGGGAGCTACAGAGGAGTATGGTCTTCCGCAATGCCTAGGTTTTGCAAAAATTGAACTGCACATCTAAACGAAGAAGAGAATGTTAAGAAAAATGTGAATTAAACTGTTCCCATCCCCAGCAATGGCGCCAAGATCTGATCGTAGGGGAACCGTGCACCGAAATATGGATATTTAAAAATAAGTGAAAGTAATATGGTGCTTTGGCTTCCTCGATACTTCTGTTATAGTAGAGTGGATATACGGGTCGAATCCACAAGGACGCAAAGCTGATAGAAGTATTAATATTGTAGTGTGTCACGCTAGTCTTAACAAGTTCTTCTAGCCTCAAAAGAATCTAAAAGAAAACAATAAATAAAATAAGAAGAAGGAAGAGAAGAAGATGATGAAACATAAAGAAAAAGATAGTGAAGTATTGATTTCAAAACTATTTCTACAACAAAGTAAAAGAGGGAGAAACTCATGGTTCCTAACTACTAATTACTCCACTAACATGCTAACATCAAGAGTGATAGTCGCCTCACAGTTACTCCTTGGTTATCACTAGACTTGTCTCCAAGAGCTTTTCAAGCATAGTCCATAAGATTGCTCTGCATCAAACCTTGATTAATAAGGTGCACCATACAATTAATCCATCAAAACTGGTTAGAGGCAAGCATGAAGTAAAGTAAGTTGTGCAAGTTAGCTATTAGCAAGTTAGAAGTTAGAACCCATTATCATGAGCCATGAATGGCTCTTGCAAGAGTAAGGCCTTATATGAAGCTATTAGATTCATGTGTATTATCAATCAAGTATTAAATTGTTAGTGGTTATTGTTAGTCACCATGAGAGAAAACTAGCTAAGCATCAAGGAAGAAATCAAAGAAGAAATAAAGAAGAGAAAGGAGGAATTTTTCATAAATTGTCACTCTCTATTACAAAGTGTCTCTCTTTTTCTCCTGAATCACTCTTTAATCCAATCCTAGATCTATAAAGAAAAGAAAATTACAAAAGAAGAAGAAAATTCTACACTAAGCTATACTAAAGGAGAAGAAACCCTAATCCTGACATCCTCCCTTGCATTCTAGCCATAAATTCTGTAAGACGAGACGGCGCCACGCGACAAAGATCAAGGCCTATGGCCCTGACTTTGCTGCGGCTTCGCTGCAATGGCCGTGGTTCTGCGGCCTGATTAGGCCATAGGCCCTGATCTTTTGGCCTGGGTTTCATCCAGATGCGAGAAGTTCTTTTATATAATAAATTTTCTGATTTTTGTTCTGAAATTTCAGCAAATTGGGCTTCAATATTGGGCTACAACTTGACTCGATTTTGGGTTCTTTTAAAAAGACATGGCCTTTAAGAAATCTCTAAAATTATCCCAAAAATAGCAATATTCAGCCTCTTTTTACCAATTTGCCTTCTTCCAATTTATCTACATAATAGACCAAAACACGGGTAAGAAGCATTAACTTAATCATAAATCGGTAGGGAAATGCGATAATAAAATGTAAAATTGATAACTAATCACATAAAATCATGCTAACACCTGATTGAAAATCCACACAAAATCTGATTGGAGGGTAATTGTGCACAGAAATGTTTATTTAGAAAACTATTATTTTAAGTGTATGCGCTTTGCTTCCCCGATACTTCTATTATAGCATAAAGTCTATACGGGTCAAATCCACAGGGATGGGAGGCGATAGAAGCATTAACAGTATACCAAGTAAGTGTTAACGAGTTCTTCTAGGTTACAAAGAATCAAAAGAAAAAGAAATGAAACAAGTAGAAGAAAGAGAAGACGACAAAAACATGAAGAAAAGATAGTGTTGTGATTTGAAAATTATTCTGAAACAAAGTAAAAAGGGAAAGAAAACTCATGGTTTGTCGCTACTAAGTACTCCACTAATCATGTTAACCCCAAGAGTAATAGTTGCCTCACAATGTATCCTTGGCCATCAATAGATTTGTCTCCAAGAGCTTTTCAAAGTATGGTCCCATAAGATTGTTCTCAACATCAAACCTTGATTAACAAAGTATACTATTCATTTATTCTATCAAAACCAGTTAGAGGTAAGTATGAAATAAATAAGTTGTACAAGTTAGCTTGTTAGAAATTAGGAGTTAGAACCCATCATCATGAGCAATCAATGGCCCTTAAAAGAGCAAGGCCTTGTATGAGGCTATTACATTTATTTTGGTTATCAATCAAGTTGTTAGATTGTTATTGTTAGTAGTTAATCACAATGAGGGAAAACTAAGAATTATGTAAAAATTAGAGAAGAAACTAAAAGAAGAAAAGGAGGAATCTTTCATAGATTTGTTACTTATCTATTACATCAACACTCTCTTTCTCATATGAATTAATCTTTGGCTAATACAAGATCTAAAAAAAGAAAAATACAAAGAAGAGAAAGATAAAATCATAATCTATACTATAAAGAAGAATCCCTAATTCTGCCTCCTCTCTCGCATTCTGGCTCATACATGCTGTATTTATAAGCAAAAGAAGGCATGAGATGACGAGACGAAGCTACGTGTCAAAATCTGGGAGCATTCTCATTGGCATTGTCATAGATTCTTGCAATTTTCGCGTTTCCATAGCAAGTCCAGGGAGAGATCCCCTGTTCTTTTGCTTGGTTCTGCGTATTACTTGAGATGCTTCTGTATATACTTTGTTTTGCATAATTTGGATCTGTATTTCTCTAGATACAGTTTTAATACAAGAATCCAATGTGTTCTTCTAGAATTTCTGTCTTGCCTCCAAGAAATCCAGATTAATTACCCAAAATTTGTTTAATTAAAATCTTATTTCAAATTTGCTTTTATACCCTTGTAATCAGCATAAGAGACCAAAATACAGGCTATTAGCAATATTTTATTAATAAATCAGTAGAAAATACGATAATAAAATGTAAAATTGTTGACTAATCACAACTCACACTTATCTTTTACTCATCCTGAACAAAACAAGAAAAAAACTAAACTAAGAATGTTATTACACCACTTTTGCAGGTGACGCGATTGCACTGAACATGTGCAACAAACCGTTAAACCTCAATGTTTCCTCTAGAGGAGGAATTATAGCCTCATAATGGTTTTTCTGTGGATTACACCCAAAAATCTATAAATAATGAAAACAAATGTTAGTATTTTTGAGAACACATTTTGAAAAAGAAAAAATTTTCAAATTTTTTTGTAAAAATTAAGTAATTTATGGTCTTAAGTTAACATAAACTATTCATCCCTACTTTGAGTATCCATGTAAGGACTTGTTATCAATCAAGGTTAAAAATTAAGACTAAATTGATTATTTGATCTTTCATAAAACCCAGATAATATGCACTTAGTATATTTTTGGGATTTAACTTTGAATATGGTACCATTATTTTATTTATTTTTTATTAATGTTTCTTTAGTTTTTTTAGTTTTCTAGTCTACCCAGGCAGTGAGACTTTAACAAATGACTCCCAGACCAGACGGTCTTACGGCACCAGATTAGAAAACATCCCTTGAGTTTAAGGTATCGAGTAAACAAGGTCACAAAACTAAAAAGTTTATTTGTTTCGACCACTGTTAGGTGTGACTAATCATACTTCTTAAGGCACAATTAACCACTTAATTAGTGACCAAGTATTTTTATAATAATTTTTTATTTTTATATTAGGATATTTAAGTCTTTGTTTAATCCCTTAATATATAAGTGCATATATCTCTAAGGCAAAAAATTCAAGATAAATTATCTTTCAATCTTTCTTACTTAACCTAAAAATTCAAAAATATCTCTTATTTTGATTCAAATTAAGAAATCATAATTAAGGCTTCACTAATTTCTAAGATCAACCTAATTCTCTTAAAAATAAATCATTTTTTTCTTTTTTTTCTAAAAGTCTGTTAAGAAAGGAAAAATCCTATACACAGAGAAAAATTCTAAGAATATCCTAAAAGAAGTGAAAAAAACTCTAAGAACTCTAAGTTAGTAAACCCTCCCCCACACTATCTCATGCATTGTCTTCAATGCATTATGAATGTATGTATGCATGAAAATAAAGAGGGAAGAAAATTCATCTCTAGGTGGTAGTTTCAGTGGAGGTCTGATTGATGTACGAAATGCGGCCCAATTAAAAGAATATGGAGTTCATAGGAATCACCAGTGACCACTCTAATGAAATCACCTAGAGGGGGGTGAATAGGTGATGGCTATATGAATTATGGCAATAATGCGGAATTTAAAGTTTAACACCAAATAGCACAAATATAGACTTGCAATAAATAGAACAATAAAGGTGCAAGAATTAAAAGGAGTAGAGTTGAGAGAAAATTCGAGCAAACGCAAACGCAAGGATGTGTTTCCGAGGTTCGAGCCACGCTCTACGTCCCCGCCTTCACACTTGAAGGATTTGCACTACTATCGTTGATCCCACCGGATCGCCAATACAAGGACACACTTGTCCCTACACTTGTGATGCCGCAACACCACCCGAAGGTCACTAGCTCCCTTGAGGCCGATGCCTCTACAACTTCACTCAATAAGAAAGGTGATCACACTTGATCAAAATAGCTCACTTGCACAATCCTAGAACCAATGATATAGATGTAGAGCTTGGGATTGTGGTGTGCAAAAACTAGAGAGAAGGTAGAGGAATAGGCTACAAGTTGGGTGTTGGGAATTTAGGCTTTGAAAAATCTTTTGTAAAAGAAAGGAATTGGAATTCTTTGTAAAGCTCTTGTGAAAATCTTTTGCATTTTTTTTCAATAGTTGTCTTATCAATATGAGGTGACCCTCTATTTATAGGGGTCAAAAACAGCCTCACAAAATCGTTGGTATCAAATCCCAAAAGAGAATCAGCCTGGAAAAAATAGCTGTTGGAACTGTCAGAAAACTGACAGTAGCCGGTCGACCGGGTCGGTCGACCGCCAACGGTCAAAAATCCGACCGTTGGGGCCCTGCGGTCGACCGGGTCGGTCGACCGAAAAATCCTGTGAACGCAAATGTGCCTCGGTCGACTGATATACACATGCACAGTTTGTGCACATCGGTCGACAGGGCCGGTCGACCGTTTACTGTAAGTTCTGAAAAATCAGAACTTCCAGAACCAGAAATTGGGGTTTTTGGTTTTAGGTCTTGGGTAAAATTTTGGAACTTGTAAAAACATAGAGTATGAGCATATGTCATACTTCTATCATGTTAAAATAGTTTAATAAAAATCCTTTTGATAAAAACTTGTTTTTCCATAAAAATGTTTTTCCAAACTATTGTCTTTCTAAAAAGTTTATTTCCAAACATGTTCACTTTAAATCTAAGTTAGAAAATGGAAATTGAAAATCTTTTTGAAGCCATGAACCTAACTAAAAATGTGTGTGTGTGATAATCCCATAGCTCTACTTCTAATATCTAGCTTTGACAAATATCTAAAATAGAAAATAAAATACAAATCTTGTTTTCTTCATAGTCTATGCTAGTTCTTTTTCTTCGAAGTCTTGACTCGTTCTTTTCTTCAATATCTTATTCTGAAGCTTCCTATTGTGCTTTAGCTTGGGAATGCAAATCTTGGGCGAACTCCAAACGTGTGAGTCTTTAAGTGGAGTCGTCAAAACCTGTTCTTGAACCTGAAATCCTTTTAAACAAAATTATTAAATACATAACTAAATATGTTTTGTTATCATCAAAATAACTGGGATAATGGCCTTTAGGCCAACAATCTCCCCCTTTTTGATGATGGCAAAACATATGTAGTTATCACAAAATATTTTGGTAGAGACTTCAAATGAAGCTCCCCCTCAACACATGCATATATAGGAAAACATATGTAAATGGTAAACACCATATTTTCATGCCAACAAATAATACCAAATACTCATGTCATAGAATAGATGAAGGAAATGAGTTCATACATGACATAGATAAGAGATACATAAAAACAAAAGATAACCATGTCCATGTCCACAACACATACTAAAAATACATGTCCAAAGCAAATAAAAATAAATAAAATACTACATGTCCAAACACAAATACTACATGTCCAAACAACACACAAAGTACTATATCACAAAATATCTCTCTCAAGATAACTCTCCCAAAATAAATCTCCCCCTTTTTGACATCATCAAAAGGGGAGGTCACTCAGCATCATCATCATCATCTCCAGCATCCTCGTCCTCCTCGTCGTCAGCATGCTCAGATGAGCTCTGTGCAGCAGAGCCCTCAGTCATCTTCTTGTCACCACCATCTTCTTCCCCTGAGGAAGAAGCAATCTCCTCTGGATCCATGCCATCTACTCTGGTGCGCGGTGGTGGAACAGAAGAACGAGCTCTGGGAGGGAATGGAGGACCGGTGGCTGGGAGTCGACAAGCAATCGGAGTACGGTCAGGAACGAGCATGTCAAATTTTGTGAAAAGAGCCTGAAACTGAACGTCCACGAATCTCATGGACTCAGCAAAATAGGACATGTCGTTTCGGATCTCCGCCCGAAAAGCAGCATCCTGAATGGCACGAGCATCCATCTCCGCACGAATAGCTGCGTCGCGCTTCTCGACCCAGGCCTGGTGCGCCTCGATCTGAGAGCGGACCTCCGAAGAGAGAAGGGCCTGAAACTCAGGAGGAAAAACAGGGGCTGAAGAGGAAGAAGATCCTGGTGCAGATGATGAGCCAGGACCAGCAGGAGGAATATGTGGTTGCACAGGAGCGTGTCTACGCAGCTGGGCTTCCATCATCTTCAGGACAACTCCGTTGATGTTGGTCAAGGGATTGGAGGGACTTTCACCAGATAGATCAAAATCAAGAGCCCTAAGAAGATGGGTAATTAGCATGCCGTAGGGCAAGCTCCTACCCGCAGTACGATCTGATCTGAAGCCATGTGAGAAGGTATGACTCTAGGAAAGTTTATCTTAATGCCTCGAAGAAGGCAATAGATAATCAATGGTACGGAACCCCTAGCGTGGCTATACTCACCATGTTTGGGGACAATGTTGAAGAAAATAATTTTAGCCAGGACTTGGGCTTGAAGAGTGTACCTACTTACAACCTCATTTCTAACCAAGCCGGGGTTGTCATCCCCGTGGATTAGAGTAGATGCGGTGAGCGAAGACTCACCCTCCGAAAATTCAAAGTCATGCAGGTCATGGGTATACACATCCGCTCCACCAGTAGAGAGATGCAGAATCCTAGCAAACCGACCGATAGAAATGTCGATGTCCCTACCTAAAACCCTAGAAGTGATACGATTACCATCAAATTTGAAATTTGCATAAAAGTAAGGAACAAGAGATGTGTAAACTTGCTCCTTGATGGTCAAAAATTCCACTAAATTGTTTGTCTGCAGGATGTGAGGAATATTCAAATGTTCGAAATCTTGGATAACAACAAATCTTCCCGAGTTAATGTTCCTCGTGGAAAGATGGGAGTACCGATCAGCAGCAAGGTCATTTAGGAAGAGCCGAACGGGTCTAGGAGCCTGAGATGAAGGTTGAGCAACAGCCTTCCCTTTCTCAGTTCGATTTCGTTTAGGCATGATGAGTAAAAGGTGGATTTTTAGGTATAAACAAGTTAGGGCACGATCTAGATAGCTAAGTAACCTAATGTAATGACAATAGAAGGAAGATTACAAAGCTAGAAGTGAAGAACCACAAGAAAAAATCAAATTTTTACCTTGAGGTGAAGAACTGAAACCTAGACAGAAAAACCCGATTTTCTCCAAATCTGGCGGTTGGATTGAGTTGAAACTGAAGATCAGGCACTAGAAGAAGGAATTGGAAGTGGGTTTTAAATTAATTTGGGATCGGTTGAGAGATTGGAGAGAAAAAGAAAATTTTGAGGAAGAAGGGAGTCGGGTTCGTCGGCTGAGTGAGAGAGAGAGAGAGAAAAAAAGTGAAAAGAAATAACAGATATAGGGCAGAATTCGACGATCGGTCGACCGGTCCGGTCGACCGAAACAACCCGAGAGTTCTGAATTTTCAGAACGGTCGACCGGGTCGGTCGACCGAATTAACCCGAGAACTCTGCAGACTAGAGCGGTCGACCGGGACATATAGTCGGTCGACCGATAACAGAAAAGAAATAAAAAAATTTCTTCTCAGGCAGAGTCGGTCGACCGGGGCTTTATAGGTCGGTCGACCGGCCTTGCCTGAAATCTGTTAACAGCATCTGGCCCAAAAAAAAAAAATTTAAACAAATGTAGTCTAAATAGGTATGACATATTAAACATATAGGAATACACCAACAGGTTTTAAATCTTCATTAAGTTATTACAACATCAAATTCATGCATCCCTTTTTAATTTTATTTTCATATTTAAACAAAGATTTTAAAGATGTTGAAGCCGAATACCCAGTGACGGGTTCTGAACTTCATCCTCTTGATTCCTCTTGAATGAGTTGAGGTGCGCAATTGCCATCTTTAAGGTGTTTGTTTAAATAGGAAATTTTACAAATGTTTATTTTTATTTATGAAATAATGTGTATATGTATACAAGTATATAATCACAACTTATAAACTATTCATGTGGACATACAAGAACAAGGCATGAAACAAAAGATATAGAAGTTAACACAAGGCACATATACAATATGATAGAAAAGTAGTTCTATACAAGCATATATCAATAGAGTACAAAAGCAAACTATCAATTCTATACATATGTATACATGACTAAAAATCAAAAACTTTTAAATGGAGATGTTACTAATTGAAGGGCAATCTCCAAATAGGTGCCTCCACGATAGTGATGCATGCACGATTTGTTCTTTAAGCTCCGATGCATCAACCACCCGGGCACCACCTCCTCCTAAGTCTTGGAGGGTATAGGTCCACCTATATCTGTATCATTTAAATTCGGTGGCTCTTTTGGTACCCAAATCTTAGTGGGTCCTTTGGGGTTAGATCCGGGGCGAACCTAAACAAATTTATTCTTAACATTGTTCTTAGCATAACAAAACTTTTCTAAATGGCCTTTGCGGCCACAATACGTGCAAATAAAAATTCTACCACTATTGTACATAAAAGCATGGTTATGTGTGTGTGCATGTTTATGTGTAGCATGTTTATGATGAACATGTTTCCTTGGGCTACTCCCTTAGGAAATTTAGATGCAAGCTTGTTAAAATCAAATGCACATTTCTTTAAAGTGTTATCTAAAGAATCAACACGTTTTTGAATTTCAACAAAAACATTTTTATTACTAGAAATCATGGGGGTTTTTCCTTTATTAGCTACCTTATACTTATCAAAATCACTTTTCAATTTTTCAAAAGAACTAGATAACTCATTTTTCTCTTTTAAACAAATTTCAAGTTTGTTCTTCAAAACATCATTTTCCTTTTTCAATTTCTTATTATGAGATTGTGAAATCTCATACCTATGTTGCAATTCTTCAAAAAATTGAGCGAGTTCATCCATTGTGAGATCATCATCATCAATAGAAGTTTCTAGACATACCTTAGATGAATCCTCACCTTGTGCCATAAAGCACATTTTAGCGGCGTCGTGCTCCTCTTCGGATTCCGACTCCGAGTCATCCCATGTAGCGGCCAAGGCTTTCTTCTTCTTCCCGTGCTTGGAGGTGGTTGCTTGGAGAGCGGGGCAATCGGCTATGAGGTGACCGATCTTCTTGCAATGAAAGCAAGGACCGGGTTCTTCTCTTTTCTTCTCGTACCTTCCTTGAGGCTTCCCCCTTCGGAAGTTACTTTGCCGTCCCTTCTTGTAAACATCTTGCCCACCTTCCGGATGAGCATGGCGAAGTCCTCATCGCAATCTTCGGATGAGTCGTCTTCCTCAATGGTAGTAGGAGTGGCTTTGAAGGCAATCGTCTTCTTCTTTGGTGCCTCCCTCTCTTCTCTAACTTTCATCTCCATCTCATGCGTCTTGAGATTTCCGATGAAGCCGGAGAAGTCCATCTCCTCTTTGTCGTTGAGCTCCTTGAGTGTGGTCGCCTTTACTTCCCAAGCTTTGGGAAGAGCTCTAATCACCTTCCTTATCTTTTGATCATTATCAATCTTGTCGCCTAAGGAAGAAAGAGCATTAGTTATTTTTTGTAAAACGGGTGAGCATATCATCAATGCTCTCATTATCAAACATATAAAAATTCTCATATTGAGAACGTAGCAAGTCAACCTTAGCTCTTTTGACTTGTGACGTTCCCTCATGAGTCACAATAAGAATGTTCCAAACCTCAAATGCGGATTTACAATTAATTATGCGTGCAAGGTCATCCTCATTTAATGCTTGGGTCAATGCATATTGTGCCCTAGCATTAGCCTCATAGTCTTTGGAAGTATCCTCGGACCATGTGCTCTCATCGGTTGTAGGTTTTATGAAATCTTTGGTTATGGCCCTAGCTACCCTAACACCTAAGGATTTCAAAAACAAGTTCATCTTGACTTTCCAAATGGGAAAGTTCAAGCCATCAAATTTGGGTGGGGATTTAATGCTAGAGAAGTCCATGGATGCCATGAATGCACAAGCAAATATAAATGCAACAAAAAGTATATAGCCAAGTATGGATCTCCCTAAAGTGGTTAGACCTAAGTTGTAGGGTAGGCTCTGATACCAATTGAAATCACCTAGAGGGGGGGTGAATAGGTGATGGCTATATGAATTATGGCAATAATGCGGAATTTAAAGTTTAATACACAAATAGCACAAATATAGACTTGCAATAAATAGAACAATAAAGGTGCAAGAATTAAAAGGAGTAGAGTTGAAAGAAAATTCGAGCAAACGCAAACGCAAGGATGTGTTTCCGAGGTTCGAGCCACGCTCTACGTCCCCGCCTTCACACTTGAAGGATTTGCACTACTATCGTTGATCCCACTGGATCGCCAATACAAGGACACACTTGTCCCTACACTTGTGATGCCGCAACACCACCCGAAGGTCACTAGCTCCCTTGAGGCCGATGCCTCTACAACTTCACTCAATAAGAAAGGTGATCACACTTGATCAAAATAGCTCACTTGCACAATCCTAGAACCAATGATATAGATGTAGAGCTTGGGATTGTGGTGTGCAAAAACTAGAGAGAAGGTAGAGGAATAGGCTACAAGTTGGGTGTTGGGAATTTAGGCTTTGAAAAATCTTTTGTAAAAGAAAGGATTGGAATTCTTTGTAAAGCTCTTGTGAAAATCTTTTGCAATTTTTTTCAATAGTTGTCTTATCAATATGAGGTGACCCTCTATTTATAGGGGTCAAAAACAGTCTCACAAAATCGTTGGTATCAAATCCCAAAAGAGAATCAGCCTGAAAAAAATAGCTGTTGGAACTGTCAGAAAAACTGATAGTAGCCGGTCGACCGGGTCGGTCGACCGCCAACGGTCAAAAATCGGACCGTTAAGGGCCCTGCGGTCGACCGGGTCGGTCGACCGAAAAATCCTGTGAACGCAAATGTGCCTCGGTCGACTGGGTCGGTCGACTGATATACACATGCACAGTTTGTGCACATCGGTCGACCGGGCCGGTCGACCGGTTACTGTAAGTTCTGAAAAATCAGAACTTCCAGAACCAGAAATTGGGGTTTTTGGTTTTAGGTCTTGGGTAAAATTTTTGGAACTTGTAAAAACATAGAGTATGAGCATATGTCATACTTCTATCATGTTAAAATAGTTTGATAAAATCCTTTTGATAAAAACTTGTTTTTCCATAAAAATGTTTTTCCAAAACTATTGTCTTTCTAAAAAGTTTATTTCCAAACATGTTCACTTTAAATCTAAGTTAGAAAATGGAAATTGAAAATCTTTTTGAAGCCATGAACCTAACTAAAAAGGTGTGTGTGTGTGATAATCCCATAGCTCTACTTCTAATATCTAGCTTTGACAAAATATCTAAATAGAAAATAAAAATACAAATCTTGTTTTCTTCATAGTCTATGCTAGTTCTTTTTCTTCGAAGTCTTGACTCGTTCTTTTCTTCAATATCTTATTCCGAAGCTTCCTATTGTGCTTTAGCTTGGGAATGCAAATCTTGGGCGAACTCCAAACGTGTGAGTCTTTAAGTGGAGTCGTCAAAACCTGTTCTTGAACCTGAAATCCTTTTAAACAAAATTATTAAATACATAACTAAATATGTTTTGTTATCATCAAAATAACTGGGATAATGGCCTTTGGGCCAACATCTAATATAACTCAATAATTAATTGTATACATGTATGATTTTTATTAGAAAATATCCCCATCAAATTTTTAATTTTAAAAAATAATCTCTGAGTCATTTTATTTTACACCGTTATCCAAGAATTGAGTGTGATTATGGAAGATTATTAATTTGGGCTCAAAAGGTATAGGAACTAATACCAACTTAGGAAATTGATTGAAATCAAATAATGGTTCAGGAGTCAAAATTGGTTCAAATTTGGATCCAAACCAAAAAATTGTGGTTGATACATTTGCCCCATCAATGGAATGTGATTTTGAAAGATTAATGATTCAATTTTACAGTGTATAGGCACATGATTCAATGCTGACTCGAGAAAGTGATTAAAATCAGGTAAAGATATCAAAATTAACACTGAGTCAAAAATTAAAATTGAATTACCAAGTTGAGGTTCGGGTTCACATTAATATTCAAGTTCAATTTCAGAAAAGGGATAACTTGCCAAAATATCAATATGGTTCTCAAAATTTTGATTTTGATCAAGTTCAGATGGATGTGATGAAATTAAACCTTGGTTCCAAAACACCATGATTATTGGGTCGAATCGATAAAGTTAGAGATATTAGGATTGGTAAAAGGTTGATATAGGAGAGTTTCCTCATTTCTATATGCATTGACCAATAAGCTTATTTATGCTTCAACCCAACGATAGACTGGGTAACAAAATTTTGAGTCTGAATCATGTATTCCATAATATTTTCTAACTCTGTTGGTTCTTTTTGAAAAGGTAAGTAGGAAGTTTGAAAATTTTGATTTTGTGAGTCCAAAAGATGTTGAAATCGTCACTCGGCCTCATGCAAGATTTTCATACTATTTTCCAAGTCTGATGATTTTTCAATTTGGTTAAGTGAGACTGGAAAGGGTGAGTATGAATCTTGAAAATTTTGTGTAAATTGGGAGTCCAACATGTTTTAAAATTGTCACTCGGACTCACGCAAGGCTTCCATACTCGTTTCTAACTCTGATTTCTCTTCAATCCAGTGTTCTAGGAAAAGAGTATATGAATCTTAGTTTTGGGACAATTGTGAAGATTGCGAGTCGACCATGTTTTGAAATTATTGCTGGAACTCAAGCATAGCTTTTATACTCTTTTTTAAATCAAATTTTTCTTCAGTCCGTGGTTCTAGAATGGGAATATTTGAAGTAAAATTAGGGAATGATTGTGGATAAGATAATTGAAAATTTGGCTCAGGGGAGGTGAATCCCCATTACTCGGTGAAGAGTAAAAATTATTTTAAAAATTTTGGTGATAAGATTGGGAATATGGGTTATAATTAGTTAGATAACCTATGTTGTTGGTTCATACTATACAAAACCGAGTTGAAATTATCTGAGACAAATGAGGCCCGGGTGAAATATGGATTCATATTAAAATAGCGATTTTTTATTGAAATTTATTTCACAATAAACACAAATAAAAAGAAATAGCAGACAAACAAACAAATAAAAAGAAAAAAAAATTCAAACATGCCTATGGAAGGGTTGCCTAGACCTAGACAACTCCTAACTGGTTGACTATCCAGAAGACGGATATTACAGTCTCTGAACACAAGCTAATGGACTAGGTAGGGGCAAAATTCAGTGGGAGATATCTATGCGTAAGCAATGGGCCTTAATTATGCAAACCACTGAATCTTCGAGGTTTAACCTCTTAATCCCCAATCTTTGACATGTAAGTCACGTAAAAGGGGGGGGTTAATAGGTGACAAGCTAATCTAATACACAACAATACGGAACTAAAACTAATTATGCAAACTAAAAACTATAATGTAAACACACAACGTATAATCCAAAGAGTGTAGCCGTATTCCCGGTAAAAAGCTCTAGACTGTCTCCTCAAGATTTTTCTAGATTAAGAGTTAAGGTGCCACTATAGCTCTCTTGGCACGTAAAAGGGGGTGAATAGGTGACAAGCTAATCTAATACACAACAATACGGAACTAAAACTAATTATGCAAACTAAAAACTATAATGTAAACACACAACGTATAATCCAAAGAGTGTAGCCGTATTCCCGATAAAAAGCTCTGGACTGTCTCCTCAAGATTTTTCTAGATTATGAGTTAAGGTGCCACTATGGCTCTCTTGGTTGAATACAAGTGTAAGCAAATAATCCCAAGTATGTAACAATTAAGCCAAATATATCAAGCATATAAAGAGATAAACAATATAAGCATGCAAGATATATAAACACAAGTGAGAGAGAGAGAGAGAAATGATTAATCATAAACATAGGAGAATTATTTTAAGGTTTGAGACACTTACTCTACGTCCCCGCCTTCAACACTATGAAGGATTTTCATTAGAATTGATCCCGCAAGATCACTCGGTACCGCAACACCTATAACAAGCTCCCTCAACTCTTAGACCCGCAAGTCCCTCACTTGTTAACACAAGCAAGCACACTAGCTTGCCAAGGTCGCACCTTTACAATGAGCTCCCTTAAGAATTCTACACACCATGAACCCACAAGTTCACCTCCTCAAATACAAATTGGAACATGTTGTTGATCTCTTCTCTTGATCACCAACAAATGCTCTCACAACAAATGATCCCTAGAGGATAAATATAGTTATGAAAATCTCAAGCTTTGTGAGAAAATAATGTAAATTAAATGGTGGAAAACTTAAGATTTCTCTTTTGAAACCACTCTTAAAAACTCTCTTTTTGATATTGGAAGTTTTAGCCCAAAAACATGTGGAGCAAAACTCTAAGAGAGATGGGAAAAACTGGCTCTAAAATTTCTTCAAAATCTTGTAGAAAACTGGCCAAGAGAACCCCCTTTTATAGGGTTCAGAAACTAGTTGTTGGGCTCAGTTTTCTGGCCAAACTAAGCCGTCGGTCGATCGACCGGTCAACCAGTCAACGGTCATATTTCTCATGTTAGGGTTGCCGGTCGACTGCCTGGTCCACTGCACCCAGGTCTTGACCTGTAGGTCGACTGGTTGGTCGACCGAGTCAAGAACCAGAGAGCATTGCTCCATAATGTAAATTAAATGGTGGAAAACTTAAGATTTCTCTTTTGAAAACACTCTTAAAAACTCTCTTTTTGATATTGGAAGTTTTAGCCCAAAAACATGTGGAGCAAAACTCTAAGAGAGATGGGAAAAACTGGCTCTAAAATTTCTTCAAAATCTTGTAGAAAACTGGCCAAGAGAACCCCCTTTTTTATGGTTCAGAAACTAGTCGTTGGGCTCAGTTTTCTGGCCAAACTAAGCCGTCGGTCGATCGACCGGTCAACCAGTCAACGGTCATATTTCTCATGTTGGGGTTGCCGGTCGACTGCCTGGTCCACTGCACCCAGGTCTTGACCTGTAGGTCGACTGGTTGGTCGACCGAGTCAAGAACCAGAGAGCATTGCTCTCTGGCCGGTTAACTGCTCGGTCGACCAGGGCCAGATCCATATAGTGAACTCTCTAGATTGGTCAACCGCCCGGTTGACCGGTCCTCAAGCCAGGCTTGTGCACGTAGCCTATGCACATCGGTCGACCGACTTCTGGTTCTGCCGACCAGAAGCCTAGGTCTGGGGTTTTAGGGATTTAAAACTTGGTCTTATAATATCCTATAAAATCCCATAACAACACATAAAGTCTACAAAAATAAGTTCATTGAAATCCTTTGAAGTACAAATATGTGTGATAAAAAATGAACACATGTTATAAACTTTTTGAACCATTTTTGTGATATAGAAATTAAGCTTTAAACCAGAAACCTGTAATTTTCAAAACCAAACTTTTAAAATGAAAACGGAGTTTTCAAAACTTGTTCAAATAAAAAAATAAGATATTAAAACTCATTTGAAGCATGATATGTATGGATATGATCCAATATACATATAAGATGAAATATCTATGTTTTTGATAATTAAGCTCTAAACAAAGTTTTGATATAAACAAAACTTGAACCCATGATATAGAAACATCAAATAAGTTTTTCTAAACATTTGAACCATGAATTTGTATGGATTAAATCTAAAATACAGATAAACCATATAAAGTTATTTTGATGAAATCTAATCATGAAACATAAGGATGTATACTTTGAAGCTCAAAACAAAAACTGTATTTTCTATAATCAAAATTATTCTTATGAACACATATAAATTTTGTGTGTATGTATGTGAGCTTGAGCAATCCACAACTTATCTATCTTTTACATTTTATCTGAAATACAAAATCTTAACACTTACAAAACTAGACTCAAGTCTTAAAAATCTTCTCTTGAAAATCTTCTCTCCATCTTGACTTGGTCCAAACCTTGATCCAAAGAGTTAGATTCCTCTTAAGTACTTGATACGATCTTGAAGCATGTGCTCTTAAATCAACACGTGCTAGCTTTAAAACTTGACTTTGAATCTTTTATTGAAGCTAAACACCGACTAAGATCTTGATTAAATATCTGAAGCTATATAAACACAAGATCATTAGTACATAACTACATGAGTTAATCATTTTCAAAACTAGAGTGATGGGCCTTTGAGCCAACAATCTCTTCCTTTTTGATGATGACAAAGCTCATAGAGTTATATATGTATGGATTAAAGATAACCTTCACAGAAGCTCCCCCTTAACTCATGCACAGCATAAAAAAATAAATATTCAATGTAAGCATATAAACAAAACAAACATATATGCATAAATAATAAATATTTAAATATGCATATATAAACTCTCTAAATTCTTCTCTCCCTTTTTGTCAAATCATTAACAAAGGGGCGAAGACAATCAAACAATAAAATATATATGCAATTACATTCATGAAGAGGAGAGACGTTAAGTTAGATCCCTATGCATACATACATTACATGGAGAAGGAATGACTAGATCCTAACCCACATAAGCAAAGCTTATAATGTATAGACAGAGATGTTAAGCTCCCCCTACACACGTATACAACATAAAGAAGAGAGGTCAAGCTCTTCAATATGTAAAGTACACTCAATATGAATCTATATATAAAGGAGATATTAAGCTCACCTTGCATATAAGCAATACACATCAAACAAATTTTGAAAATTTTTGATAATATTTAAAACAAAATTTTAAAAATTTTTATAGTCAATAAAATAAATTATGATACCAATTGTAAGTTTTGATACCAATTGAAGGTGAAACATGAAGTATGAAACAAATTGTAAGTTTTGATTTCAATTGAATGTAAAACATGAAATACATTTTGATACCCAAAAATACCAATTGAAATCAATGCATAAGCTTGTAGAGATACCAATTAATATTTAGAATTAAATCAAGCTTAGCATAAACCTTTTGTGCTTAAAGATGTATGGCATACGTGTTTAAAGCACAAGAAATATTTATATGTATGTAACAGAGCAATATAATATTAATTTAGATATGATTCGTACATATATAGAAAACATGAGTATACAAAATGAATTTTCATTTAAAATTATGTATAACTCATACCTACCACCCTATCATGCACATGTTTGAAAGATACTCAATTAAGGGCATACAAAGTATGGTCGCCCATGCAACCGCCCTTCATCTGGTAGGGGTTTCCAAAAATATGATTTGAAAATTATTTTAGCATATTTGAAAACTCTGTCAAATGAAGAATAACGAGACTAGTTTTATGATAATTTTAAAAACTAGTACGAAAACCTTCAAGTAAGAAATACTTCAAGTAAGAAATAAAAACTAATATATATCCATGAAACATGCATATAACACAAGAGTTGTCACTCAAAATCTATAAAGCTAAAAAATATACTCATAAACAAAGTCAAGAGTAAACAAAAGTAATATGAGCGCATAAGAATCATTTGAATAGCATATTCAAGAAATAAATCAATAAGGCTCAAAACAAACATCAAAACTAATTTTTTTTTAAAATTAATCAAGCATATATATGTTTTGTCGAATCTAAAAGTATACATACATATCTGAAGAAAAATGAGTCAAAAATAGAATTTTTCATGAAGGCAAGTGACTCAAGAATATGCATATATATCTATTAGTTTTAGACAAAATAACATATACATGAAGCTAAATATGTACAAAAATAGGGATAACAAGTATAAATGAAAGAATCATCGAAACTAGGTTATACATGTATATGTAATAAATACAAATGAGCAATGAAGTACAAACACATAATGATCAAGTGTAGCTCACTACTTAAACAACTATAGACACAAGTTTTAACAAAAGCTACATCTAAACAAGTACACAGGAAGCATAAAACAAACATGATCATTAGGCTAAATGCATGTATTTTAGAACTAGCATATACATAGTAGTTAATCAATAATGAGAACACAAATATGAATCCATATGAGCATGGGTGTATCTCAAAGACTATCTATATATATCACTTGTCCAATAACATTGCATTTAACATAATGAGCATTAAAATCACAATATGCTAAAAAATCATCAACGCAAAAGCATGTAAACTAATATAAAAGTTTAGAGATAGTTACCAAATTATGTGAACTATTCTCTAAGTCTCCAAATTATGGCGGTCCTCCCACCAAACATTCTTGATAGTGATGCATCAATTGGGTATTTCATCTAGTTCTACATGCATCCACCATCAAGGCACTAACCCTCTCACATTTTGTGAGAGCCCACACCTATATCAAACACAAGAGGTGGGAATTTTGGTACCCATTTCTTTTTGGGCCCATGGGGTTTAGCATCATAAGGAACCCAAACATTTTTATTCGCAAAATTTATATGATTTATTCTATCAAAATAAAATATTGCTAAATGGCCTTTTGCGGCCTCAATGTGTACATGTGTATACTCTAGCATACAAATGTGGCGTGTGAGCATGGTGTGCATGTGTATGCCATGGGTATGTGCATGAGTGTGTGAAATTTATTTCTTGCAAAATATGAATTCCAACCTATTATAGTTAAATGCACATTGGCTCAAAGTTGAGCCCAAACAATCAATGTTTTTTCTTCAATGTAAAAATATCTTTTTCAATCTAAGATGAAGAAATATGAGAATCAACAACCTTTTTCTTTTTAGAAATATTTTCCTTTTCCTTTAAAATAATTTTCTTTTTCAAAGAGTTATTTTTATTTAATAAAATTTCTTTTTCTTTTTTCCACTAAAATAATTTTCTTTTTCAAAGAATTATTTTCTTTCAAAACAATCTCTTTTTTTTCACAAAAATAATTTTATTTTTTAATGAATTGTTTCCTTCACAAATGTCATTTAATTTTGAAGACAAGGAAACATTCTCCTTTTCTAAAAAATCATTTTCTTTTGAAACACATTCAAATTTATTTTAACAAAGAAGTGTTTTTCTTCAACTTATCATTTTCATTTTTTATAAATCATAGTTTTCAAGAAGTTTTTGACAAAAAGATGTAAGCTTATCATAAGGCATATCAATATCTTTTTCTAACTCAGATTCGGAATTTACCTCAAGGGGGTCATTCCCTTGGACCATATAGCACATGTTGGAAGTAGCACTTCCATCGTCCGAGTTACACCCCATGTAGTGTTGCTTTTGTTCACCAAGGGAGATAAGGGTGTTCCATAATACCGTCCTAGATAAATATTCATCATTTAGGTTACTTTTCAAAGCATGGATGACTTTTACACTAGCCTCAAGGTTTTTGCCATTTATAAAATATGAATCTTTAATGATGGCAAAATAAACATGAATACCTAGGGCTTTTAGGTACATGAACATCTTAACTTTTCAAGTTTGGATGTTAAGAATGTCAAACATGGGAGGTGTCATGAAATCCATATGTGTGTGTAAACAAATATTGTGAATGGCTATATGAGGATCTTTAACTCTAGGTTGTTAGACCCAAATCAAAAGCACCAAGTTCTGATACCAATTGTAAGTCACCTATAGGGGGGTGAATAAGTGACAAGCTAATCTAATGCACAACAATGCGGAATTAAAACTGATTATGCAAACTAAAAACTATAATGCAAATACACAACATATAACTAAAGAGTGTAGCGGAATATTTGGTGAAGGGCTCTGGACTATCTCCTCAAGATTCCTCTAGATTAAAAGTTGATGTACTACTATGGCTCTCTTGGTTGAATACAAGTGTGAGCAAACAATCCCAAGCATATAACAATTAAGCACAAATATGTTAAGCACATAAAGAGATAAACAATATAAGCATGCAAGATATATAAACACAAATGAGAGAGAGAGATGAGCTATCGCAAACACAAGAGAATTATTTTGAGGTTCGAGCACACTTGCTTTACATCCCCGCCTTCAACATTATGAAGGATTTCTACTAGAATCGATCCCGCAAGATCACTCGGTGCCGCAACACCTACAACGAGCTTCCTCAAGAACTCCTAGACCTGCAAGTCCCTTGTTCTCATAAGAACAACACATGCAAGCACACTAGCTTGCCGAGACCGTACCTCTATAATGAGCTCCCTCAAGAACTCTACACACCGCGAATCCATAAGTTCGCCTTCTCAAATACAAATTGGAACACGTGGTGATGTCTTCTATTGATCACCAACAAACACTCTCACGATAAATAATCCCTAGAGGATAAATACAGCTATGAAAAGTTCAAGCTTGTGTGAGAAAATAATATAGATTGAGTGGTGAAAAACTCAAGAAATCTCTTTTAAAAACACTTAAAAACTACCTTTTTGATATGGAAGTTTTAGCCCAAAAACATGAAGAGAAAAACCCTAAGAGAGATTGGAAAAACTGGCTCTAAAACTTCTCCAAAATCTTATAGAAAACTGGCCAAGAGAACTCCCTTTTGTAGGGTTCAGAAAACTAGCCATTGGGCACAGTTTTTTGACCAAACTGAGCTGTCAGTTGACCGACCAATAGTCATATTTATGATCGTTGGCATTGTCGGTCGACCGCTCGGTCAACCGCACCCAAGTCTTGACCTGTCGGTTGATCGGTCGGTCGACTGACGCAAGAACCAAAGAGTATTGCTCTCTAGCCGGTCAACCGGGGCCAGATCCAGAGAGTAAACTCTCTGGATCGGTCGACCGCCCGATCGACCGGCCCTCAAGCCAGCTTGTGCATGTAGCCTGTGCACATCAGTCGACCGCTTGATCGACCGACTTTTGGCGTAAAGCCCAGGTCTAGGGTTTTAGAGACTTAAAGCTTGGTCTTATAATATTATATAAAATCTCATAAAATCACATAAAATTCACAAAAATAAGTTCATTGAAATACTTTGAAGTTCAAATATATCTGATTAAAAATCAAAAACCATTTTTGTGAACAGAAATTAAGCTTTAAACCGGAAACCCATATTTTTCAAAAACCAAACTTTTAAAATGAAAACTGGATTTTTCCAAAACTTGTTCAAATATAAAAATAAGATATTAAAACTCATTTGAATCGTAGTGTGTATGGATATGATCCAATACACATATAAGATAAAATATCTATGTTTTTGACAATTAAGCTCTAAACAAAGTTTTGACAAAAACAAAACTTGAACACATGATATAGAAACATCAAATAAGTTTTTCTAAACACGTCAGAATTGTTTTGAGGCTCGAGTACACTTGCTCTACATCCCTGCCTTCAGCACTATGAAGGATTTTCAATAGAATCGATCTCGCAAGATCACTCGGTGCTGCAACACCTACAACAAGCTCCCTCAAGAACTCGTGGACCCGCAAGTCCCTCACTTGTTCCCACAAGAACAACACACACAAGTACACTAGCTTGCGGAGACCACACCTCTACAATGAGCTCCTTCAAGAACTCTACACACTGTGAATCAACAAGTTCACCTCCTCAAATACAAATTGGAACACGTGGTGATGTCTTCTCTTGATCACCAACAAACACTCTCACAATAAATGATCCCTAGAAGATAAATAAAGCTATGAAAAGCTCAAGCTTATGTGATAAAACAATGTAGATTGAGTAGGGAATTAACTCAAGAAATCTCTTTTGAAAACACTCTTAAAAACTCTCTTTTTTATATGAAAGTTTTAGCCCAAAAATATGTGGAGAAAAACCCAAGGGAGATGGGAAAAACTAGCTCTAAAACATCTCCAAAATCTTGTAGAAAATTGGCCAGGAGAACCCCCTTTTATAGGGTTCAGAAAACTAGCTGTTGGGCTCAGTTTTCTGGCCAAACTGAGCTGTAGGTCGACCGGCTGGTCGACCTGCCAACGGTCATATTTATGACCGTTGGCATTACCGGTCGACCGCTCGGTCAACCGCACTCAAGTCTTGACCTGTCGGTCGATCGGTCAGTCGACCGAGGTAAGAACCAGAGAGCATTACTCTCTGACTGGTCAACTGCTCGGTCGACCGGGGCTAGATCTAGAGAGTAAATGCTCTAGATCGGTCGACTGCCTGTTCGACTGGCCCTCAAGACAGACTTGTGCATGTAGCCTGTGCACATCAGTCGACCGCTCGGTCGACTGATTCTGGCCAGAAGCCCAGGTCTGGGTTTTAGGGATTTAAAGCTTGGTCTTATAATATCCTATAAAATCTCATAAAATCACATAAAATTCACAAAAACAAGTTCATTGAAATATTTTGAAGTACAAATATATCTGATAAAAAATCAACACATATTAAAAGAATTTTAAATCATTTTTGTGATATAAAAATTAAGCTTTAACTGGAAACCCGTATTTTCAAAAACCAAACTTTTAAATGAAAATTGAAATTTTCCAAACTTGTTCAAATACAAAAATAAGATATTATAACGCATTTGAATCATAGTTTGTATGGATATGATCCAATACACATATAAGATGAAATATATATGTTTTTTACAATTAAGCTTTAAACAAAGTTTTAACATAAACAAAACTTGAACACATGTTATAGAAACATCAAATAAGTTTTCTAAACTTTTGAACCATCAATGTGTATGGATTAAATCTAAAACACATATAAACCATATAAAATTGTTTTGATGAAATCTAATCATGAAACATAAGGATGAATATTTTGAAGCTCAAAACCAAAAATTGTATTTTCTAAAATCAAAATTATTCTTATAAAAAAACATATAAATTTTGTATGTATGTATGTGAGCTTGAGCAATCCACAACGAATCTATCCTTTAAATTTTATCTAAAATACAAAATCTTAACACTTATAAAATAAGACTCAAGTCTTGAAAAGTTTCTCTCCATCTTGACTTGGTCCAAACCTTGATTCAAAGAGCGAGACTCCTCATGAGTACTTGATGCAATCTTGAAGCGCGAGCTCTTGAATCAGGATTTTACACATTTATTGCATTATTTTTATTACATATTCACATTTATCATGTAATAAATCTGCTAAATTTCTTGTCTTAAATGTTTATTTTGCAGAAGATAATCATGGGGAGAAAAAGGATAAAATCAAATAAATATCAATTAAATTCAGATTTAACTAGATCTATTTGGTTGAGGAGGATGATCCCAAATCCAGTTGGTTAAATTCAGTTTTTGATGAATCAAGTGGTTAAAGGTAAAGATCAACTAAGGATAACATAAATACAAAGTCCAAATCCAAAGGGATAAATGGATAGAGAGAAAATCAATGGATAAGATGAAGCAATTTTGACTCAGATTCTGGCTGGATACATTTTAGTATTTGAATCATAACGTTCGCTACCAGAGCAAACATCTGATGATTCAAGATGATCCAGAAAGAGGACTTAAAGGGCTACAACTCTTAAGTTGATCATTATTTCTAATTCTATCATTCGGTAAGTTAATTTAGCAATCAGTACGCCAATAAGCTGTGAAAAGTCACCTAGAGGGGGGTGAATAGGTGACAATGCTAATCTATGAACTAAATGCGGAATTTAAAAATTAATTGCAAATTACACTCAAGTGCTATCAATAAGTGATGCACACAACCAAGCCAAGCAAATATGAATGAGCAATGTAAATAAATGCAAGGCACAAAGTAAAGAGAGAGTAGAGAGAGCCAATGAGTCAAGCGCAAACACAAAGATACATGTTATCGAGGTTCGAGCACCCAGCTCTACATCCCCGCCTTCGACACACGAAGGATTTCCACTAGCTCGTCCACTTAGGACCCTTTACAAGGAGTACCCAACTCCTCTCTTTACAATCTCCTCCCTGAGGCACAAATCCAAGCCAACCAACACAACCTCCTCCTTGAGGCAAACTCCAACAATCACAACCTCCTCCTTGAGGCAAATACCAAACCAATACAACAAACTTCCAATCACCAACCAATACAAGGATCACCTCTCAACTAGAGGGATACAACCCAAAGCACAAAGCTAAGAAAAGATTGGGTTACAACTTGGTGGTCACAACAACAACCACAAACAACTTCTTCTTCCACACAAATAACCTATAGATATAGATAGTAGATTTTTAGCTCAAGTGTGGAGAAAACCAAGGGATATGAAACCAGCAACTCAAAGAAAAACCTTTGGGAAACAAATGAAATCAAGATATAGAAGTTCAAACAAAAGCTTTTCCCAAAATCCCTTTTCTTTGGTTTTTCAAACCCTAATCAAAACACAAAAGATTGTTCACTTTGAATCCAAAAACCTATTTTTTCTTGCAGCAAAAACACCAGAGAGATAGAAAATTTTAGCCCAAAAATTCTTAGAGAAAAACTCTCTCAAATGGGGTATTTATAGGCAATTTAGAAAACTAGCCGTTTACAGAATATTTGCCAGTATTACCCTGCCGGTCGACCGCCCGGTCGACCGCCCAACGGTCAAATTCTGAACCGTTGTGGCTACCGGTCGACCGCCTCGATCGACCGAGAATTCCTGAGAGCCAACAGCTCTCCGTCGGTCGACCGCTTCGGTCGACCGGCTACAGAGTCAGCCAGCGTGCACGTATCCGTGCACGTCGGTCGACCGGAACGGTCGACTGGCTTCTTTGGTGCGGTCGACCGTACCAGTCGACCGGCCAAGCCTGGCAGACAAAAATCAGGTCTGAAATCTGGGGAAAAATATTATAATAAATCCCACAAAATCTCTAAAATTTCACAAAAATAGTTTTATCATTTTATATTGAAATACAAACTTGTGTTAAAAATCCTAACACAAATTTCAAACATATTTGACTATTTTTGTGTCATAGAAATTTTGCCAAAAACCAAAAACCGTATTTTCTAAAACCTTGTATTTTGAATAGAAAATACACATTGTCTAAAACTTATCCATGATACAAAGATATGATATTTAAACACTTTGAAGCATATTATATATGAATAGAAATTCAATATACAAGAAACATATATATATCATGATTTTTGTCATTAAGTCCAAAAATATGTTTTGTTGTAAATACCAAAACATAAAACACATGGAATAGATTATCAAACAAAATTTGTCTAAACAATTGAAGCATGCATGTATATAGAACAAATCTAATATACATAAACCATGTAAACTTGTTTTGATAAAAAATCTATTCATGAAAACCAAGATCGGTTAAACCTAAAACCGAAAATCAAAACATGAAAGGTGTGTGTGTTGTGAACTTGAGCTTATCATACTATTCTAATCTTTACAATTAGGATCTAAACCCAAACTAAAACTATGGATACCTAAGTCTTCTTGTAGAGCGCAATCTCCAAGCTAGAGCGCAATCTCCAAGTAGGCTCGATCCAAAAACTCTTGATTCACCGAGCAAGTGCAATGTATGATCTTTGATGCGCGGGCTCTTGAATCAACATGTGCAAGCTTCCAATACATCTTGTTGAAGCTAAACAGCAACTAATATCTTGATTAATAATCTGAAACTAAAATCACAAGATTATTAGTACACATAACTACATGAGTTAATCATCATCAAAACTAGAGTGGAAGGCCTTTGGGCCAACAATCTCCCCCTTTTTGATGATGACAAAACTCATGGAGATATATATGCATGGATTAAAGTAAAGCTTCAAAGAAGCTCCCCCTTAACTCATGCATAGGAATAAACAAACAATAAGATGCATATAAACAGGGTATATAAACAGGGTTCTTGACATAAAATGAATATGCATATGAAACATGCTATTGATTCCAATTAAAACAAAACAACATGCTCTTGATACCAATGGATACTAATAAAAACAAAACTCATAATGCTCTTGATACCAATACCAATGGAGATGAAATGAACATAAAACTGAAAACTCATGCATATCAACTCCAATAAATCTTCTCCCCCTTTTTGTCAATCATCAACAAAGGGGTAAAAACAAAATAGATATGAATTCTTCTCCCCCTAAATATATGAAACAAGGGGTGAAACAAAAAAAATGATACCAATTAAAAAAAATGTCAAAGAAGTGCATTATGATATCAATAGAAAGTGATCATAAAAACATTTAAGAAATGCCTACCAATTACCAATTGAAAGTAAGAGGGGCATTGAAAACAAATATGATCCCAATTGAAATTAAAACATATTGAAAATAAAACACATGGTACCAATTGAAAAACACATTGATACCAATTGAAGATATATATCTTTATAAGCATATGATACCAATTAAAAATCAATAATCATTCTTAAATCAAATTATTTTTTTTTTTAATAAAGTTAGGGAGTGGGAAACAAAACCAAAGGTAAACTAAATACCAATTGAAAAATTGAAATGTGAGTTTTCTCCCCCTTTATGAAATACCAACTAAACATATGCTTAAGCTAGAAATAAGATACCAATTGAAAACTAAGTCAATTGAAATAATGTTAAAGCTCAAGCTTAGCATAAGCAAGATAATGATAATGCTTGTATAAAGAAACCAATTGAAAATTGAATCAATTGAAAATGATGGTCCTTAAAAAAAATCAAGCTTATCATAAGCAAAATTAGTGCATATATCTTGAAGCACAAATAAATCATCTATATATGTATGTAAGAAATAGATACCAATTTAAAATTTGATACAGAGATACCAATTGTAAATTGATACTATATGAAGTGTATGCATACATATATATAAAACAAAACATATATGAATATACAAAAGGATGTTAAGATTTGATACCAATTGAAAGAATTCAATGATACCAATTGAAACAACAATAAGATCAAGTGTATATCTCATATCCACTACCACCCAATCATGTGCAAGTTTAAAAATGATTTTCATTATAAAGCATACATGAACATGATCTCCCATCCAACCACCCTTAGAAGGTAGGGGTTTTCAAAAAAATAGATTTGAAAGTGTAGTTTGTTTGAAAATCTCTACCAAAAGTGAAGAACACGAACTAGTTTTGGAAAATCTAGAAAAACTAGAACGAGATCCTTCAAATAGGGAAATAAAAACAAAATAGTTTTTCATGAAATACATGTAAATCACATGGCACTAAAACACTCAAATCCATATAGCACAATTTGTACTCATGAAAACTAAGTCATGAGAAAACATTAAATAAGGTGAGTGTACAAGTGTTGTGTGACACATATCAACATGAAAATAGACAATCAAGCTCAATTGAAATTCCTTTAAAATATAAACATATGAAAACTAAATTTTCATTACTAAGGGAAATCTCCTAAAATCATGAAAATCTAAACTCTTCATTAAAAGTCAATTTATACTTCAAGGTATATGTATGTTTAGACAAAGCAAAAGTATACATACATATCCCTAAACACAATTGAGTCCAAAATATAGATTTGCATGAAAAGCAAATGACTCAAGGGGCATACATGTATATCTTAAGGTTTGACAAAATAAACATATACATGAAGTGAAAACACTTTATCATAGAAAACACATGATCATAAAACATATAAAAAATGAGGAATACATGTATGAATGCATGAATCATCAAAACTAAACTATACTAGCACATCTAATGAGTACAAATAGGCATCCAAGCACAAACATATATAAAGGTTTATTTGTGGCCCATTCTATGTACAAGTATAACTCCTAGTTTTCATGAAAACAAACATCTAAGCATATATTCAAATCATAAAGCATAAAACAAGTCATAAATCAACAATATTCAAAAAAATGATCATTATGTAAATCCACATGCTATAAAAATCATAATATCAAAACAATTGTGAAAACACAAATTATGGATTCATCTAAACAATGGAGATATCAAATTGCAATACATGCATAGCAATAAACACACTATTCAAAACATGAATCATTAAAATGAAAGTCATACAATCATGAACATCAAATGATCATTATGCATATGCATGTGCACTAGATCTAGAGCATACATGTTAGTTTAAACAAGGTGAGACACTAAGTATAGATCCATATGAAGCATGGGTGCTCAAGTAGCTAAACATGTACAACCTTAATCTAATGAACATGGCACAAGCATAACAAAACACAACATGCCAAAAAAAGATGAACGTAAAAAGCATGTAAACACTAAATGGAGTAAGGGATTGTTACCAAAACCGAAGGGGCAACTCTCCATGTCTCCAAAACACCCGGTGGTCCTCCCACCTAACCTCCTTGAGAGTGAAGCATCCAAATGGTTCTCCTTTTAGCTTAGAATGCATCCACCTCAAGGCACCAATACCCTCACGTGACGCGAGAGCCTCCACCTACATCAAACATCAAAGAGGTGGATCTTGGTACCCATTTCTTTGTGGGTCCACAGGGGTTAGTATCTTTTCTAACCCAAACATAATTAGTTGCTAAATTTTCATGATAAATGCGATCATAATAAAATCTAGCAAGGTGGCCTTTTCGACCACAATGTGTACATGTGTACACGTGAGCATACATATGATGGTGGTGATCATGAAAGCATGTGTATGCCTAGATGGGTGTGCATGCAAGGTTGGAACTTGTTTCTTGCGAACCAAGGTTTCCAATCGTGTGTGATTCATGGCACAATGGCTCAAAGTGGAGCCCAAACAATCAACACTTTTCTTCAAATTGTTTATATCATTTTCTATGCTAGAAGACAAAGTGGAACATGCTATAGGAGTGCAAGAAGTAGAAGCTACACTAGCATGACAAACATGAATATCAATCTCATTTTGTAAAGATTTATTTTTAATCAAAACCAAATCCAATTCTTTTGTAATTGAATCAATTTTATTTTTCAAAGTAAGATTTTCTTTGAAAACAAGATCCAATCTAGAAGACAAAACCTCATTGTGTTCTACAACATCATCAAAACCATTTTTGTTTTTCAAATCTTCAATCTCTTTAAGTGCAAGTTCAAGTTGAGATTGTAGTGAGTCACGTTCACTAGTGATCTCTTCTTTTTCTTGCAAAATCACTTCAAAATTAGAACATAAATCCTTTAATTCATTTTTCAAAACAAGATTATTCTCTTTCAAAAGTTTGTGTTTTTCTAAGAATTTTTCAAGCTTTTGAGTAAGTTCCATATTTAAAGTTTGAACCTCAAAACAACCATGGCAATAAGAATTAGAGCTATCATCAAGAGGGGAATCCGAGTGTACCTCAAGGGAGTCTTTCCCTTGGACCATGAAGCATTTATCTTTGGACATGTCTCTCTTGGATCTCCTCAAATTGTTGATGATCCTTGGAAGCTCGGGAGACGTTAAGATGCTCCAAACTGCAAAAGCCGAATCATAGCGATCAAAAATAGGTAAAAGATGTTCATTTAGAGATGCTAGAAGTGTCCTAAGGGCTAATGCATTGGCCTTCTTATGCTTGCTACTATTAGGGAGGGATTCTATAGTGATGACTTGATAAACTAAATGTCCTAGTCCTTTTAGATGTCTAATCATGTCAACCTTCCAAGAGTCAAATCTAAAATGGTCAAACATAGGAGGGCTAGCCATGAGTGCAAACTAGTATGAGTGCAAATGAAAATGCAAATGAAGATTAGCAAACCAAGATCACTCCTAGGTGGTTAAACCTAAATATCAGGAGCACTAGCTCTGATACCAATTGAAAAGTCACCTAGAGGGGGGTGAATAGGTGACAATGCTAATCTATGAACTAAATGCGGAATTTAAAAATTAATTGCAAATTACACTCAAGTGCTATCAACAAGTGATGCACACAACCAAGCCAAGCAAATATGAATGAGCAATGTAAATAAATGCAAGGCACAAAGTAAAGAGAGAGTAGAGAGAGCCAATGAGTCAAGCGCAAACACAAAGATATGTTATCGAGGTTCGAGCACCCAGCTCTACATCCCCGCCTTCGACACACGAAGGATTTCCACTAGCTCGTCCACTTAGGACCCTTTACAAGGAGTACCCAACTCCTCTCTTTACAACCTCCTCCCTGAGGCACAAATCCAAGCCAACCAACACAACCTCCTCCTTGAGGCAAACTCCAACAATCACAACCTCCTCCTTGAGGCAAATACCAAACCAATACAACAAACTCCCAATCACCAACCAATACAAGGATCACCTCTCAACTAGAGGGATACAACCCAAAGCACAAAGCTAAGAAAAGATTGGGTTACAACTTGGTGGTCACAACAACAACCACAAACAACTTCTTCTTCCACACAAATAACCTATAGATATAGATAGTAGATTTTTAGCTCAAGTGTGGAGAAAACCAAGGGATATGAAACCAGCAACTCAAAGAAAAACCTTTGGGAAACAAATGAAATCAAGATATAGAAGTTCAAACAAAAGCTTTTCCCAAAATCCCTTTTCTTTGGTTTTTCAAACCCTAATCAAAAACACAAAAGATTGTTCACTTTGAATCCAAAAACCTATTTTTTTCTTGCAGCAAAAACACCAGAGAGATAGAAAATTTTAGCCCAAAAATTCTTAGAGAAAAACTCTCTCAAATGGGGTATTTATAGGCAATTTAGAAAACTAGCCGTTTACAGAATATTTGCCAGTATTACCCTGCCGGTCGACCGGCCCGGTCGACCGCCCAACGGTCAAATTCTGAACCGTTGTGGCTACCGGTCGACCGCCTCGGTCGACCGAGAATTCCTGAGAGCCAACAGCTCTCCGTCGGTCGACCGCTTCGGTCGACCGGCTACAGAGTCAGCCAGCGTGCACGTATCCGTGCACGTCGGTCGACCGCAACGGTCGACTGGCTTCTTTGGTGCGGTCGACCGTACCAGTCGACCGGCCAAGCCTGGCAGACAAAAATCAGGTCTGAAATCTGGGGAAAAATATTATAATAAATCCCACAAAATCTCTAAAATTCCACAAAAATAGTTTTATCATTTTATATTGAAATACAAACTTGTGTTAAAAATCCTAACACAAATTTCAAACATATTAGACTATTTTTGTGTCATAGAAATTTTGCCAAAAACCAAAAACCGTATTTTCTAAAACCTTGTATTTTGAATAGAAAATACACATTGTCTAAAACTTATCCATGATACAAAGATATGATATTTAAAAACTTTGAAGCATATTGTATATGAATAGAAATTCAATATACAAGAAACATATATATATCATGATTTTTGTCATTAAGTCCAAAAATATGTTTTGTTGTAAATACCAAAACATAAAACACATGGAATAGATTATCAAACAAAGTTTGTCTAAATAATTGAAGCATGCATGTATATAGAACAAATCTAATATACATAAACCATGTAAACTTGTTTTGATAAAAAATCTATTCATGAAAACCAAGATCGGTTAAACCTAAAACCGAAAATCAAAACATGAAAGGTGTGTGTGTTGTGAACTTGAGCTTATCATACTATTCTAATCTTTACAATTAGGATCTAAACCCAAACTAAAACTATGGATACCTAAGTCTTCTTGTAGAGCGCAATCTCCAAGCTAGAGCGCAATCTCCAAGTAGGCTCGATCCAAAAACTCTTGATTCACCGAGCAAGTGCAATGTATGATCTTTGATGCGCGGGCTCTTGAATCAACATGTGCAAGCTTCCAATACATCTTGTTGAAGCTAAACATCAACTAATATCTTGATTAATAATCTGAAACTAAAATCACAAGATTATTAGTACACATAACTACATGAGTTAATCATCATCAAAACTAGAGTGGAAGGCCTTTGGGCCAACAATCTGTAGATCAGAACTGAATATCCACATCCAATCAAGTTTGGAGACAAGGGGAGGATTCAAATTCAGAAATAACTAGTTTTCTTTATCTTCATACTTCTCTACCTTCTACATTTCTCCTATAAATACCTACAATCTCAAAGGTAAAAAAAGGACGACCAAGTAGAAAAATATTTTAGGCCAGTTTTTTATTCTTTTTAGTGTAGGCTTTTATTTTCTTTTTAAGTAATTTTTATTTCTTTGTAAGTATAGACTAGGCTGAGATTCATGTAAGAGAGAGAGAGAGAGGCTTATGTTGAGAGCGACACCGATGTACCCTCCTCCTTACTTCCATCATTTCTGCAAGCAATAAAAGGTAAATTTTTTTATGTTCGTCTTTACTTTTATTTTCTTCTTCTTCTTTCTACTTTTCTTCTTTTGGTTATGATGAGCATCCAAGTGAATCTAGAAGCATCAGTATAACCATATTTGTGTGAGTGCCACCGATATTTCATGATTTTATTCTCCTCCACAAGATTCTGTATCATTTTATTCTTGTTCATCTTGATGATGTAATGGGAATGAGGACTGAGCTCGATCTTATGGGTTATGCGTTGATCGCCTCCGAAGAAAGGTAAAAGATGCAAGGGCTCCAGGTAAGTCATCAATCAAAGAAGGTAAGTTTTTCTTTTAGGTTTTCTTTTCTTTTAATTTTAGTGTAAATTATCAACACCATAATCTTCCAAATTTCTTTCACTATTGTTCAATATTTTTGTACATATTACTTCTATTTTCTCCACCTTCTCATTCTATCACTTTCTTCCTAACTTGACTTTAACTCTATTTTTTCTCTTATCTTTTAAGAACAGAAATAAGAATTTTAACCATTAATTGTAGCATAAAAGAGAACCTGCTTAAAAAGCTTCCATCGCTAATTCCTTCTTATGGATCACGACCCGCATAGCCACTTGCTATTGCTGTAGCATTGAGTACTTGCACTCTTTATTTTAAAGTTCTAAAATTCTTGTGCAGGTGAAACATTAATCAAATTTTGGCACCGTTGTCAAGGAGGGACGGTAAGTTATTCTCTTTTTAAGTTTACACTTTTGGTTAATCTTTTTCTTTGTTCTTGGTGTATAAATTTAACAATAAGGAATTTTTGCTGTAGTGGACATATAAGTGGCCCTGAACTCTGCTCAAAAAAGCAGAGCCCAGAAGCCCTCAGATTTGCTACATTCCTGTGGCAATCTGAGTGAACTACTAACCTGTATTTTCAGCAGGTTGGCTGAATTGCATAGTTTATTATCTGTAGCATTTATATCCTTGTTTAACTCACTGTATATACATTTCTAACACAACAGTAAAAAGTTGATTGTAAATGTTAAAAATGATTTAGAATTTGCATTTAGGCACGTGCCTATTTCATTACATTTTCTATTTACTGTTGAAAAGTGCTGGAGCCAATGTATGTGTGCATAGCATTTAGTATAAGGTTCATTCATTTATGAAATAATGCTTGAATCTTACTTTTTTCTATGTACTTGTACACTGCACTAAATTGATTTAAGGGCTTGTCTTATAAACAAGATAAGGTGGGAAAGTCATTACCCTCCCTTAGCCCACAAATAATCTCCTCACTCACTAAGCCAAGCCTAATTAAAACTGAGTAGACGTTGGCCCTAGGGACATCTCAGACTCAAATAGGAGACTGACCTAAGAGGGAAGTTGATTTGAATCTGACTCTTGCCAAATCAGTGACTAAGGTTGGGAATTGAGGGGCGAAACACCGAAGGCTGGTGGTTTGGCTTAGTTAGGCAAGTCGCTTTTGCGCGGATACCTCCCACCAATCTTGCCCCTACATGGCCGATTAACTTATAGTCAGATTCAGCAATATAACCCCCATGGACAATCTAACCAGTTAGGAGTCGTCTAGGTCTAAGGTTTACCCTAACTTGGTTAGATTTTTTTTTCTTTTTATTTGTTTGATTTTTTATTTGCTTTTCTTTGTTAGTGTTTGATATTTCCTGTGTGATATGGCTTATAACAATAATTTTTTCAATTTTAATGGTAATCCATATTACACCGCGACCTTTTTTTCGGATATTACCAACCCGGCATATGATTAGTCACATATGTTGCATATACATTGTCACCTTACCATACATTTTAGATAATAAATCCTATTAATAAGTCTTCTTTTTCTTTGTTAAATGTAGGCCCAAGTGCTAAAAGAAAGAAAAGAGAAACAAGCCCAAAAGCCCACCAAATTCTGATTTAATTCAGAATAAATTTAAAATCAAGGAATCAGGGCAAAATCTTGGCATATCAAGAGGTTGAGAAGATCCTCCTTGAATCAAGCGGTTGAAGCTAAACAATCAAAGGCTGTTTCGTCAACGTTTGGAGCAGAAACAAGAAAACCAGAAGAAGATACGGGGAATTCACCAAACCAGGAGCCCCCACTAATTGGGTGTGGCCACCTGGCCACACCAGGGCCGCGGAAACGCAGCCTTAACCGCGTTTTCGTGGCCAAGTAATGTTAGTTGGGGGAGCGTTTGCTCCCCCAATCTTCCCGGGATCTCCCCCCTCTGGTTTTTTCCTATAAATGCTAGTTTCAACAGAGGAAAAGGAGCGAAGACTAGGATTAGAATTTGTGTTTATTTTCTAAGGATTTAGGCTCTTTGTTAGCTAGCACAAAAGTTGTATTCTTAATTTTTAATTTGTAGTCTAGTATCAAAACTTGTGAGAGAGAAGAATTGAATACTTGTACTTGAAGATTGAAGTGACATCAATATAAGAGTCGAGCCGCTTTTTCTTCTACTTGTAGTACGGTATGGCTTGCATTATTTATTTGCTTTCTTCTTCGTTTTCCATGAGTAACTAAAACTGTTTTCTGGGCTCGCTATTGTAACTCTCTCTAGTTCTTCTTCTCTTCTGGTTTTAAAGAAAAAGACCCAATGAATCATTTGCATGCCTTACTTAAAACCTTTCTTCTTGAAAGTGTTCTTGAAGGCACATGAGGATGGGTTTGGATTGTTGAACTCTCACTTCTTTCATGAACGTTTCTTGAACTGTTTTTACCTCATTCTTGCTTCTTCGCGCTTGATGACTTAATATTCGATTCTAAACGATTTTTCAAAGAAAAGAGTGAACTCTCCCAACCATCTTATGTGCTTTACTTCAACCTTTCTAAAAATCAACTTTATGTTTTGCCTATGATTCAATTTGAGGCACTTAGGATTTCAATAGAAGAATGAACAATTGAGTAGTGAGATAGTGAGCCCAGATTTTCTTCTTTATTATAATCAACAAAACAATCTTCGAACTTTTTAAATCACCTTCTCCAAAGCCTTTTCTAAAGTTGCAATTTCTCTTTTAATCATCTCTTTCTTTCCATTCTCTTTTCCATTAAAAAATGAACACAATTATTTGTTTTTAAACGATTCACCGAAAAGCTTCCATCGCATTCCTCCTCGTGGACACGACCCGTTAGCCACAAGCTACATGGTATATTCTTAAACTCTTTGATTGTTCTTTCATTTTAGCAATCAATTTTTGGTGCCGTTGCCGTGGAGGGAACAGTGTATTTATTTTCTAACAAGTTTTGTGTGTTGTTTCAGGAACTTGAAGATTCAGATCTAGCATTCAAGATTTGTAAGAGAAGACTTGCAAATTCTGTGCCCCTACTCTCGAAAGTAGGAAACAGAATTTCAAGAAATTGCGTTGCAAAAATTGAAAAATTCATTGGACTACTAAAACTCTTTTTTGCAGGACATATTGCTTGCAAAAAATTAAGTTTTTGTATGTTATATTCTTACTATATCTGCTATCCACCATCCCTGTTTTAAACCAACAGTAAAATACTTGTTGAAAAGTTTAAAAAATTGATTAGACGTTTGCATTTTAGGCACGTGTCTTTTCAATTCATTTACTTTACTGTTGAAGAGTGCTGGAGCAAGGTACGTACGCATTGCATTCAGAATAGGACTCATCTCTTGGTTGATTTATATCGCTTTGAGTGAATCTTGTTTATCTTATACACTTGCACAAAATTGATTTTAAGGGCAACACCCAATAACAAGATAAGGTGGGGATTTAGTCACCCTTCCATGGCCCAAAAATCATATTCCAAGCACTCGCAATCCCAAGCTTTTTAATAAAATTTGATAGACGTTGGCCTCTAGGGACATCCGGACTCGTTAAGAGATCAGCTGAGGTTGGAAATTATTTTTTATTCACACTCCAGTCAAATCAGTGACTAAGGTTGGGGATTGAGGGGCGAAACCCCGAAGGCTGGTGGTTTGGCTTAATTAGGCCCGTCGCTTCTGCGCGGATACCTCCCACCAATCTTGCCCCCACCTGGCTGATTAGCTGTGGTCTGACTCGAGCAATTACCTTCTTCGATTCATCAAACAGTTAGGAGTCGTCTAGGTCCAGGAATCCTAGATAGCTGGTGATTATTTTTCCTTTTTCTTGTTTGTTATTTTTCTTTTTTGATTGCTTGGTGAACTTGTTTGTGATTGTGATTGTGTATGCAAGTGTGGTCAAGAGACCCTAATTCATCTAGGTTAACTAGAAACACATCACCACCCAAGTTCGAAACAAGACCAGATTCGGTTATGGATCAACCGACATCTTTACAGGATAGGTTCTATCCCATTAGAACACCACTTCCATCCTGCATCCAACTTCCATCGGTTGGTGAACACAACTTTGAGCTTAAGCCACAGTTCATCAATACACTCTCTAAGTTCCATGGCTTAGAGTCCGAAGATGCTTATTTCTTCATAAGAGAATTTGAGGAAATATGCTTAATAATGAAAATCTCACACCTTGCAGATGATGCTATTAGGTTGAGATTTGTCCCATTTGCTCTTAAGGACCTAGCCAAGAAATGGCTCTACAGCTTAGCGGCCGGTTCTATCACATCTTGGGATGGTTTCATCAAGGTCTTCTTGAAGAAATTCTATCCAATTCACAAGACCGCTCTCGTTAGGAAGAACATCATGCAGTTCAAGCAAGAACCTAGTGAACCGTTTTGGAGGTACTTTAAATGCTTCAAAGACCTCCTTGTCCAATGTCCTCATCATGGAATAGAGAAATGACGACAATGCCAAATTTTTTATGACGGTTTAGACTACTCGACCAAGACCCTATTAGAAAGCATGTGCCAAGGGGGATTCTTGCAGAAGAATGAGCATGAAGGATGGGATTTATATGAGAATCTAGCTGAAAAGACCATCCAATGGGAACCTACTAGTGAAAGCTCTAAAAATCCTAACTCTATCTCTTCAAAAGGAGGTCTCCATTCGATTGAATCATCCATAGCTAACGAGGCTAAGTTAGCTAACGTAGCGAGAAGACTGGAAGCTCTAGAAACTAAGGAACCAAGTCCAGTCATCAAGTCAGCCCGAACCAAGTTCCAACTCCGGGTTGTACTTACTGTCAGGCCATGAATCATGTGTTTGAGGAGTGTTCTGTATTTCAAGCTCACCAACATTTTTCTGAACCGATGAATGCGGCCTTCTCAAGGCCGAACAATGATCCTTACGCTCCAACGTACAATCCTGGCTGGAAAAATCACCCTAATTTCTCATGGAGCCTTCAAAATAATGACCACCCACGGTCAAACCATGCAAACCACTTCCATCATTCCAATAATTCTTCCAATCATCAACCAAACTTTTCCAATCACCCGCACAATTCTCCCAACAATTTTGCAAATTATCAACAAAATTTTCCCAACCAAGCTCCAATATCTTCCTTTCAGAATCCTCAACTTGAAAGGAGAATGACTGATTTTGAGAAAAATATGGAAATGTACATGAAGAACCAGGATTCCCTCATGCAAACAATACAGAGGCTAAAGGGTCAAATGAGCCAGTTAACCAATCCACAATAGGAGAGGCAAAAGGGTACCTTGCCCAGTCAACCAATTATGAATCCTAGGAATTCACAACAAGCTCATTTGGTTGAGGATCAGTCATTGAATCAATGTAATGCTGTTCATACGTTGAGGTCGGGAAAGAAAGTTGATAACTAAGTGTCAACACCACCTAATCCTAGTCAGTACAATCACACTTCAGCATCCACCTCATCTAATACCACTCCTCCTAAATTTGATGAATCTAAAAAAGATAAGTCAACCAATCATGTGCACCAGCCTATAGCACCATTTCCTAATAGGCCGAAAAATAAGCAAAATCCACACATGGATAAGATAATTGAGATCTTTAATCAAGTGAAGATAAATGTGCCACTTCTTGATGCCATCCAACAAGTCCCATCTTATGCTAAGTTCTTAAGGACATGTGCACCAAGAAGAGAAAGACTTAAAAAGGTCTTCTTAGCCATAACATTAGTGAGCTACTATCGGGTCCGATCCCTGTCAAGTACAAGGATCCAGGTAGTCCAACCATTGCCTGCACAATAGGACAAGTCGAGATTAGTCGTGCACTTCTTGACTTGGGGGCAAGTATCAACTTGCTTCCATTCTCAGTTTATCAACAACTCGGGTTGGGCGATCTTAGTCCAACTCGAGTCACTATCCAACTGGCTGACCGTTCAGTGAAAGTTCCAAAAGGAGAGATTAATGATGTCCTTATCCGGGTTGGGGAGTTTATTTACCCTGTTGATTTTATAGTTCTTGAGACACAACTTGTGTCTAACTCCAATCATAGGGCTCAAACTCCTGTTATCCTAGGGCGACCATTCCTTGCTACTGCCAATGCCATCATCAATTGTAGGAATGGATCGATGAGGTTAACTTTTGGGGACATGACTAGAGAAGTCAATGTCTTCAACCTAGAAAAACAACCTCGTAAGATAAGAGATCAAACATTCGAGGTGAACTTTGTTGAAAACAATTGTGATGAAGAAAGTGAAGATTTAGAAGATGAGTCGCTGTTTCTTAATGAATTATTTAAAAATTAATGTGATTATCTTGATGTCGAAGATCCTAATGTTAGAGTACCCTTTAAAAAGGGGAAAATAGATTTGAATATCTTCACTTTCGATGAGCCAACCAATAATATATCGCATGAGGATATAATTTAAGAACCTCCGATTGACATACTCTTTGAAAACCTCTTCGAAGAAGAACTCATGCGTTTGGATGAACCAACTAGGGATCTTTTGGTTAATTGCACATCTCTAGGGGAAGTGTTGACCTAAGCTTTAAGAAGATATATGGAACTGAGTTAGAATTCCTAGGCATTCATAATGAAGAAGTTCCAAATGAGAAGGGTGGTGGTGACAAATTTTTTAATAATGATTGTAGCAATATGAGGAAGAAATACCTAAAGAAAGTGAGACTGGGGAAGCAGAAAGCTAAAATGACAAAATAATTGGCCTCCCCACTGTGCCCTATAAAGAGGACCCATTGGAATGATGGAAAGAGAGCTAGAGGGATAAGACCGAAAAAGATCTAGGTGTGGGAGAGACTTGATGTTGTACATATTTCTGTATAATATATGCACCTCTTTTACATTTCATTTCATGCATGTATATATTTCTTTCGTACATTGGGGACAATGCATGAGATAAGTGTGGAGGAGGGTTCTAACATGATGACTACTATAACTTGAAAGAAAAAAAAATTTGTATATATATATATATATAACAAAAAAAAACTTTTTGAAAGGTTAGAACAATATTTTGATATATTTTTTGTAAGAAATTAAGTCAATTTTAAGGAAAAGGAAAATCATAATTAGGATTTCTTACACTTGGTCAAAATAAGATAACTTGTTTGATGTTTAGGGTTAGAAGAGAAATTTGTGAAAGTAATTTAGTCTTGATATTTACCTTGATGAAATATACACACTAAATACACTTACACACTTAGGGTTTAAAAACAAAGACTCTTATGCCTTATAAAAAAATTATATTATGAAAAAGAGAAAAAAATAAACAAATCTAATTATTGATTAGCTAGGTGCTTTGGCCTAAGAAAGCCTTGGTATTTATGCAAAAGATAATTAGATAAGTTTGAAAAAAAAAAGTATATATATAAGTCCTCTGATTAAGCTGGGTATTTATGCCTCATGAATCATAAGTATTCACGCCTAAAAGGGGTACATCTTATAAATAAAAACCTTAGTTTCGTGGCCTTATCTGCTTGAGTGTTTAAGTCCTTAGGGGTGTTTTCTCACCTGGTGCCCTAAAACTATCCGGTTTAGGTGTCACCGACTGAAGGCTCGTTACATGGGCAGATTAGGAAGCCTAATGAAATTGAGGAATAAAATCCACCAAAAAATAAATATAAGGCATAGGAGTTAATGTTAAAGAACCCTTAGTCAACTTCACAGTCACGAGGGTGCATACGACTCAGGGTAAATTAATAGACTAAATGAGAAGTACAATTTGACTCCTTACTTTAATTGATGGCATATTTTTGAATAAAGACTGAGTTTCGGAATGAAAAATTTGATATTCCTGTAACTTATAGATTACTTAAAGCCTTACAAATATACTTCAAATATTTTCTCCTTTAAAAATGCTTTTCAAAAATACTAACTTTTTTCTCTTTCTTTATGGATTTTGTGGGTGCAATCTGCTGAAACCCTCACAAGACAAAACTCGTCCTCTAGGGGTAACCTAGAGGTTTAACGGCTTATTGCATATGCTCAGTGTAATCGAGTGACCTGCGAAAGTGGTCTAATAATTGATTAGAATTAGTCTAATGTTTTGCTCGAGGGCGAGCAAAAGATAAGTGTGGGGGTGTGATTAATCACATATGTTGCATATACATTGTCACCTTACCATACATTTTAGCTAATAAATCCTATTAATAAGTCTTCTTTTTCTTTGTTAAATGTAGCCCAAGTGCTAAAAGAAAGAAAAGAGAAACAAGCCCAAAAGCCCACCAAATTCTGATTTAATTCAGAATAAATTCGAAATCAAGGAATCAGGGCAAAATCTTGGCATATCAAGAGATTGAGAAGAATCCTCCTTGAATCAAGCGGTTGAAGCTAAATAATCAAAAGCTGTTTCGTCAACGTTTGGAGTAGAAACAAGAAAACTAGAAGAAGATACGGGGAATTCACCAAACCAGGAGCCCCCACTAATTGGGTGTGGCCACCTGGCCACACCAGGGCCGCGGAAACGCGGCCCTAGCCGCGTTTCCACGGTCAAGTAATGTTAGTTGGGGGAGCGTTTGCTCCCCCAATCTTCCCGGGATCTCCCCCCTCTGGTTTTTCCCTATAAATGCTAGTTTCAACAGAGGAAAAAGGAGCGAAGACTAGGATTAGAATTTGTGTTTATTTTCTATGGATTTAGGCTCTTTGTTAGCTAGCACAAAAGTTGTATTCTTGATTTTTAATTTGTATTCTAGTATCAAAACTTGTGAGAGAGAGGAATTGAGTGCTTGTACTTGAAGATTGAAGTGACATCAATACAAGAGTCGAGCCGCTTTTTCTTCCACTTGTAGTTCGGTATGGCTTGCATTATTTATTTGCTTTCTTCTTCGTTTTCCATGAGTAACTAAAACTGTTTTCTGGGCTCGCTATTGTAACTCTCTCTAGTTCTTCTTCTCTTCTGGTTTTAAAGAAAAAGACCCAATGAATCATTTGTATGCCTTACTTAAAGCCTTTCTTCTTGAAAGTGTTCTTGAAGGCACATGAGGATGGGTTTGGATTGTTGAACTCTCACTTCTTTCATGAACGTTTCTTGAACTGTTTTTACCTCATTCTTGCTTCTTCGCGCTTGATGACTTAATATTCGATTCTAAACGATTTTTCAAAGAAAAGAGTGAACTCTCCCAACCATCTTTTGTGCTTTACTTCAAACTTTCTAAAAATCAACTTTAAGTTTTACCTATGATTTAATTTGAGGCACTTAGGATTTCAATAGAAGAATGAACAATTGAGTAGTGAGATAGTGAGCCCAGATTTTCTTCTTTATTATAATCAACAAAACAATCTTCGAACTTTTTAAATCACCTTCTCCAAAGCCTTTTCTAAAGTTGCAATTTCTCTTTTAATCATCTCTTTCTTTTCATTCTCTTTTCCATTAAAAAATGAACACAATTCTTTGTTTTTAAACGATTCACCGAAAAGCTTCCATCGCATTCCTCCTCGTGGACACGACCCGTTAGCCACAAGCTACACGGTATATTCTTAAACTCTTTGATTGTTCTTTCATTTTAGCAATCAGCATATCATCACTTTAACCAACCAAGTATGCCGGATTGGTCTTATTCGAATCAATATAACTCATACCCTCAGTCTTATGACCATAATTTTCAGAATAATTTCAAATCTTCACAGATTCTTCACAAAGTCAATGGGGATTCACCTCCCCTGACTCTAATTTTCAACTAACTTGTCCTCGTTATCCACCTTGTCCATAATATTTTTAAGATTCATACTCAGTTCTACCAGTTCAAAATAGAAAACCATCAATTTAGGAAATGAGCATGCGTGAGCCCTAGCAACAATCACAAAATCTGACGGACTCATGATTTCACTACAAAATCTAAAACAAAACTTCTTCTTTTCAACTCCAATCACAACAAAACGATGAACCAATCGCCTGTGAAAAGATGCTTGAAGTCATGACTCAGGCTCAAATCGCTCGTAATCATGACATAGATCTAATGGTCCAAACTTTCCATTCTAACCATTTGACCATTTCAGATGTCGTTAACTATTCTGTTAGAGTCGAAGAATCATGTTGTTTTGAAAAACAAGGTTCCATTTCAGCACACCCATTTAAACTTGCACAAACTCCAAATTTTGAAAATGGCATTGACAGTTTGGCAAGTTATCCCTTTTCTGAAATTGAATTTGAGAATGAATATGATCCTGAACCTCAATTTAGTGATTCAATTCTACTTCCTAATTCAATAATGACTCCGTGTCTTCACCTGATTTCAATCTTTTTCCCGAGTTAACATTGGATCCTTTGCCAATTCAATATGAAATTGAATCGCCACTCTTTTATGATCATCATGTTGAACTTGATCAATTTCATACTTTTGAAAGTCTTATTGACAAATTGGCAAGTTCTCATTTTTATAACATTAAATTCAATGAGAAATGTGACCTAGATTCTTAAATATATGATCCAGTTCAAATTCCTGAATCAATATTGACTCCTGTTTTGTTACCCAACTTGAGTAATATTTTAGAGTCAGTTTCGATTGCCACACCTGTCATTCTTGAACTTGAATCACCAATGTTAGGTTACATTCCGTTGATGGAAAATTAATGTGGACTTGAGTTTCAACTTCTTGATTTTGACCCACTTCCTGAACCAATCTCGAATCCTGAACCTTTACTTGACTTAAGTCACTTTTCTGAGTCGGTATTAGTTCCCGTACTTCCTAAGTCCAAATCAATCATTCCATACTCCATTTTGGGACAATAGAGTTGATAAAATTGTCTCCGAAATTATTTGTGAACTTTGAAAATTAGATGGCGTAAAATTCTTAATAAAAATCATTCATATATACATCATTTTAGTGGGTTATATTAGAGAGGTTTCTGGTGGGTTCCTCAAACTCCATGCAAATTCGATTGGGCTGTATTTCGTGGACCAATCAGACCACTACCGGAACCACTACCTTAAGGTAATATTTTCCTTCCCTTTCTTCTTTTTCATGCATCTATGCATTAATTCATATATTGAGAACAATACATGAGATAGGTATGGGGGAGGATCTAACATAACTTAGGTTTTCCTTTTTATTAAAATTTTTTTAACATTTTCTTTACTTTTAAAAAATTTTTGAAAATAGAAACTATATTTTGACATACGTTTAGTAAGAAATTAAGTCAATTTTAAGGAATAAGATAATCATAATTAGGATTTATTATACTTGGTCAAAATATGATTATTTGTTTGATTTTTAGGGTTAGAAAGATAATTTGCCAAAATAATTTAGTCTTGATCTTTATCTTGATGAAATATGCGCACTTTATACACTTACACACTTAGGGTTCATAAACAAAGATTCTTATGCCTTATAAAAAATATATATATATATGTATATCTATGCAAAATAAATAAATCTAATTATTGATTAGCTAGGTGCTTTGGCCTAAGCAAGCCTTGGTATTTATGCAAAAGATGATTAGATAAGTTTGAGAAAACAGAAAATAAATAAATAAATATATATATATATATATAAAAATCCTCTGATTAAGCAGGGTATTTGTGCCTCATAAAGCATAAGTATTCACGCCTAAAAGCGGTTCATATAATAAAATCCTTAGTTTTGTGGCCTTGTTTGCTCGAGTCCTTAAGTCCTTGGGGGTGTTTTCTCATCTAGTGCCCTAAGATCGTTTGGTTTGGGAGTCACCGATTAAAGGCTTGTTACAAGGGCAGATTAGAAAGCCTAATAGAATTAAGGAATAATATCACCAAAATAAAATAAATATATATATATATATATAAATAAATAAAGCATAAGAGTTAGAGTTAAAGAACCCTTAGTCAAAACTTTATGGTCACGAAGGTGCATATGATTTAGGGTAAAGTAATAGACTAGATGAGAAGAACAATTTGACTCCTTAGTTTGATTGATAACAAATTTTTGAATAGAGACTAAGTTTAGAAATGAAAAATTCAGTTTTCCTATAACTTATAGATTACTTGAACTCTTACAAATACACTTCAAATATTTTCTCCCTTTTCAAAATGCTTTTCGAAAATACAAATATTTTTTTCTTTCTTTATGGATTTTGTTGGTGCAATTCACTGAAAACTCTCATGAGACAAAACTCGTCCTCTAGGTGTAACTTAGAGGTTTAACGGCTTGTTGCACAAGCTCAGTGCAATCGCGTGACTTGCGAAAGTGGTCTAATAATTTTTGGTTTAGTTTTGTTATTTTGCTTGAGGACGAGCTAAAGATAGGTGTGTGGGTGTGATTGCACACATTTATTGCATTATTCTTTATTACATCTCTACATTTATCATGTAATAAATCTGCTAAATTTCATGTCTTAAATGTCAATTTTGTAGAAGATAATCATGGGGAGAAAAAGGATAAAATCAAATAAATATTAGTTAAATTCAAATTTAATTAGATTTATTTGGTTAGAGGAGGATAATCCCAAATTCAGTTGGTTAAATTCAGTTTTTGGTGAATCAAGTGGTTAAACCAAAAGATCAACCGAGGATAGCATCAAATACAGAGTTCAAATCCAAAGGGATAAATGGATAGAGAGAAGATTAATGGATAAGATGAAGCAATTTTGACTCAAATTTTGGCTGAATATATTTCAGTATTTGAATCATAACTTTCGCTACTAGAATACAAATCTGATAATTTAAGATGATCCAGAAAGTGGACATAAAGGGCTACAACTCTTAAGTTGATTATTATTTCTAATTCTGTCATTTGATAAGTTATATTTAGCGATCAATACGCCAATAAGCTGCAGATCAGAACTGAATATCCACAACAAATCAAGTTTGGAGATAAGGAGAGGATTCAAATTCAGAAATAACCAACTTTTCTTATCTTCATACTCCTCTACCCTTTGCATTTCTCCTATAAATACCTACAATCTCAAAGGAAAAAAGGACGACCAAGTAGAAATAGATTTTAGGCCAGTTTTTCATTCTTTTTAGTATAGGTTTTTATTTTTTTTATGTAATTTTTATTTCTTTGCAAGCATAGGTTAGACTGAGATTCATGTAACTAAGAGAGAGAGAGGCTTATGTTGAGAGTGACACTGATGTACCCTCCTCCTTTCTTCCATCATTTCTGCAAGCAATAAAATTTTTTTTTATGTTCGTCTTTACTTTTATTTTCTTCTTCTTCTTTCTAGTTTTCCTCTTTTGGTTTGATGAGCATCTAAGTGAATCTAGAAGTATCAGTATAGCCATATCTGTATGAGTGTCACTGATATTTAATGATGATGTTCTCCTCAAGATTTCATATCATTTCATTCTTGTTCATCTTGATGATGTAATGCGAATGGGGATTGAGCTCGATCTTATGGGTTATGCGTTGATCGCCTCCGAAGTAAGGTAAAACATGTAAGGGTTCTAGGTAAGTCATCAACCAAAGAAGGTAAGTTTTTCTTTTCTTTTAATTTTAGTGTAAATTACCAACACCACAATCTTTCAAATTTCTTTCACTCTTTTTCAATTTCTTTGTACATATCACTTCTATTTTCTCCACCTTCTCACTCTACCACTTTCTTTCTAACTTGACTTTAACTCTATTTTTTCTCTTTTCTTTTAAGAACTGAAAGAAGAATTTTAACCATTAATTGTAGCATAAAAGAGATCTTGCTTAAAATGCTTCTATCGCTAGTCCCTTGATCAGTCACATATATTGCATATACATTGTCACATTACCATACTTTTTATCTAATAAATCCTATTAATAAGTCTTCTTCTTCTTTGCTAAATGTAGGCCCAATTGCTAAAAGAAAGAAAAGAGATACAAGCCCAAAAGCCAATCAAATTCTGATTTAATTCAGAATAAATTCGAAATCAAGGAATTAGGGCAAATCTTAGCATATTAGAGATGTTGAAAACCGGTTGAAATGAATCCTCCCAAATCAAGCGGTTAAAGCTAACAATCAAAGGCTGTTTTGTTAAATCCTGAGCTGAAATGAGAAAACCAGCAGAAGATATGGGCGAATCACCAAAGAGGGGAGTTCCACCACTTGGGTGTGGCCATCTGGCCACACCAAGGCCGCAGAAACGCGGCCCTAGTCACATTTTCGCGGCTTTGTTGAGGTGGTTGGGGGAGCGTTTGCTCCCCCAATCTTCCCACGATCTCTCCCCTCTGATTTTTCCCTATAAATACTATTGTCAACAGAGAAAAAAGTAGCGAAGACTAGGATTAGAATTTTTGTTTATTCTTTAAGGATTTAGGCACTTTGTTAGATAGTATAGAAGTTGTATTTTTATTTTATAATTTGTAGTTCAGTACAAACACCAGAGAGAAGAGTGGAATTGAGTGTGTAATTCGTCTTTGAAGTGACAATCAAAGGAGATTGATTAACTCAACTCGAATTCGGTATGTTCAAGTTTAATTGTCATCTCTTGTTTGCTTTCAGTTCATAAAGAGTAGCTAATCCGTTTTCTGGGCTCAGTAATGGACCGTTTCTATCACCTCTCTCTTGACTGATTTTCATAAAAGCAACACTTTTTGAATCAGAAAGTACCTTAGTTAAAACTTCGTTCTTGAAAGCACATGAGGATTTCTTTATTTTAAACTTAGACTTTTAAAACACAAATCTCTTTGAACTATTTTTATTCCATACTTGCTTCTTCGGTTGACATACTCTTTGAAAATCTCTTCGAAGAAGAACTCATGTGTTTGGATGAACCAACTAGAGATCTTTTGGTTAATTACACATCTCTAAGGGAAAGTGTTGACGTAAGCTTTGAGGAGATATATGGTCCTGAATTAGAATTCCTAGGCATTCATAGTGAGGAAGTTCCAACTGAGAAGTGTTGTGGTGATCAATTTTTGAATAATAAATGTAGAAATATGAGGAAGGAAAACCTAAAGAAGTTGAGACTGGGGAGGAAGAGAGCTAAAATGACAGAAAAATTGGCCTCCCCACTATGCCCTATAAAGAGGACCCATTGGAATGACGGAAAGAGAGCTAGAGGGATAAGACCGAAAAAGGTCTAGGTGTGGGAGAAATTGGATGTTGTACATATTTTTGTATAATATATGCACCTCTTTTACATTTCATTTCATGCATGTATACATTTCTTTCATACATTGGGGACAATGCATGAGATAAGTGTGGGGGAGGGCTCTAACCTGACTAATATAAAAAAAAATGTACATATATATAAAAAAAACTTTTTGAAAGGTAAAAATAATATTTTGATATATTTTTTGTAAGAAATTAAGTCAATCTTAGGGAATAGGAAAATCATAATTAGGATTTCATACACTTGGTCAAAATGAGATGACTTGTTTGATTTTTAGGGTTAGGAAGAAAACTTGTGAAAGTAATTTAGTCTTGATATTTACCTTGATGAAATATGCACACTAAACACACTTACACACTTAGGGTTTAAAAACAAAGACTCTTATGCCTTATAAAAAAAAAGTATATATGTATGAAAAAAATAAACAAATCTAATTATTGATTAGCTAGGTGCTTTGGCCTAAGAAAGCCTTGGTATTTCTGCAAAAGATAATTAGATAAGTTTGAAAAAAAACATATATAAATCCTCTGATTAAGCTGGATATTTTTGCCTCATGAAGTATAAGTATTCACGCCTAAAAGGGGTACATTTTATAAATAAAAACCTTGGTTTCGTGGCCTTGTCTGCTCGAAAGTTTAAGTCCTTAGAGGTGTTTTCTCACCTGGTGTCCTAAAACTGTCCGGTTTGTGTGTCACCGACTAAATGCTCGTTACATGGTGCATACGACTTAGGGTAAATTAATAGACTAGATGAGAAGTACAATTTGACTCCTTACTTTGATTGATGACATATTTTTGAATAGAGACTGAGTTTCAGAATGAAAATTTGATATTCTTATAACTTATGATTACATAAAACCTTACAAATATACTTCAAATATTTTCTCCTTTCAAAATGCTTTTTGAAAATACTAACATTTTTTTAATGGATTTTGTGGGTGCAATCCACTGAAAACCCTCACAAGACAAAACTCGTCCTCTAGGGTAACCTAGAGGTTTAACGGCTTGTTGCACATGCTCAGTGCAATCGAGTGACCTGCGAAAGTGGTCTAATAATTGATTAGAATTAGTCTAATGTTTTGCTCGAGGGCGAGCAAAAGATAAGTGTGGGAGTGTGATCAGTCACATATATTCCATATACATTGTCACATTACCATTCTTTTTATCTAATAAATCCAATTAATAAGTCTTCTTTTTCTTTGTTAAATGTAGGCCCAATTGCTAAAAGAAAGGAAAGAGAAACAAGCCCAAAAGCCCATTAAATTCTGATTTAATTCAGAGTAAATTTGAAATCAAGGAATCAGGGCAAATCTTGGCATATCAGAGAGGTTGAAAATTAGTTGAAATGAATCCTCCCAAATCAAGCGGTTAAAGCCAACAATCAAAGGCTGTTTTGTTAAATCCTGGAGCTGAAACGAGAAAACTAGCATAAGATATGGGCGAATCACCAAAGAGGGGAGTTCCACCACTTGGGTGTGGCCATCTGGCCACACCAGGGCCGCAAAAACGCGGTCCTAGCCGCGTTTTCGCGGCTTTGTTGAGGTGGTTGGGGGAGCGTTTGCTCCCCCAATCTTCCCACTATCTCTCCCCTCTGGTTTTTCCCTATAAATACTATTGTCAACAGAGAAAAAGTAGCGAAGACCAAGATTAGAATTTTTGTTTATTCTTTAAGGATTTAGGCTCTTTGTTAGATAGTATAGAAGTTATATTTTTGTTTTATAATTTGTAGTTCAGTACAAACACCAGATAGAAGAGTGGAATTGAGTGTGTAATTCGTCTTTGAAGTGACAATCAAAGGAGCTTCTACTTGCTTAATCAACTCAACTCGAATTCGGTATGTTCAAGTTTAATTGTCATTCTCTTGTTTGTTTTCAGTTCATAATGAGTAGCTAATTCATTTTCTAGGCTCACAAATGGACCTCTTCTATCACCTCTCTCTTCACTGATTTTCATAAAAGCAACACTTTTTGAATCAGAAAGTACCTTAGTTAAAATTTGTTCTTGAAAGCACATGAGGATTTCTTTATTTTAAACTTGGACTATTAAAACACAAATCTCTTTGAACTGTTTTTATTCCATACTTGCTTCTTCGCGCTTGATGGATTAACATTCACTTAATGATTTGTAACGAAAGGGCTTAAGATTTAAATGAAACGATCTTATTTGTTTTACTTGGAAATTAAAAGAAACTAAAGGTTTTTGGTTTATAATAAAAGTAATGCACCCCAAATGTCCTTGGGATAAGTACATAGTTGAGTTAAAAATTAGTGAGCCCAGATCTTCTCCTTCTTATATTAAAATCAACCAAACAATTTTCAAGCTTTTTAAATCACCTTCTCCAAATTTACAGTTTCTCTTTTAATCACTTTCCCTTCTCTCCATTCTTCTTTTCAACTAAAAAACTAGCACCATTCCTTGTTACTAAACAAAACACCGAAAAGCTTTCATCGCATTCGTCCTCGTGGACACGACCCTTAGCCCAAAGCTACACGGTAAAATCCTTGCTCTTTCATTTTGCAATTAATTTTTGGCGCCGTTGCCGGGGAGGAAATGGTGCATTTGTTTTTTAACAAGTTTGGTGTGTTGTTTCAGGGACTTCAAGATTCAGATATAGCATTCAAGCTTTGCAGGAGAAGACTTGGTATTCTGTGCCCCTACTCTCGAAAGTAGGAAACAGAATTTCAAGAAATTGCTACTGCAAAAGTTGCAATTTTTGTGGGACTACTAAAACTTTTTTTTGCAGGACATATTGCTTGCAAAAATTAAGTTTTTGTATGTTATACTCTTGCTATATCTGCTATTCACAATCCCTATTTTAATTCAACAGTAATTTGAGTGATTGTTAATTGCTTAAAAAACATTTAGACTTGTATTCTAGGCATTTATCTAATTACGTTTATTTTACAATTACTGTTGAAGATAGCTGGAGATATGGTACGTCTGCATAGCATATAATTTAGGAAACATTCTTGGGTGATATTTGCTTTTGAATGCTACTTTTCTATATCTTTCACACTTTGCACAAATCAATTCTAAGGGCAAAACCCAAGTCAAGATAAGGTGGGGAAGTCATTACCCTTCCTTAGCCCACAAACCATCTCCAAGCACGCACCACCTAAGCCTAAGTAAAATCTGATAGACGTTGGCCTTAGGGACATCTCAAACTCATTAGGAGATTATCCTAAGGAGGAAGGTGTTAGAATTTGACTCATGCCAAATCGGTGTCTAGGAAGGGCATTAAGGGCTGAAAGCCCGAAGGTTGGTGGTTACTTAATTAAGGAACGTCTTTGACGGATAACCTCCCACCAATCTTGCCCTGACCTGGCTGATTAGCTTGTGGTCAAAGTCTGCATTATACCTCCAGTGGACAATTAACTAGTTAGGAGTTGTCTAGGTCAAGGTTACCTTAGACTAGGCTTGGTTGTTTTCTCTTCTTGACTATTGGTGAACTTGTTTGTGATTGTGTTTGTGTCTGCAAGTATGGTCAAGAAACCCTAATTCATCTAGGTTAACTAGAAACACATCACCTCCCAAGTTCGAAACAAGAGCAGATTCGGTTATGGATCAACCGACATCTTTACAGGATAGGTTCTATCCTATTAGAACATCACTTTCATCTTGCATCCAACTTCCATCGGTTGGTGAACACAACTTTGAGCTTAAGCCACAGTTCATCAATACACTCCATAAGTTCCATGGCTTAGAGTCCGAAGATGCTTATTTCTTCATAAGAGAATTTGAGAAAGTATGCTTAATGATGAAAATCCCACACCTTGCAGATGATGCTATTAGGTTGAGATTTGTCCCATTTGCTCTTAAGGACTTAGCCAAGAAATGGCTCTACAGCTTAGCAGCCGGCTCTATGACATCCTGGGATGGTTTCATCAAGGTCTTCTTGAAGAAATTCTATCCAATCCACAAGACCGCTCTCGTTAGGAAAAACATCATGCAGTTCAAGCAAGAACCTAGTGAACTGTTTTGGAGGTAGTTTGAACGCTTCAAAGACCTCCTTGTCTAATGTCCTCATCATGGAATTGAGAAATGGCGACAATGCCAGATTCTTTATGACGGTTTAGACTACTCGACCAAGACCCTCTTAGAAAGCATGTGCCAAGGGGGATTCTTGCAGAAGGATGAGCATGAAGGATGGGATTTATATGAGAATCTAGCTGAAAAGACCATCCAATGGGAACCTACTAGTGAAAGCTCTAGAAATCCAAACTCTATCTCTTCAAAAGGAGGTCTCCATTCGATTGAATCATCCATAGCTAACGAGGCTAAGTTAGCTAACCTAACGAGAAGACTGGAAGCTTTAGAAACTAAGGAACCAAGTCCAGTCAATCAAGTCAGCCCAAACCAATTTTCAACTCCGGGTTGCACTTACTGTTAGGCCATGAATCATGTGTTTGAGGAGTGTCCTGTATTTCAAGCGCACCAACACTTTTCTGAACCGATGAATGCGGCCTTTTCAAGGCCGAACATTGATCCTTACGCTCCAACGTACAATCCTGACTGGAGAAATCACCCAAATTTCTCATGGAGCCAACAAAATAATGACCACCCACGATCAAACCATGCAAGCCACTTCCATCATTCCAATAATTCTTCCAATCATAAACCCAACTTTTCCAATTACCCTCACAATTCTCCCAACAATTTTTCAAATTATTAACAAAATTTTCCCACCCAAGCTCCACCATCTTCCTTCCAGAATTCTCAACTCGAAAGGAGAATGACTGATTTTGAGAGAAACATGGAAAGGTACATGAAGAACCAAGATTCCCTCATGCAAATAATATAGAGGCTAGAGGGTCAAATGAGCAAGTTAGCCAACGCACAACATGAGAAGCAAAAGGGTACCTTGCCCAGTCAACCAATTATGAATCCTAGGAATTCACAACAAGCTCATTTGGTTGAGGATCAATCACTGAATCAATGTAATGATGTTCATACATTGAGGTCGGGAAAGAAAGTTGATAACCAAATGTCAACACCACCTAATCCTAGTCAGCACAATCACACTTCAGCATCCACCTCATCTGATACCACTCCTCCTAAATTTGACGAATCTGAAAAAGATAAGTCAACCAGTCATGTGCACCAGCCTATAGCACCATTTCCTTATAGGCTGAAAAACAACAAGCAAATTCCACACATGGATAAGATAATTGATTTCTTTAATCAAGTGAAGATAAATGTGCCACTTCTTGATGCCATCCAACAAGTCCCATCTTATGCTAAGTTTCTTAAGGACATGTGCACGAAGAAGAGAAAGACTAATGTACCTAAAAGGTCTTCTTAGCCACTAACATTAGTGAGCTACTATCGGGTCTGATCCCTGTTAAGTACAAGGATTCAGGCAGTCCAACCATTGCCTGCACAATAAGACAAGCCGAGATTAGTCATGCACTTCTTGACTTGGGGTCAAATATCAACTTGCTTCCATTCTCAGTTTATCAACAACTCGGTTTGGGCGATCTTAGTCCAACTCGAGTCACTATCCAACTGGCTGACCGTTCAGTGAAAGTTCTAAAAGGGGAGATTAATGATGTCCTTATCCGGGTTAGGGAGTTTATTTACCCTGTTGATTTCATAGTTCTAGAGACACAACCTGTGTCTAACTCCAATCATAGGGCTCAAACTCCTTTTATCATAGGGCGACCATTCCTTGCTACTGCCAATGCCATCATCAATTGTAGGAATGGGTCCATGAGGTTAACTTTTGGGGACATGACTAGAGAAGTCAATGTCTTCAACCTAGAAAAACAACCTCGTAAGATATGAGATCAAACATTTGAGGTAAACTTTGTTGAAAAAAATTGTGATGAAGAGAGTGAAGATATAGAAGATGAGTCGTTGTTTCTTAATGAATTATTTAAGAATGAATACGATTATCTTAATGAGAAGGCATATGTCGGAGATCCCAATGTTAGAGTACCCTTTAAAAAGGGAAAAATTTGATTTGAATATCTTCACTTTCGATGAGCCAACCAATAATGTATCGCATGAGAATATAATTCAAGAACCTCCGGTTGACATACTCTTTGAAAATCTCTTCGAAGAAGAACTCATGTGTTTGGATGAACCAATTAGAGATCTTTTGGTTAATTACACATCTCTAGGGGAAAGTGTTGACCTAAGCTTTGAGGAGATATATGGTCCTGAGTTAGAATTCCTAGGCATTCATAGTGAGGAAGTTCCAACTGAGAAGTGTTGTGGTGATCAATTTTTGAATAATAAATGTAGAAATATGAGGAAGGAAAACCTAAAGAAGTTGAGACTGGGGAGGAAGAGAGCTAAAATGACAGAAAAATTGGCCTCCCCACTATGCCCTATAAAGAGGACCCATTGGAATGACGGAAAGAGAGCTAGAGGGATAAGACCAAAAAAGGTCTAGGTGTGGGAGAAACTAGATGTTGTACATATTTTTGTATAATATATGCACCTCTTTTACATTTCATTTCATGCATGTATACATTTCTTTCATACATTGGGGACAATGCATGAGATAAGTGTGGGGGAGGGCTCTAACCGGACTAATATAAAAAAAAATGTACATATATATAAAAAAAACTTTTTGAAAGGTAAAATAATATTTTGATATATTTTTTGTAAGAAATTAAGTCAATCTTAGGGAATAGGAAAATCATAATTAGGATTTCTTACACTTGGTCAAAATGAGATGACTTGTTTTATTTTTAGGGTTAGGAAGAAAACTTGTGAAAGTAATTTAGTCTTGATATTTACCTTGATGAAATATGCACACTAAACACACTTACACACTTAGGGTTTAAAAACAAAGACTCTTATGCCTTATAAAAAAAAGTATATATGTATGAAAAAATAAACAAATCTAATTATTGATTAGCTAGGTGCTTTGGCCTAAGAAAGCCTTAGTATTTATGCAAAAGATAATTAGATAAGTTTGAAAAAAAACATATATAAATCCTCTGATTAAGCTGGGTATTTTTGCCTCATGAAGTATAAGTATTCACGCCTAAAAGGGGTACATTTTATAAATAAAAACCTTGGTTTCGTGGCCTTGTCTGCTCGAATGTTTAAGTCCTTAGAGGTGTTTTCTCACCTGGTGTCCTAAAACTGTCCGGTTTGTGTGTCACCGACTAAATGCTCGTTACATGGTGCATACGACTCAGGATAAATTAATAGACTAGATGAGAAGTACAATTTGACTCCTTACTTTGATTGATGACATATTTTTGAATAGAGACTGAGTTTCAGAATGAAAAATTTGATATTCCTATAACTTATGATTACATAAAACCTTACAAATATACTTCAAATATTTTCTCCTTTCAAAATGCTTTTTGAAAATACTAACATTTTTTAATGGATTTTGTGGGTGCAATCCACTGAAAACCCTCACGAGACAAAACTCGTTCTCTAGGGTAACCTAGAGGTTTAACGGCTTGTTGCACATGCTCAGTGCAATCGAGTGACCTGCGAAAGTGGTCTAATAATTGATTAGAATTAGTCTAATGTTTTGCTCGAGGGCGAGCAAAAGATAAGTGTGGGAGTGTGATCAGTCACATATATTCCATATACATTGTCACATTACCATTCTTTTTATCTAATAAATCCAATTAATAAGTCTTCTTTTTCTTTGTTAAATGTAGGCCCAATTGCTAAAAGAAAGGAAAGAGAAACAAGCCCAAAAGCCCATCAAATTCTGATTTAATTCAGAGTAAATTTGAAATCAAGGAATCAGGGCAAATCTTGGCATATCAGAGAGGTTGAAAACTGGTTGAAATGAATCCTCCCAAATCAAGCGGTTAAAGCCAACAATCAAAGACTGTTTTGTTAAATCCTGGAGCTGAAACGAGAAAACCAGCATAAGATATGGGCGAATCACCAAAGAGGGGAGTTCCACCACTTGGGTGTGGCCATCTAGCCACACCAGGGCCGCGAAAACGCGGTCCTAGCCGCATTTTCGCAGCTTTGTTGAGGTGGTTGGGGGAGCGTTTGCTCCCCCAATCTTCCCACTATCTCTCCCCTCTGGTTTTTCCCTATAAATACTATTGTCAACAGAGAAAAAGTAGCGAAGACCAAGATTAGAATTTTTGTTTATTCTTTAAGGATTTAGGCTCTTTGTTAGATAGTATAGAAGTTGTATTTTTGTTTTATAATTTGTAGTTCAGTACAAACACCAGAGAGAAGAGTGGAATTGAGTGTGTAATTCGTCTTTGAAGTGACAATCAAAGGAGCTTCTACTTGCTTAATCAACTCAACTCGAATTCGGTATGTTCAATTTTAATTGTCATTCTCTTGTTTGTTTTCAGTTCATAATGAGTAGCTAATTCATTTTCTAGGCTCACAAATGGACCTCTTCTATCACCTCTCTCTTGACTGATTTTCATAAAAGCAACACTTTTTGAATCAGAAAGTACCTTAGTTTAAACTTTGTTCTTGAAAGCACATGAGGATTTATTTATTTTAAACTTGGACTATTAAAACACAAATCTCTTTGAACTGTTTTTATTCCATACTTGCTTCTTCGCGCTTGATGGTTTAACATTCACTTCTTAATAATTTGTAACGAAAGGGCTTAAGATTTAAATGAAACGATCTTATTTGTTTTACTTGGACATTAAAAGAAACTAAAGGTTTTTGGTTTATAATAAAAGTGATGCACCCCAAATGTCCTTGGGATAAGTATATAGTTGAGTTAAAAATTAGTGAGCCCAGATCTTCTCCTTCTTATATTAAAATCAACCAAACAATTTTCAAGCATTTTAAATCACCTTCTCTAAAGCCTTCTCCAAATTTACAGTTTCTCTTTTAATCACTTTCCCTTCTCTCCATTCTTCTTTTCAACTAAAAAACTAGCACCATTCCTTGTTACTAAACAAAACACTGAAAAGCTTTCATCGCATTCCTCCTCGTAGACACGACCCGTTAGCCTATACACGGTAAAATCCTTGCTCTTTCATTTTGCAATCATCCCTCCTTGTGGATCATGACCCGCATAGCCACTTGCTATTGCGGTAACATTGAGTACTTGAACTCTTTATTTTAAAGTTCTAAAATTATGTATTCTTGTGCAGGTAAAACATCAATCAAATCAGTACGTGCTTGCTTCAAAACTTGACTTTGAATCTTTTATTGAAGCTAAACGCCGACTAAGATCTTACTCAAATGTCTGAAATTATATAAACACAAGATCATTAGTACTATAACTACATGAGTTAATCATCATCAAAACTAGAGTGATGGGCCTTTGGGCCAACAAGACACGGATTTGGCACGAGCTCGGTACTAACAACTCCTCTTGAGCTCAATCTCTTGATTAGTTGGAGATGTCCCTAGGGGCCAATGTCTAGCAAGTTTTATTTTGGCTTTGGTTGTATGGCGTGGAGGTGATTTTTGAGCTAAGAGAGAGCAATGACTTCCCAACTTATGTTGTATTGGGCTATGCCCTTAGTTTTGATTCGTGCAAGTGTCTAATATAGACATGAACACATATTTAAGAAAGTAAATTACCCACGTGTTTATCCTAACTTATATGTAATGTAATATGTACACCTCAATCCAGCTCACAACAGCAGAACAAAATATGGTAATATGGATTTGGAATTGACATGTGCCTATAATGCAAATGTTTAAATCTTTTTTAATGCATCCAATTATCTGTACTTGTTGTTTATTTATTACAGTGAACAGGAAACCAATACAAGAAAACTGTAGTAGAACTGGGCAAAATACAACATGTGATTCAACCCTGCAAAATTTTAAGCTGAGCAACCCTAAACAAGTTGCATTTCCACGGTTTTAAGTGCATGGCATGGCAAAAATTTTGAAGTAGGCTCTCTGCTTTCTAAAATAGGAAGCTACATGGAGGTATTGTCCACTGCAATGTCATGTTTCTGCAAAAATTAACTTGTACATAAAAAAGGAGAAGAGAAAATTAACAAAACCATGAATAAATAGTTCCCATTCCCGACAATGGGGATCCAAAATCTTATCGGAGGGGAACCTTGCATAGAAATGTGCATGTAGAAAATCATTATTTTAAGTGTGTGCGCTTTGGCTTTCTCGATACTTCCATTATAGCATGAGGCCATAAGGGTCAAATCCACAGGGATGGGAGGCAATAGAAGCATTAACAGTGTCTCTTAGTGTTAACAGTTCTTCAAGGTTTCAAAGAATTAAAAAGAAAAAGAAACAAAAACAAGAAGAAGAAAGAAAAGACCATAAAACATGATTTAGAAATTATTCTAAAACAATGTAAATAGGGAAAAAACTCATGGTTCCTAACTACTAAGTACTCACTAATCATGCTAACCTCAAGCATGATAGTTGCCTCACAGTGGATCCATGGCCATCACTAGATTTGTCTCCAAGAGCTTTTCAAAGCAAGGCCCATAAAATTGTTCTCCACATCAGAGCTTGATTAACAAGGTGCATCATACAATTAATCCATCAAAATCAGTTAAAGGCAAGAACGAAATAAAGTAAGTCGTGTAAGTTAGCTTGTGAGCGAGTTAGGAGTTACAACCCATCATCATGAGCCATCAATATGGCTCTTATAGGAGCAAGGCCTTGTATGAGCCTATTAGATTCATGTGGATTATCAATCAAATGGTTAGATTGTTAGTGGTTAGTAGTTAGTCATCATGAGAGTAAACTAGCTAAGAATCATGTAGAAATTAGAGAAGAAACTAATAGAATAAAAGAAGAAAGCTTTCATAGATTTGTCACTCATGTATTACATCAATACTCGTTTTCTCCTATGAATCATTCTCTGGCCTAATACAAGATCTAAAAAGCAAAAAAAAGAAAAAAAAGAAAGAGAAAATCATAATATATACTTGAAGAAGAAACCCTAATCCTGGCCTCCTTTTCGTATTCTGACTCTATTTGTAGGCAAAAGGAGGCATGGGATGACGAGATGAAGCCACATGTCAAAATCCAGAAGCATCCTCCCTGGCATTGCCGCGGAAATGCCACTATTGATTGGAGTTCATTTCACATCATTTTATATCACCTTATCATGCTTTATGTTAATAAAAATAGGATTTTTATTACTTTTCTCTCTTATTTTCAGATTCATTCTTTAATGGAGAAGAAGGCCCCAAGTCTTGAATTTTTAAGGAATTAAAAGTGTTTTAAGGAGCCCAAAATAAGGAAGCCCAATTTTGAAACGATCCAAGCATATTTCCCAGCTTCTAGAAGCTCTCGTTGGGCACCTGCAGCATAATGGAATGTTAGAGCAATCGCTGGCGCAACGGCCAAGATGCTGCCATGAAAACGTGGCCCTAGCCGTGGATCCACGACAAATCCTTGGCTGTTGATGAGGCAATTAATCCTACGGCTAATAAGGGTCGTGATTGTAAAAATCAAAGAGATAAGAGATTACCGTGTTGCTTGTGGCTAACGGGTCGTGTTCACAAGGAGGATTGCGATGAAAGCTTTTCGATGTTTTGTTTAGTAACAAAGAATTGTGCTCGTTTTTTAATTGAAAAGAGAATGGAAAGAAGGGAAGTGATTAAAAGAGAAATTGCAACTTTGGAGAAGGCTTTGGAAAAGGTGAATTTTGTATAAAGTTTAAAAAGTGATTTGTTGTTTTTTTAATGAAGAAGAAAATCTGGGCTCACTAATTTTTAACTCAACTATGTATTTATCTCAAGAACATTTGAGGTGCATCACTTTATTATAAGCCAAAAACTTTTAGTTTCTTTTAATGTCCAAGTAAAACAAATAAGATCGTTTTATTTAAATCTTAAACCCTTTCGTTACAAATCATTAAGAAGTGAATGTTAAACCATCAAGCGCGAAGAAGCAAATATGGAATAAAAATAGTTCAAAGAGATTTATGCTTTGAAAGTCCAGGTTCAAAATAAAGAAATCCTCATGTGCTTTCAAGTACGAAGTTTTAACTAAGGTAGTTTCTGATTCAAAAAGTGTTGCTTTTATGAAAATCAGTCAAGAGAGAGGTGATAGAAGAGATCCATTAGTGAGCCCAGAAAATGAATTAGCTACTCATGGAATACGAAAAACAATTCAAGTAAATGAAGCAGGACATACCGTGAAATGGAGTGGAAGAAGAGAAAGTTGTTCCTTGTATTGATGTCACTTCAATCTTCAGATTACAAGCACTCAATTCCTCTCTCTCAAAGGTAATTGATCTGAACTATGAATTACAAAACAAAGTTACAACTTCTATATTATCTAACAAAGAGCCTAAATCCTTAAAGAATAAACAAAAATTCTAATCCTAGTCTTCGCTCCTTTCTTCTCTGTTGAAACTGATATTTATAGGGAAAAACCAGAGGGGGGAATCATAGGAAGATTGGGGGAGCAAACGCTCCCCCAACAGCTTTCAACAAGCCGCGAAAACGTGGCTAGGGCCGCGTTTCCACGGCCATGGTGTGGCCAGATGGCCACACCTAAGTGGTGGAATTCCCCTCTTTGGTGATTCGCCCATATCTTCTGCTGGTTTTCTCGTTTCAGCTCCAGGATGTGACGAAACAACATTTGATTATTGGCTTTAACCGCTTGATTTGGGATGATTCTTTTTAACCGATTTTCAACCTCTCTGATATGCCAAGATTTTGCCCTGATTCCTTGATTTCGAATTTACTCTGAATTAAATCAGAATTTGGTGGGCTTTTGGGCTTGTTTCTCTTTCCTTTCTTTTAGCAATTGGGCCTACATTTAACAAAGAAAAAGAAGACTTATTAATAGGATTTTATTAGCTAAAAAGTATGGTAAGGTGACAATGTATATGCAAAATATGTGACATATCACACCCCCACACTTATCTTTTGCTCGTCCTCGAGCAAAACACCAGACTAATTCTAATCAATTCTTAGACCACTTTCGCAGGTCACTCGATTGCACTGAGCATGTGCAATAAGCCGTTAAACCTCTAGGTTACCCCTAGAGGATGAGTTTTGTCTAGTAAGGGTTTTTAGTGGATTGCACCCACAAAATCCATAAAAAATGTTAGTATTTTCAAAAAGCATTTTGAAAGGAGAAAATATTTGAAGTATATTTGTAAGGTTTTAAGTAATCTATAAGTTATAGGAATATCAAATTTTTCATTACGAAACTCAGTCTCTATTCAAAAATATGTCATCAATCAAAGTAAGGAGTAAAATTGTACTTCTCATCTAGTCTATTAATTTACCCTGAGTCGTATGCACCATCGTGACTGTGAAGTTGACTAAGGGTTCTTTAACATTAACTCCTATGCCTAATTTATATTTATTTTTGGTGAAATTTATTTCTCAATTTCATTAGGCTTTCTAATCTGCCCATGTAACGAGCCATTAGTCGGTGACACCCAAACCGGACAGTTTTAGGGCACCAGGTGAGAAAACACCCCTAAGGACTGAAACACTCGAGCAGACAAGGCCACGAAACCAAGGTTTTTATTTATAAAATGTACCTCTTTTAGGCGTGAATACTTATGCTTCATGAGGCACAAATACCCAGCTTCACTCAGAGGATTTATATATATATATATATATATATATATATATATATATATATATATATATATTTCAAACTTATCTAATTATCTTTTGCATAAATACCAAGGCTTGCTTAGGCCAAAGCACCTAGCTAATCAATAATTAGATTTGTTTAATTTTTTTTTCATACATATATACTTTTTTTTATAAGGCATAAGAGTCTTTGTTTTTAAACCCTAAGTGTGTAAGTGTATTTAGTGTGCATATTTCATCAACGTAAATATCAAGACTAAATTGCTTTCACAAATTTTCTTCCTAACCCTAAAAATCAAACAAGTCATCTTATTTTGACCAAGTGTAAGAAATCCTAATTATGATTTTCCTATTTCTTAAAATTGACTTAATTTCTTACAAAAATATATCAAAATATTATTTCTACCTTTCAAAAAGTTTTTTTTTATATATACATTTTTTTAATATTTATATTAGTCATGTTAAAGCCATGTTAGAGCCCTCCCCCACACTTATCTCATGCATTGTCCTCAATGTATGAAAGAAATGTATACATGCATGAAATGAAATGTAAAAGAGGTGCATATATTATACAAAAATATGTACAACATCAAGTTTCTCCCAAACCTAGATCTTTTTCGGTCTTATCCCTCTAGCTCTCTTCCGTCATTCCAATGGGTCCTCTTTATAGGGCATACTGGGGAGGCCAATTTTTCTGTCATTTTAGCTCTCTTCCTCCCTAGTATCAACTTCTTTAGGTTTTCCTTCCTCATATTTCTACATTCATTCTTCAAAAATTGATCTCCACCACACTTCTCTGTTGGAACTTCTTCAGCATGAATGCCTGGGAATTCTAACTCAGTTCTATATATCTCCTCAAAGTTTAGGTCGACACTTTCCCCTAGAGATGTGTAATTAACCAAAAGATCCCTAGTTGGTTCATCCAAACACATGAGTTCTTCTTCGAAGAGGTTGTCAAAGAGTATGTCAATCAGAGGTTCTTGAATTATATTCTCATGTGATACATTATTGGTTGGCTCATCGAAAGTGAAGATATTCAAATCAAATTCCCCTTTTTAAAGGGTACTCTAACATTAGGATCTCCGACATATGCCTTCTCATCAAGATAGTCGCATTCATTCTTAAATAATTCATTAAGAAACAGCGACTCGTCTTCTATATCTTCACTCTCTTCATCACAATTATTTTCAACAAAGTTTACCTCAAATGTTTGATCTCTTATCTTACGAGGTTGTTTTTCTAGGTTAAAGACATTGACTTCTCTAGTCATGTCCCCAAAAGTTAACCTCATGGACCCATTCCTATAATTGATGATGGCATTGGCAGTAGAAAGGAATGATCGCCCTAGGATAATAGGAGTTTGAGCCCTATGATTGGAGTTAGACACAGGTTGTGTCTCTAGAACTATGAAATCAACGGGGTAAATTAACTCCCCAACCCGGATAAGGACATCATTAATCTTCTCTTTTGGAACTTTCACTAAACGGTCAACCAGTTGGATAGTGACTCGAGTTGGACTAAGATCGCCCAACCCGAGTTGTTGATAAACTGAGAATGGAAGCAAGTTGATACTTGCTCCCAAGTCAAGTAATCCACGACTAATCTCGGCTTGTTGTTTTTCAGCCTATTAGGAAATGGTGCTATATGATGATGCACATGACTAGTTGACTTATCTTTTTCAGGTTCGTCAGATTTAGGAGGAGTGGGATTAGATGAGGTGGATACTGAAGTGTGATTGTGCTGACTAGGATTGGGTGGTGTTGACACTTAGTTGTTAACTTTCTTTCCTGACCTCAACGTATGAACAACATTACATTGATTCAGTGATTGGTCCTCAACCAAATGAGCTTGTTGTGAATTTCTAGGATTCATAATTGGTTGACTGGGCATGGTACCCTTTTGCTTCTCATGTTGTGGGCTGGCTAACTGGCTCATTTGACCCTCTAGCCTCTGTATTGTTTGCATGAGGGAATCTTAGTTCTTCATGTACCTTTCCATGTTTCTCTCAAAATCAGTCATTCTCCTTTCGAGTTGAGGATTCTGGAAGGAAGATGGTGGAGCTTGGTTGGGAAAATTTTGTTAATAATTTAAAAAATTGCTGGGAGAATTGTGAGGGTGATTGAAAAAGTTGGGTTGATGATTGGAAGAATTATTGGAATGATGGAAGTGGCTTGCATGGTTTGACCGTGGGTGGTCATTATTTTGTTGGCTCTATGAGAAATTTGGGTGATTTCTCTAGCCATGATTGTACATTAGAGCGTAAGGATGATTGTTCGGCCTTGAAAAGGCCGCATTCATCGGTTCAGAAAAGTGTTGGTGAGCTTGAAATACAGGACACTCCTCAAACACATGATTCATGGTCTGACAGTAAGTACAACCCGGAGTTGAAAATTGGTTCGGGCTGACTTGATTGACTGGACTTGGTTCCTTAGTTTCTAAAGCTTCCAGTTTTCTCGCTAGGTTAGCTAACTTAGTCTCGTTAGCTATGGATGATTCAATCGAATGGAGACCTCCTTTTGAAGAGATAGAGTTTGGATTTCTAGAGCTTTCACTAGTAGGTTCCCATTGGATGATCTTTTCAGCTAGATTTTCATATAAATCCCATCCTTCATGCTCATCCTTCTGCAAGAATTCCCCTTGGCACATGATTTCTAAGAGGGTCTTGGTCGAATAGTCTAAACCATTATAAAGAATTTGGCATTGTCGTCATTTCTCTATTCCATGATGAGGACATTGGACAAGTGTTGGCCCGAAGGCCCATCACTCTAGTTTTGATGATGATCAACTCTGTTTACTAATGATCTTGTGTTTAACTAGTGACAGATTCATGATCAAGATCTTAGTAGGTGCATAGCTTCAACAAAGGATTTAAAGTCAAGTTTTGGAGCTAGCACGATGTTTGAACCAAGTCAAGAAGGCTTCAAGTGAAGACTTCAAGAAGATGAAGACTTGGGTCTAGATTTATTTTTAGAAGATTTTGTTTTTAGTTAAAATGTAAAGGATAGAATAGTTGGTGGATTGCTCAAGTACATATACACACACACTCTTGATAGTTTTGTTTTTACAAAAGATTTTCTATTTTAGAAAATACATGTTTGGTTTTTGGTATTTCAAGTTTACATATCTTTAACCAAAATCATGTTTAGTGCTTAATGTCAAAAACATAGATATTTCACCATGTTTGTGTAGTGGATCATATCCATACACTATAGGCTTTAAAAGTGTTTAGAATATCTTATTTTTGTATTTGGTGAAGTTTTTGGAAAAACAAGTTTTGGAAAATACTGTTTTTAGTTTGAGCCATATTATCCAAGTTACAAAAATAGTTCAAAACATTTGTAACATGCCTTGATTTTGTGCAAGCATGTTTGTTTATCAAAGTATAACATCAAACTATTTTTGTAGATTTTCTGTAATTTTATGAGATTTTATTTTTGTTAAAATACCTTAGATTAAATCCCAGATTTTTGTTTCAGGCTTCAGCGGTCGACCGACCGGTCGACTGAGTTCTGAAGTCGGTCGAACGGGCGGTCGACCGATGACCTGGTAGGAGGCCGGTCGACCGAGCCGGTCGACCGTCCAGAGAGCTCTGCTCTCTGGAAAGGCCCCGGTTGACCGGGCGGTCGACCGGACAGAGAGCAGTGCTCTCTGTATCTGACCTCGGTCGACCGACCGGTCGACCGATGGCACAACGGTCTGAAATATGACCGTTGGCCAGTCGACCGGGCGGTCGACAGACCCCAACGGCTAGTTTTTCTGAGCCTATAAATTTGGGGGTTTGGGCATTGTTTTTCAACAAGATTTCTAATGGACTTTGAGCCAGTTTTTTTCCTACTTCATTAAAAGAGTTTTTTCCACTAAATTGAGAGCTAATACTTTCAATCAAAAGGGGAGTTTATTAAGAGTGTGTTAAAAGAGATTCTTTGAGTTTTCCTCCACCATCTCTTTCCTTGTTTTCTCACACAAACACTTGAGCCATCCATTGCTATATCTACCTATAGGGATTTGTTGTGAGAGGATTTTAGGTGATCAAGAGTTGTGATCACCAAAGTTCATCTTTGTTCTTTGAGGAGGCGGACGTGTGTGTTCGCATTGTTTCGGGTCCTAGTGGGGACTCGGTGTTTCGAGTTTGGGTGCGAACTCTTTATTTGAGGTGTGGCCTCGGCGAGCCGGTGGGCTTGCGGTGTGTACGGGACTAGAGAGTCCGAGGGCTTGTAGGTGTTGCGGCACCGAGGAGTGATCCATTGGGATCGTGCATAGTGGAAATCCTTTGTAGTGTCGAAGGCGGGGATGTAGAGCAAGTGTGCTCGAACCTCGAAACAAATCCCTTGTGTTTGCGATTGCTCACTCTCTCTCTCTCTCTCTATCTCCTTGTGTTTATATCTTGCATACTTATATTGTGTTTATCCTTTTATGCTTGATATACATTGTGTGCTATATTGATATATTGCTTGGGGATTGTTTGCTAACACTTGTATTCAACCAAGAGAGCCAACGCGGCACATCAACCCTTATCTAGGGGAATCTAGAGGAGTTAGTCCAGAGCCCTTCACGGGGAATTCGGCTACACTCTTGTGTTATACGTGGTGTTTAGTGTAATAGTTTTGTTTAGGTCATAATAGTTTTTAATTCCACATTTAGTGACCATTAGATTAGCCATCACCTATTCACCCCCCCTCTAGGTGATTTACAATTGGTATCAGAGCCAAGTGCTCTTGATTTGGGTCTTACAACCTAGAGTTAAAGATCCTCTTTTTAGGCTAATCACATATGTGTACACACACCATGGACTTCATGTCACCACCCACGTTTGACATTCTTAACATCCAAATTTGGAAGGTTAAGATGTCCTTGTACCTCAAAGCCCTAGGCATTCATGTTTGTTTTGCCACCACTAAAAATGATTATTGTTTAAATGGCAAAAATTTTGAGGCTAATGCAAAAGCCCTTCATGCTTTAAAGTCAACCCTAAATGATGATTATTTATCTAGGGTTTCTAATATTGACTCGGCTTTTGTAGCTTGGAACATCACACCTCCCTTGACGAAAAGGATCTATATTATGCCGGGAGCGATTCGGACGTTGGAAGCGACACCTCCAACGCATGCTATATGGTCCAAGGAGATAACCCCCTTGAGGTAACTACCGAATCCGAGGTAGAAGATGATAACATATCATATGATGAGCTCACTTCATTTTGTCAATTACTTCTTGAGAAATTTGACATGGTTAAGAAAGAAAATAAAATTTTGAAAAAGAATTTTGATTGCATGCTTAAAGAAAAAGATTCATTAGAAAATAAGGTTGCATGCATTGAAAAAGAAAATGATGATTTGAAAAATGAAAATATTTCCTTAATGTCTAAATTGAATGATTTGTGTGAAGGAAATATGTTTTTGAAAAAATAAACTTGTTTTGGTGGAAAAACAAAAGGAAGTTGTTTTTCAAGAAAACTCTTCTTTAAAAAGAAAAATGATTGAAAAAGAAAAAGTTATTGTTTCTAAAAAGAATAAGAAAAATGATTCTATATCTCACCTTTCTCTACATGCCACCATTGATGATAGTGAGAATAATTTTAAAAAAATAAAATTGATAGTTTGAGCTCAACTTTGAGCTCATGTGCATTTAATCATTCTAGATTGGAGACCTTATTTTCAAAGAAACAAACTCCACACATTCATGCACATCCACATCATGCATATGCTTATGTTGCACGCCACGATCACACTCATACACATAAGCATCCTAAGGTGTACAAATGTACACATTGTGGTCGCAAAGGCCATTTAGCAAAGTTTTGTTTTGATAAGATGCATCATAAAAATTTTGCTAATAAAAATTTTTGGGTTCCTTAAAAAGCTAACCCCCAAGGACCTAAGAAAAAATGGGTACCGAAACCCCCACCGTGTGTTTTTGATGTAGGTGAGGGCTCTCACAAGACGTGAGAGATTTGGTGCCTTGGTGGTGGTTGCACGTGGACTAGATGGACATATTTTTGATGCACCGCTATCAAGGAGTTTTGGTGGTACAACCACCATGTTTTGGAGACTTAGAGCATAGTTCTTTGATTTGGTGACTATTTCTAAACTCCTACTTTATTTACATGCTTATTCATTTGTGATATCATATAGCATGTTCATGTTTTTATGTGTTTTGTGCTTCATGTGGTAAATACTAGTTTAAATGTAGTTTTTATCAAAACTTGTATTTATACATGTACAAGTAGTGAACAACAAATTGATTTATATATGTTTGCACTTCATGATCATTTGTACTCACTTTATGCACATATATAGGCTAGTTTTGATGATTCTTTCATTTATACTTGTTTTGCCTATTTTCATGTTTTACTTCATGTATATGTATTTTTTAAATTCAAATCTAATAAAATACATATATACCCGTGAGTCTTTTGCCTTCATGCAAATACCTTTAATAGACTCTTTTATGTTTGGGATATGTATGTATATTGTTAGGATTGGATAAATCATACATATACCTAGAAGTTTGTTTTAAAAAAAATGAAAAATGAATTTTCATGTTTTGTTTTGATAAAATGATAGTTGTTTCGAGATTCATTGATTATTTTCATGGAAAATGCTAATTACATGACTTTTGTACACTCACACTTTATTTGTTTATTCATGACTTTGTTTCATGAACATATTTTTGAGCTTTATCGTCTTGAGTGTCAATTCTTGTGTATTTGGTATGACTCATGAAAAATATATGTTTTGATTTCATGTGTTGAAGGATCTTTAACTAGTTTTTCAAAAATTATCTTCAACTAGTTAATTATTCTTCATTGGGTAGTGGTTTCACTATAAAATGTTTTTAAACCCTATTTTCGAAAACCCCTACCTTTATGGGCGGATGGCTGGGCGAGTATGCCTTGTAAGCCTTATTGAATATCTTTTATCTTGAGCATATGAAGGGTGGTAGGTTATGAGTTATATACATGATTTACATTGTTATTTTCAATTAGTATCTCAATTGATATTTTTGTATATACTCATATTTTGTTTCCTATATATGTATGCTTCATTATTTCCATAATATCAATTGCTATTGGTATTCTCTTTTCATACATATATATATTTTCATGTGCTTATATTTACAATTGATTCACATTTTTAAAGCATAAAGTTTATGATGAAAAATAAAAATATTTGATCATTATGTTTACATTTGGTATCAATATGTCAACTTCATATTTGTTAAATTTCAATTGGTATCAATATGTTTTATAATAATGATTATTTACATTTGGTATCTTAAAATTTGTTTGTTTTACAAAAGCTCTGATACCTTTAAAAATTTTGTTTAAGAAAAATTAAAAATGTTTTGATGTGTATTGCCTATATGCAAGGAGAGCTTAACATCTCTTCTACATATAGATTCATGATGAGTGTATCTTATATTGAGGAGCTTGACAACTCTTCTTTATGTGATATACGTGTGTAGGGGAGCTTCACATGTCCTCTTATGCATTGCATATTATGCGTTATGTGAATTAGGGCTTGTCATCCCTCTTTCATGTAATGTATATGTGCAGGAAAGTTAACTTAGCGTCTTCCTCTTCATGAATGTATATCGCATATAAACTTTTATTGACTTATCTGTTTGCACCCCTTATTGATCTCTTTGTTTATGACAAAAAAAAGGGGGAGAAAAATTTTGTTTTTACTTTAACCCCTTTGTTGATGATTGACAAAAAGGGGGAGAAAGATTTTGAATTTATATGCATGTTTGTTTTGTGAAAAAGGATGTTTATGCATATATGTTTTGTTTTGCAAATAGGAGAAAAAGAATTTGATTTGTTTTATGCTTGTTAGCATGTTTATCTCCATATATTTGCATACATGTTTATGTGCTTTCATTGCATATTTATTGTTTATTTGTTATGCATGAGTTAAGGGGAGCTTCTTTGAAGCTTTACTTTAATCCATGCATATATAACTTCATGAGTTTTGTCATCATCAAAAAGGGGGAGATTGTTGGCTCGAAGGCCCATCACTCTAGTTTTGATGATGATCAACTCATGTAATTATGTTTACTAATGATCTTGTGTTTAACTAGTGACAGATTCATGATCAAGATCTTAGTAGGTGCATAGCTTCAACAAAGGATTTAAAGTCAAGTTTTGGAGCTAGCACGGTGTTTGGACCAAGTCAAGAAGGCTTCAAGTGAAGACTTCAAGAAGATGAAGACTTGGGTCTAGATTTGTTTTTAGAAGATTTTGTTTTTAGTTAAAATGTAAAGGATAGAAAAGTTGGTGGATTGCTCAAGTACATATACACACACACTCTTGATAGTTTTGTTTTTACAAAAGATTTTCTATTTTAGAAAATACATGTTTGGTTTTTGGTATTTCAAGTTTACATATCTTTAACCAAATCATGTTTAGTGCTTAATGTCAAAAACATAGATATTTCACCATGTTTGTGTAGTGGATCATATCCATACACTATAGGCTTTAAAAGTGTTAGAATATCTTATTTTTGTATTTGGTGAAGTTTTTGGAAAAACAAGTTTTGAAAAATACTGTTTTTAGTTTGAGCCATATTTTCCAAGTTACAAAATAGTTCAAAACATTTGTAACATGCCTTGATTTGTGCAAGCATGTTTGTTTATCAAAGTATAACATTAAACTATTTTTTAGATTTTTTGTAATTTTATGGGATTTTATTAGTATTAAAATACCTTAGTTTAAATCCCAGATTTTCTGTTTCAGGCTTCAGCAGTCGACCGACCGGTCGACCGAGTTCTGAAGTCGGTCGACAGGGCGGTCGATCGACGTGCACAGACGTGCACGGCTTGACCTGGCAGGAGGCCGGTCGACCGGCCGGTCGACCGTCCAGAGAGCTCTGCTCTCTGGAAAGGCCCCGGTCGACCAGGCGGTCGACCGGACAGAGAGCAGTGCTCTCTGTATCTGACCTCGGTCGACCGACCGGTCGACCGATGGCACAACGGTCTGAAATATGACCGTTCGCCGGTCGACTGGGCGGTCGACCGACAGGTCTGACAGACCCCAACGGCTAGTTTTTCTGAGTCTATAAATTTGGGGGTTTGGGCATTGTTTTTCAACAAGATTTCTAGTGGACTTTGAGCCAGTTTTTTCCTACTTCATTAAAAGAGTTTTCTCCACTAAATTGAGAGCTAATACTTCCAATCAAAAGGGGAGTTTATTAAGAGTGTGTTAAAAGAGATTCTTTGAGTTTTCCTCCACCATCTCTTTCCTTGTTTTCTCACACAAACACTTGAGCCATCCATTGCTATATCTGCCTATAGAGATTTGTTGTGAGAGGATTTTAGGTGATCAAGAGTTGTGATCACCAAAGTTCTTCTTTGTTCTTTGAGGAGGCGGACGTGTGTGTTCGCATTGTTTCGGGTCCTAGTGGGGACTCGGTGTTTCGAGTTCGGGTGCGAACTCTTTGTTTGAGGTGCGGCCTCGGCGAGCCGATGGGGTTGCGGTGTGTACGGGACTAGAGAGTCCGAGGGCTTGTAGGTATTGCGGCACCGAGGAGTGATCCATTGGGATCGTGCATAGTGGAAATCCTTCGTAGTGTCGAAGGCAGGGATGTAAAGCAAGTGTGCTCGAACCTCGAAACAAATCCCTTGTGTTTGCGATTGCTCACTCTCTCTCTCTCTCTATCTCCTTGTGTTTATATCTTGCATACTTATATTGTGTTTATCCTTTCATGCTTGATATACATTGTGTGCTATATTGATATATTGCTTGGGATTGTTTGCTAACACTTGTATTCAACCAAGAGAGCCAACGCGGCACCTCAACCCTTATCTAGGGGAATCTAGAGGAGTTAGTCCAGAGCCCTTCACGGGGAATTCGGCTACACTATTGTATTATACGTGGTGTTTAGTGTAATAGTTTTGTTTAGGTCATAATAGTTTTTAATTCCGCATTTAGTAACCATTAGATTAGCCATTACCTATTCACCTCCCCTCTAGGTGATTTACAACAAGGAGGTCTTTGAAGCGTTCAAAGTACTTCCAAAACGATTCACTAGGTTCTTGCTTCAACTGCATGATGTTTTTCCTAACGAGAGCGGTCTTGTGGATTGGATAGAATTTCTTCAAGGAGACCTTGATGAAACCATCCAGGATGTGATAGAGCCAGCCGCTAAGCTATAGAGCCATTTCTTGGCTAAGTCCTTAAGAGCAAATGGGACAAATCTCAACCTAATAGCATCATCTGCAAGGTGTGGGATTTTCATCATTAAGCATACTTACTCAAATTCTCTTATGAAGAAATAAGCATCTTCAGACTCTAAGCCATGGAACTTAGGGAGTGTATTGATGAACTGTGGCTTAAGCTCAAAGTTGTGTTCACCAATCGATGAAAGTTGGATGCAGGATGGAAGTGATGTTCTAATGGGATAGAACCTATCCTTCAAAGATGTCGGTTGATCCATAACCGAATCTGGTCTTGTTTCGAACTTGGGTGGTGATGTGTTTCTAGTTAACCTAGATGAATTCGGGTCTCTTGACCACACTTGCATACACAAACACAATCACAAACAAGTTCACCAATAGTCAAGAAGAGAAAACAACCAAGCCTAGTCTAAGGTAACCTTGACCTAGACAACTACTAACTGGTTGATTGTCCACTGGAGGTATAATACAGACTTTGACCACAAGCTAGTCAGCCAGGTCAGGGCAAGATTGATGGGAGGTTATCCGTCAAAGACGTTCCTTAATTAAGTAACCACCAACCTTCGGGCTTTCGGTCCTTAATCCCCTTCCTAGACACCGATTTGGCAGGAGTCAAATTCCAACACCTTCCCCCTTAGGATAATCTCCTAGTGAGTTCGAGATGTCCCTAAGGCCAACGTCTATCAGATTTTACTTAGGCTTAAGTTGTGCGTGCTTGGAGATGGTTTGTGGGCTAAGGAGGGTAATGACTTCCCCACCTTATCTTGACATGGGTTTTGCCCTTAGAATTGATTTGTGCAAAGTGTGCAAGATATAGAAAAGTAGCATTCAAAAGAAAATATCACTCAAGAATGTTTCCTAAACTATATGCTCTGCATACATACCTTGTCTCCAGCTCTCTTCAACAGTAATTGTAAAATAAACGTAATTAGACAAATGCCTAAAATGCAAGTCTAAATGTTTTTTTAAGCAATTAACAATCTCTCAAATTACTGTTAGATTAAAACAGGGATGGTGGATAGCAGATATAGCAAGAATATATCGTACAAAAACTTAATTTTTTTGCGAGCAATATGTCCTGCAAAAAAAAATTTTAGTAGTCCAATGAAAATTTTAACTTTTGCAACATAATTTCTTGAAATTCTGTTTCCTACTTTCGAGAGTAGGGGCACAGAATTTGCAAGTCTTCTCTTGCAAAGCTTGAATGCTAGATCTGAATCTTCAAGTCCCTGAAACAACACACCAAACTTGTTAAAAAACAAATACACCATTCCCTCCCGGCAACGGCGCCAAAATTTTATTGTCAAAATCAAAGAGATAAGAGATTACCGTGTAGCTTGTGGCTAACGGGTCGTGTCTACGAGGAGGAATGCGATGAAGCTTTTTGTGTTTTATTTAGTAACAAAGAAATGTGCTCGTTTTTTAATTGAGAATGGAAAGAAGGAAAGTGATTAAAAGAGAAATTGTAACTTTGGAGAAGGCTTTGGAAAAGGTGAATTTTGTATAAAGTTTAAAAAGTGATTTGTTATTTTTTTAATGAAGAAGAAAATCTGGGCTCACTAATTTTTAACTCAACTATGTATTTATCTCAAGAACATTTGAGATGCATCACTTTTATTATAAGCCAAAACCTTTAGTTTCTTTTAATGTCCAAGTAAAACAAATAAGATCGTTTCATTTAAATCTTAAGCCCTTTCATTACAAATCATTAAGAAGTGAATGTTAAACCATCAAGCGCGAAGAAGAAAGTATGGAATAAAAACAGTTCAAAGAGATTTGTGCTTTGAAAGTCCAAGTTCAAAATAAAGAAATCCTCATGTGCTTTCAAGAACGAAGTTTTAACTAATGTACTTTCTGATTCAAAAAGTGTTACTTTTATGAAAATCAGTCAAGAGAGAGGTGATAGAAGAGGTCCATTAGTGAGCCCAGAAAATGAATTAGCTACTCATGGAATACGAAAAACAATTCAAGTAAATGAAGAAGGACATACCATGAAATGGATTGGAAGAAGAGAAAGTTGTTCCTTGTATTGATGTCACTTCAATCTTCAGGTTACAAGCACTCAATTCCTCTCTCTCACAGGTAATTGATCTGAACAATGAATTACAAAACAAAGTTACAACTTCTATACTATCTAACAAAGAGCCTAAATCCTTAAAGAATAAACAAAAATTCTAATCCTAGTCTTCGCTCCTTTCTTCTCTGTTGAAACTGATATTTATAGGAAAAAACCAGAGTGGGGGAATCATAGGAAGATTGAGGGAGCAAACGCTCCCCCAACAGCTTTCAACAAGTTGTGGAAACGCGGCTAGGGTCTTGTTTTCGCGGCCATGGTGTGGCCAGATGGCCACACCCAAGTGGTGGAATTCCCCTCTTTGGTGATTCGCCCATATCTTCTGCTGGTTTTCTCGTTTCAGCTCTAGGATGTGACGAAACAGCCTTTGATTGTTGGCTTTAACCGCTTGATTTGGGAGGATTCTTTTCAACCGATTTTCAACCTCTCTGATATGCCAAGATTTTGCCCGGATTTCTTGATTTGAACTTATTCTGAATTAAATCAGAATTTGGTAGGCTTTTGGCTTGTTTCTCTTTCCTTTCTTTTAGTAATTGGGCCTACATTTATCAAAGAAGAAGAAGACTTATTAATAGAATTTTATTAGCTCAAAAGTATGGTAAGGTGATAATGTATATGCAAAATATGTGACTGATCAGGTCGCGATCAGCGCCTGAGGCCTATAAAAGGACCCCCAGGGCCTCTGTAAAATAGGGAGGAAGGAATAGCATTTTGATTTAGGAATATAGTTAGGAGTTCTTTAGTTCTCTCTTTGTCTGCTTGTGTAATTTTTCATTTTCTCCTTCTAGATCCAGAAAAGAGAGAGTGAGGGTGAGAGAGATCTCTGTAATTGAAGAAGTGACAACTACAATACAAAGGCTCAAGCTTTCCTTCCTCAAATCTTTCTTGCTCTATTGCATTTAGTTTCAAAGCATCTTTACTTTCTTTCACTTATTTTTATCATGGCTTCTTTCTTGTTTTTATTTTCTATGGCTAATTAGTCCCCTTACATGACTAACTTCTAGTACTACTAACTACTAACTCTTGGGTGATTGCTAACTCATATGAATCATTGGATGTTTTATTTCTAGTCTTGTAATTAATAAGTCTTTTTATTCCCAATGAAAATGAGTAGTGTTTCAATTCTTAGTGAATACTTTGTATCACCTCTATATGATTCATGTGTGCCTCATTTAGAGCCTTGTCTCTTAAATAAGTGCCTTGATGGAACATGAAGATGGATCACTTTAGTATGCTAACACCTATTGTACAAGTTTCTTATTTCATGCTAGCTTGTTATAGCGTTGATGAATTAATGAATCTTACATTCTTGTTTAGCATACCTAAGTGTGAATACCTATGTTCCATTATTGAGAACTTATTAGGAGCCAATGATCCAAGAGGGCCACTCAGCCAAGCGAGATGAGAACATATCCTCAATTTGGGACAACATATGGATTTGACAAAGCAAGATGGACTATTGCCAATGAATCTACATGAGGCATGAATCACCCAACGAGATTAGTAAGTTTGTAGTGTAGACTGTTAGTTGGTCATGACTTTCTCTCCATTGAATTTTAAATCTCTATTCTAAAACTTTCTCTTTTTACAACGTCACCGTTTTTCATTCCATTTTCCTCGCTTCCGTTTTTCTTTTCTTAAAAACTATATAAAAATTCTTCAATTTCTTTCTACTTTTTTTGCTTTCCGATTCCTGAACAAAGAAGAATCTTCATTTTTCTTCTCAAAAACTTCAACATAAAAACTTTGAAAGCTTCCATAGCTAGCCCTCCCCGCGGATATGACCCGTTATAGCTTGTGCTACAAACGGTAATTTGAAGGAGTAAAGTAAATCTTCGCACATATTTAGAGTTTGAACATCAGCATAAGGACATAAACGGTTACTCTGAACTCTTGCTCAATTAATTCCTCCTTCCGAACAAATTTTTGGCACCGTTGGCGGGAAGGGCAACAGTTTTTGTAAGTTTTTGGAACTAAAACAAATTTTTTCTTCTCTGTTGCAGGTTACAGGTTGAGGAAAAAGGAAACAAGACTTGCAGTAACATATAAGTGGTCTTGGGCCTCTACTCTAGAAAGCAGAGACCAAGTACCCTCTGAATTATTGCGTTTTCTCGGCCCAGGCTGGGGATCCGTGGCAAGAGGAGTTCACTACTCACAATTTTCTTTGCAGGGCTGCTTGCTTTGAAAAAATATAGCTTGCTGCAAATTTATTTCTTGTATGCCATCGCTAGGAGCCTGCTAATAAACCAACAATAAAAAAATTGTTGAAAAGTTTAAAAATTGATTAGACTTTTGCATTTTAGGCACGTATCTTTTCAATTAATTTACTTTACTGTTGAAGAGTGCTGGAGCAAGGTATGTTCCCATAGCATATTGAATAGGACTCATCTCTTTATTTACTTAAATCGCTTTAAGTGAATCTTGTTTGCACATATTGTACAATTGCATAAATTGATTTTAAGGGCACCACTCCAATAACAAGATAAGGTGGGGATTTAATTACCCTTTCTTAGAATCAAAAACAACATTCCGAGCACTCACAATCCCAAGCTTTTAAATAAAATTGATAGACATTTGGCCCCTAGGGACATCCGGACTCGATAAGAGATTAGCCATGGTAGGAATTGTTTTTGATTCATACCCCAGTCAAATCAGTGTCTAAGGTTGGGGATTAAGAGGTTAAGCCTCGAAGATACCATGATTTGGGGTAATTAAGGCCCGTTGCTTACGCACGGATACCTCCCTCCGTATTTTGCCCTTACTTGGCTGATTAGCTGTGGTCTGATTCGAGCAACAACCTTCCTCGGGTAATCGACTAGTTAGGAGTCGCCTAGGTCTAGGGATCCTAGATAGCTTGTGATTATTTTACTTTATTTTTGTTTGTTATTTTTCATTTCTTTGCTTGTTTGTTGGGTGAACGTTATCTGTAATTGTGCATGCAAGAGTGAGACCAGGATCCTATGTCATCAAGACTTGTTAGGAATACTACACTTGCACACACACCTGATACAACCCCAATCATGGCAAACCATATTTCTCTCCAAGACAAGTTCTACCCAATTCGCACTTCACTTCCTTCCTGCATTCTTCTACCTGAGGCAAATGGAAACAATTTTAAGCTAAAGCCTCAGTTCATAAACACACTCCTTGGTTTCATGGCCTAGAACCTCAGGGCGCATATTTTTTATTCGCGAGTTTGAAGAAGTATGTTTGATGATGAGAATTCTCCAACTGGGGAAGACGCTGTGAGATTGAGCATTCCCTTTGCGCTTAAGGACATAGCTGAGAAGTGGCAATATAATCTACCTACTAGTTCTATCTCGTCATGGGATGATTTTGTAAGGTCTTTCTTAAGAAGTTCTATCCCATTCATAAAACAGCCGTCATCAGAAAAACATAATACAGTTTAAGCAGGAAACAAATGAACCAATCTTGAAGTATTTTGAACGGTTTAAGGATCTATTAGCCCAATGTCCTCACCACAGAATAGAGAAGCGGCGGCAGTGCCAAATTCTCTATAACGGACCAGACTACCAAACTAAGATGCTCCTTGAGACTATATATCAAGGAGAATTTTTGAAGAAAGATGAGGACCAGGGTTGGGACTTATATGAAGTTTTAGCAGAAAAAACCATTCAGTGAGAGTCTTGCCCGAGAAAACTAACCTCACAACTTTCAGAACTGGTATGCATTCAATTGAATCCTCTATAACTGCCGAGGCAAAAATAACACAACTGATGAGGAGGCTAGAACAACTCGAGGGTAGGGAACCCAATTTAGTGAACCAGGTCAACCCAACACCAGTAATCTATCCAGGTTGTACCTATTGTCATGCTCTCACCCACCTGTTTGAGGAGTGTCCCGTTTACCAAGCTCAAATGTCCCCTGAAAACATGAATGTAGCATATGCCAGATGATTGGTCGCTGATATTGAATAATTATTATCATATTCTCATACATATTATAAAATAAACTCTGCTTTTAAATCCTATTTATTGTCTAATTTATATGTAGGCCCATTGCTAAAGGAGAGGGAAAAGAAAAGCCTAAAAGCCCATCAAAATTCTGATTTAATTCAAAATTAATTCAAAATTAGAAAATCAGGGCAGATCAGGGTGAATCAGAGAAGATAAAGTCGGTTGAAACCAGTTGCATCAAATCATCACAACTCAATTGGTTAAAGCCGAGGACAAAAGGAGGTTTCGTCAAGTCCAGAACCTCAAATGGCAAATCCAAGAGGAGATAACCTCAGATCACGAAACCAGGCAGCTCCACCCCTCGGCTGTGACCACCTGGCCACAGCAAGGCAGTGAAAATGTGGCTTTAGCCGCGTTTTCATGGCTTTGTTAGAGAGTTAGGGGGAGCGTTTGGTCCCCGTATCTTCGTACGCCTCTCCCCGTTGGGTTTTGCAATAAATACAGGGTTTTTTAGAGACCACGGGAACGACCAAGTAGAGTGAAGAATTTAGGCTAATTTGTAGTTTGTAACTTAGGTTTTTTTTATTTTCTTTCATGTAATTTTTATTTTCTTTATGTAACTGAGAGAAGAGAATACTTTCATGGAGGAATGAGAGCAAGCTTGTACTGAAGGTGACACCGTTGTAAGTGATCTTTTCTTCCATTGTTATTTGAATTGAATCGAGGTTTCTTTTTCTTCTTTACTCTTGTTTTTATTTACTTGCCACTTTTGTGTTTGTGGATCCAAATGAAACCTATAGCCTCGAAGTTGCTTTGCCCTTACAAGTGCCGCTGATGGCTTATGGTGATGGATATCCATTTCAATGATAGTATAGCTTGCTCCTTCAATTCATAGTGTAATACGGAATGGCAAAGATCCAATTTGTCATACTTCGCTCGCCTTCAAGCAAAGGTACATCGTTGATACGGATCAAAGGTAAGCAGGCGCTCAAGAGGTAAGTAACTTTTTTAGATTTTAGTTTTCTTTTCTTTTAATTTTAGTATAAATTACCAACACCACAATCTTCCAAATCTCTTTCACTCTTTTTCAACTTCTTTGTACATATCCACTTCCATTTCTCCTCCTTCTCAATCTACCACTTTCTTTTAACTTAGCTTTAACTTATTTTTCTTTCTCTTTTAAAAAGCTAAAAGAAGATCTTTAACTATTCTTTGTAACCTAAAAGTGAACTTATTAAAAAGCTTCCATCGCTAGTCCCTCCTTGTGGACCACGACCCGCATAACCACTTGCTATTGCGGTAGCATTGAGTACCTTACACTCATTATTCTTAAGTTCTAAAATTCTGTATTTTGTGTGCAGGTCAAAACTCAATCAAATTTTGGTGTCATTGCCGGGAGGGATGGTAAGTTATTCTCTTTTTAGATTTACATTTTTGGTTAACTTTCTTGTTTGTTTTTGGTGTACGGACTTAACAATAAGGAATTTTTACTGCAGTGAACATATAACTGGCCCTGGGTTCTGCTCAAGAAAACAGAGCCCAGAAGCCCTCAGATAAGCTACATTCTTGTGACAATCTGAGTGAACTACTAACCTGTATTTTCTGCAGGACTTGGCTGAATTGCATAGTTTAATATCTATATCATTTATCTCCTTGTTTGACTCACTATATATACATTTCCAAAACAACAGTAAAAAGTTGATTGTAAATACTAAAAATGATTTAGACGTTGCATTTAGGCACGTATCTATTTTGTTACATTTTCTATTTACTGTTGAAGAGTGCTGGAACTAAGGTATGTGTGCATAGCATTTAGTATAAGGTTCATTCTTATATAAAATATTGCTTGAGTGTTACTTTTTTCTATATACTTGTGCACTGCACTAAATTGATTTAAGGGCTTGTCCTATAAACAAGATAAAGGTGGGGAAGTCATTACCCTCCCTTAGCCCACAAAAAATCTCCTCACTCACTAACCCAAGCCTAACTAAAACAGAGTAAATGTTGGCCCTAGGGACATCTTGGACTCAAATAGGAGACTGACCTAAGGGGAAAGTTGATTTGAATTTGACTCTTGCCAAATTGGTATCTAAGGTTGGGGATTGAGGGGCGAAACCCCGAAGGTTGGTGGTTTTGCTTAATTAGGCCCGTCGCTTCTGCGCGGATACCTCCCACCAATCTTGCCCCTACCTGGCCAATTAACCTGTTGTCAGATTCGGCAATATACCTCCCGCGGACAGTCTAACCAGTTAGGAGTCGTCTAGGTCAAAGGTCTACCCTAACTTAGTTTAGAATTTTTTTCTTTTTATTTGTTTGCTTATTTGTTTGTTTTCTTTATTTGTGTTTTAACATTTCCTGTGTGATTGGCTTATAACAATAATTTTTTCAATTTTAATGGTAATTCATATTACAACCCGACCTCTTTTTGGATATTACCAACCCAGCATATCATAACTTTAACCAACCTAGTGTGTCGGTTTGGTCTTATCCGAATCAATATAACCCATGCCCCCAATCTTATGACCATAATTTCTTAAATAATTTCAACACTTCACAGAGTCAATGGGGATTCACCTCCCCCGAGTCTAATTTTCAACCAACTTGTCCCCCTTATCCACCTTGTCCACAATATTTCCAAGATTCCTACTCAATTCCACCAGTTCAAAATAGAAAACCATCAATCTTTAAAATTAGTATGCGTGAGTCCAAGAAACAATCACAAAATCTGATGGACTCATAATTTCACCACAAATTCTAAAACAAAACTTCATCTTTTCAAGTCCAATCGCAACAAAATGATGAACCAATCGACTATGAAAAGATGCTTGAAGCCATGACTCAGGCTCAAATTGCTTGTAATCATGACACAGATATAATGGTCCAAACTCTCCATTCTCACCATTTGACCATTTTGATGTCACTAACCATTCTGTTCAAGCTGAAGAATCATGTTGTTTGGAGATTAAGATTCCATTTCAGCACACCATTTGAACTTGCCCAAACTCTAAATTTTGAAAATGACATTAATAGTTTGGCAAGTTATCCTTTTTTTGGAATTGAACTTGAGAATGAATATGATCCTGAACCTCAACTTGATGATTCAATTCTACTTCCTGATTCAATAATAACTCTGGTGTCTTCACTTGATTTCAGTCTTTTCCTGAGTCAACATTGGATCCTGTGCCAATTCATCATGAAACTGAATCGCCAATCTTTTATGATCATTATATTAAACTTGACCAAATTCATACTTTTGAAAGAACCATTGATAAATTGGTAGGTTCTCATTTTTATGAAATTGAACTCAATGAGAAATGAGACCTATATTCTCTAATTTGTGATCCAGTTCAAATTCCTGAATCAATATTGACTCCTATTTGTTACCCAACATGGGTAATATTTTAGAGTCAGTTTCGATTACCACACCTGTCATTCTTGAACTTGAATCACCAATGTTAAGTCACATTCCGTTGTTGGGAAATGAATGTAGACTTGAGTTTCAACTTCTTAATTTGGACCTACTTCATGAACCAATCTCGACTCCTAAACCTTTATTTAACTTCAACCACTTTCCTAATTCTGTATTAGTTCCTGTATTTCCTAAGTCCAAGTCAATCATTTCATTTTTTCACACTACATTTTGGGACAAGAGTGTTGATAAAATTGATTCCGAAATTATTTATGAAATTTGAAATTAGATGGGGTAAATTTTTTATATATATCATTTTAGTGGGTTATATTAGAAAGGTTTCTGGTGGGTTTCTTCGAACTCCACGCAAATTCGATTGGGCTGCATTTCGTAGACCAATTAGACCACCACTGGAACCACCACCTTAAGGTAATAATTTCCTTCCCTTTCTTCTTTCTCATGCATCTATGCATTAATTCATACATTGAGGACAATGAATGAGATAGGTGTCGGGGAGGGTTCTAACATAACTTAGGTTTTCCTTTTTATTAAAATAAATTATTATTAACATTTTCATTACTTTTTAAAAAAAAACTTTTTGAAAATAGAAATAATACTTTGACATATTTTTTGTAAGAAATTAAGTCAATTTTAAGGAATAGGAGAATCATAATTATATTTTCTTATACTTGGTCAAAATAAATTATTTGTTTGATTTTAGGTTAGAAAGATAATTTGTCAAATTAATTTAGTCTTGATCTTTGTCTTGATGAAATATGCGCACTTTATACATTTACACACTTAGGGTTCAAAAACAAAGATTCTTATGCCTTATTAAAAAATATATATATGTATATCTATGAAAAATAAACAAATCTAATTATTGATTTGCTGGGTACTTTGGCCGAAGCAAGCCTTGGTATTTATGCAAAAGATGATTGGATAAGTTTGAAATATATATATATATAAATCCTCTGATTAAGCTGGGTATTTGTGCCTCATAAAGCATAAGTATTCATGCTTAAAAGCGGTTCATATAATAAAATCCTTAGTTTTGTGGCCTGGTTTGCTCGAGTCCTTAAGTCCTTGAGGTGTTTTCTCACCTGGTGCCTTAAGACCGTTTGGTTTGGGAGTCACGATTAAAGGCTAGTTACATGGGCAGATTAGAAAGCCTAATAGAACTAAGGAATAATACCACCAAAAATGAAATAAATATATATATAAATAAATAAATAAGGCATAAGAGTTAGAGTTAAAGAACCCTTAGTCAAAACTTCACGGTTACGAAGGTGCATATGACTTAAGGTAAAGTAATAGACTAGATGAGAGTACAATTTGACTCCCTACTTTGAGTGATAACAAATTTTGAATAAAGACTAAGTTTAGGAATGAAAAATTCGATTTTCCTATAACTTATAGATTACTTAAATCTTACAATAATATTTTAAATATTTTTCTTTCAAATGTGTTTTCAAAATACTAACATTTTTTTCTTCCTTTATGGATTTTGTGGGTGCAATCTACTGAAAACCCTCACGAGACAAAACTCGTCGTTTAGGGGAAATCTAAAGGTTTAACAGCTTGTTGTATATGCTCAGTGCAATCGCGTGACCTGGGAAAGTGGTCTAATAATCTTTGGTTTAATTTTGTTGTTTTGCTCGAGGATGAGCAAAAGATAGGCATGGGGGTGTGATCGGTCACTGATATTGCATAATTATTATCATATTCTTATACATATTATAAATAAACTCTACTTTTAAATCTTATTTATTGTCTAACTTATATGTAGGCCCATTGCTAAAGAAGAGGGAAGAGAAAAGCCCAAAAGCCCAACAAAATTCTGATTTAACTCAGAATTAATTCAAAATCAGAAAATCAGGACAGATCAGGGTGAATCAAAGAAGATAAAGTCAGTTGAAAATCAGTTACATTAAATAATCACAAATCAATTGGTTAAAGCCGAAGATAAAAGGAGGTTTTATCAAATCCAGAACCTCAAATGGCAAATCCAAAAGGAGATAACCTCAGATCACGAAACCAGGCAGCTCCACTCCTCGGCTATGGCTACTGGCCACAGCAAGGCCGCAAAAACACGGCCTTAGCCTCTTTTTCGCAGCTTTGTTAGAGAGTTAGGGGAGTGTTGCTCCCCTATCTTCGTACGCCTCTCCTCATTGGGTTTTGCCTATAAATACAGAGTTTTTCAGAGACCACAGGGACGACCAAGCAGAGAGTAGAATTTAGGCTAATTTGTAATTTGTAACTTAGGTTTTTTTTATTTTCTTTCATGTGATTTTTATTTTCTTTATGTAACTGAGAGGAGAGGATACTTTCATGGAGGAATGAGAGCAAGTTTGTACTGAAGGTGACACCGGTGTAAGTGATCTTTTCTTCCCTTGTTATTTGAATCGAATCGAGGTTTCTTTTTCTTCTTTACTCTTCTTTTCATTTACATTCCTCTTCTGTGTTTGTGGATCCAATTGAAACCGGTAGCCTCGAAGTTGCCTTGCCCTTGTAAATGTCGTTGATGGCTTATGGTGATGGATATTTATTTCTATGATAGTGTAGCTTGCCCCTTCAATTCATAGTGTAATACGGGAATGGCCAAGATCCTTCACTCGCCTTCATGCAAAGGTACATCGTCGATACGGGTCAAAGATAAGCAGGCGCCAAAGAGGTAAGTAACGTTTTTAGGTTTTAGTTTTCTTTTCTTTTAATTTTAGTGTAAATTACCAAAACCACAGTCTTCCAAATCTCTCACACTCTTTTTCAACTTCTTTGTACATATCCACTTCCATTTTCTCCACCTTCTCAAGCTATCACTTTCTTTTTAACTTAACTTTAGCTTATTTTTCTTTCTCATTTAAAGAACTAAAAGAAGATCTTTAACCATTCTTTGTAACCTAAAAGAGAACTTATTAAAAGCTTCCATCGCTAGTCCCTCCTTGTGGATTGCGACTCGCATAGCCACTTACTATTGTGGTAGAATTGAATATCTTACATTCTTTATTCTTAAGTTTTAAAATTCTTTATTTTGTGTGTAGGTAAAAACTCAATCACCAGACCCAACTACAATCCATACTCTAAAACATACAACTTGGAATGGAGGAACGATTCAAATTTCTCATGGAGTCAGTCTGGTCCTGAGCAACCAAGGCAACAACTGCCACACAAATACCCTGCTCAGTCTCATCACCCAGTTTTCAATAGTGTCAACCGAATTTCCAATCAAATTACCAACATACTTCCAGCCCACATACCAGCAACAACAACCACAGAATCATCCTGATAAAAAAATGTCAGATTTGGAAAGAATGATTGAAATCTTGTCCAAAACTCAAGCCTCAATGATGAACAACCACAACCAAGCTATTAATAGGTTAGAGGTCCAAATAGGTCAACTGGCTAACTCATTAAATGAAAACAAAAGGGAACACTACCTAGTCAGCCATTGCCGAATCCTAAGAACCCCTTCCTATTCATGAAGCTGAAGATATAGGTGTTTTCCTCTGAATTTGATTAGAAAAACTTACAAAAAGGGATTGAGGAGAGAAATTACAAGTACTTCTTTAAAAGAGAAAATTACAAGTAGATCTCCTCTAAGATTTCTGAGAAAGTGTGCCAGTGGGAGTCTGATCAGCGCGCGACCATTTTTTCCATTTGACGCTGCGAGCGATCGATCTTCGAATGCTATTGCTTGGGAATTCCTTCTCGCCTGGTTTCGGAGATTCCCTGAGAGGGAGGAAGATCTTAAGATATTAGCACCCTGAATTGATTCTTGTAGGATTAGAGAAGTGATTCTCTGAATTCTTAGAAGCGAGAGAGTAGATCTCTTGTTGGCTTAAGCTTTGAAGCCACGAAAGAAGCTTATGCTTTTCAAAGACTCTTGGACTTGAATTTCTTCAAGACCGTGAGCCTATTGGACTTGAATCTTTTCAAGACCCTGAGCCTAGCTATTAGTGGGCTATTTATAGGCTCAATAGGGAGTTATGATTCCCTTAATTGTCTCCCCGTAATGAGGGATCATGGGTGTAACTACCCATTAATTCTTCTTAATTGGCTCATCTTAATGAGGGATCATGGGTGTAACTACCCATTAACTCAACTTAATTGGCTCCTCTTAATGAGGGATCATGGGTGTAACTACCCATTAACTCCCCCACTAATTTAATGGGATGGTTACTTTCCTCATGCGGAGCTAGCCTCTTTAGGAAAGCAATCAAGAAAGCTTCCGACGAAGCTAGAATTAGCTTCAGGCGAAGCTGTAACTTAGCTTTCTGGAGCAATGAAGAGCTTCATGAGAAGCTATAAAGAAAGCTTCCGGCGAAGCTAGAATTAGCTTCAGGAGAAGCTAGAATTAGCTTAAGAAGAAGCTGTAAGTTAGCTCTCTGGAGTTATGAAGAGCTTCATGAGAAGCTATCAAGAAAGCTTCCGGTAAAGCTAGAATTAGCTTCAGGAGAAGCTGAGAATTAGTTCTCTGGGGCTATGGAGAGCTTCATGAGAAGCTATCAAGAAAGCTTCTGGCGAAGCTAGAATTAGCTTTAGGCGAAGCTGTAACTTAGCTCTCTATGGAGCTATGAAGAGCTTCACGAGAAGCTATCAAGAAAGCTTCTGGCGAAGCTAGAACTAGCTTCAGGAGAAGCTATAAGTTAGCACTCTGGAGCAATAAAAAGCTTCATGCGAACTTAGCCTCTCAGACGAGGCTATCCTTTTGGGCTCATGCGATGCTAAGAGTTAAGCTAACTTAGCATCTTAGGCCTGCTTAGTTCTCTTCAAAGGCAATCTTGGCTTACTGTCTGCTTAACTAGATCAGTAGAATCTAAATCGCTGATTTGTCCCTCGGGGATGGGCAGAAACTGGTCATCATCTTGTCTGCGACTTGTCCTTTGTGTATGTCAACAAGTTAGACATCGTTCAGACCGGTTGAAAAGCTGTTCGAGATTTTGTCTTTTTTGTGTGTCAACAAGACCCCCTTCAAAGTTTTCATAAATCCGCAATGGGATGGTTCAGATTTCGAAATACTCTGAATTGCTTCGCGTGTTCATAAGGGAGAGCATTCACCAAGTAGAATTCCCCAAAGAAATTAGAACTATGACTGATAATTATTCAGAGGTTAGGAACATGATAAAATCAGTCTGAGTATGAGAACTCACTAGGGATAAAGGGGAGCAGATCTAGGAATCCGTCTGTTCAGAGGTAATGTGGACATAAAAGATTCAGAATCGCTAGAAAAGAGGGTTCGCTATTCAGAGGTGATAAACTAGACATATCAGCAAGAAGAGTCCCTACATGCCTGGAAAGTTAGATCTGGATATCCGTCAGTTTAGAGGTGACGAGCTGGACATACTGATTAACAATCACCAGACACAAAGCCTTGTCGTTCAGAGGTGACGAACTGGACATAATGACAAAGAAAGGTGAGATTGGATATTCATCAGCTCAAAGGTGACGTACTAGACATAACCGATTAGAATTATCAAACTCGAAATGTTTACTATTCAGAGGTGACGAACTGGACATAACAGTAAATGAAAAACGGAGACTTGGCTATCTGTCGATTCAGAGGTAATTGACTGGACATGATCGACTGAGAAGCCACCAAGCTCGAAATTTTGTCATTCAGAGATGATGATTTGGACATGATGATAAAATGGAGGTGAATCCGATTTTAGGGACCCGTCTATTTAGAGGTGATAAACTGGACATGATAGACTAAGACACACTAAACTCTGAATCCATTGCCAGAGGTAGTCACATTAACTTAGCAGCTAGTCCACTAGGGACTACAAGGGTGAATTGAATCTGGGCGCCCGTCGTTCAGAGGTAATATGAACATGACCAACTAAGAGACATCAAGCTCAAAATTCGCTGTTCAGAGGTAGTCATATTAACATGACAGCAAGAACTCCCGGCCCTGACGGGGGAAGGAGAACAAAGTTATGGACTCATCTGTTCAGAGGCAGTGAACTGGACTTGACAGTTTGAGTACCATAAAGAGGAGAGATCTAGATATCTGTCGGTTCAGAGGTAATGTCGATGTAACCGATTGAAAGTTGCTAGACTCAAAGCCTTACCGTTTAGAGGTGGCAAACTGGACATAACGGCAAAGGAGTAGTCCCTACCGGATTAGAAGATGAGACTTGGTTATTTGTCAGTTCAGAGGTAACATGGACATAACCAATTGAGAACCACCAAGCTTAGGATTTCTACCGTTCAGAGGTGACAAGCTGGACATGATGATAAAAGAAATAATTTCACTGGAGGAAATAGGATTTGATCATAAATTTCATGGGAAAATTGGTACTGTCTTCGAATGCAATTTGGAAGAAATTGTCAGAGGTGTATTGTTAACGTGACAACCAAGAGAGTCCATTGGGGACTTGAAAGGGAAATAATAGATTTTGAGCGGAGTCAACCAGAAACTCGATGGGGAGTTAAAAAATAAATTCCATAAGAGATTATATGTTAGAGGTAATCATTAACGTGACAAAAAGAACTCCATGGGGATTCGATAGGGAAAGGATTATTCCCTAAAAAGTTGTCAGAGGTAATCATTATGTAACAACCAAATCCCTTGCAGGAGAATTTGAAAGGAGATTTTGTCAGAAGTGATCGTGACAGCTTCTCCACTTGGGGATTTGTAAAGAAACCTGTCAGAGGTGTGATGTTAACTTGACAAGAATTCATTTACTATTAGAGGTGTTTGAATAACAACAATTTGAGTGGACCTGTCATTCTATTGAAGAGATTGACAAGTGGAGTTTGCTCTGCTAAGGATATTAGCAAGATCCACCGGGATACTCAAAAGGTTTTACTGTCAGAGGCGTGAGCTTTAAGCATGATAGTTCTGATCTGTGATTCATTTCATTGAGAAAATGAATACAGCCTTTTATAGTTCTACCATTCCATGGACAGGAATTGGTAGGAGACTTTGGTGGTAAAAGCGGAATCAGGTTCCTAAGGATTTTTAGCAAATCCTCAGCTGTCAATGGATTTGGTATGCCTTTACCAACTACTGTTTGAGTTGGGCTAGCCAAGCTATTCCCCTCAGCATGATGAGTTGTTGAGGATTTTATATCGGGCTTAGAAGCAAATGTTTTCCTCTAGCCTTATTCACCGAAGGCTTCAGATCGTGTCACATGAAGTAAACATTTCTGTATTCCATTGGTGACTTCTAAAATCTCATTAGGGATTAAAGAGTTAAGTATAAACTTCATACGGAATTTGTCAGTAGATCGACATTCCTCGTGGAGCGTCACCTTTTGTTCCTCAAGACTTTGGTTCTCAGCTGATCTTCGTGTTTAGTTATGGAGTACAAACTTCACAGGAAATATATCGAATAAGTCGAGATTCCTCGTGAAGTTTCACTTTTGTTCGTCATATCAAGACTTTAGTTATAGCTGATCATCGAATCTGAACATGAATGTGAAAACATTAGAAAGGTTCTGCAAGGATGCATCACGAACCTTCTTTGATGATTTCAGTTTATTCTAAATCCTTGTGAAGCTGAAATGATTTGCCGAAAGAAGAATGCAGAGATGGTTGAAATTGATTCCATCTGTGGAAAGGGACTTCTTAAGGAGATAAAACAGTCAGACGAGTACGACTTGATGATCAGAGGTGTAATGTTAACATGATCATGTATAGTACTTCTGTGATCAGAGGTATAATGTTAACGTGATCATGGATAGCACTTGTCATTGATTGGCATCAGGAGCATATCATCGTTTGAATTTTCTAGGTGATAAGCTCCACTCGAGTAGACTGCCTCTACTGCGAAAGGTTGTCCTCATTTGGTTGGTGAATGATATATTCCAACCCCCTGCGCATTTTCCGACGTCATTGGCATGTGTCTCACCGGGGTCTGGTTGCACTGTCGCAAGTTATTTGCCATACCTAGTGCCTATCGGCTATCAAATAGCGGTGGAGATGGTTGTCTCCTCTTCAGAGATGCTGAGAGGAGTTGCTGGTGCGGTGTCATCTGCTGCGAGAGATATTGCAAGACTTGCCTTTAGCTTTGGACTAGCTTGAGTTCCATTGCTTTAGCTGTTGATGGGATAAGACCCGTGACTTTTGGAAGTAGAGTTGACTACCTCCATACTCCCTTTCAAGATAGGAGTTAGGTAGTGGCCTTGTTATGTTCTAACTTCAGAGTCAAAATACCTGCTTCAATCAGAGCTTGGATTTTGTCTTTAAGAACATTGCGCCTGCAAGTAGGATGATGAACCATCCTATAGAAAAGACAATAGTTGGGATCATTTGTTCACCCCACTTCATCTGGGCGTCTAACCTCTGGCAACTTGAGCTAGTTGCCTTTGTTGAGCAAGTGAAAAAGTGTCACCACATGTTCATCTTTGAAGGAGTATTGTCTCTGATACTTCGAAGTCCTGTTGGAGTTACCTTTCTTTGATCGTGTTCCTCCATATACTTTCAATGCTGATGTATCAGAGGATTCAGCCGTGTCATAGTTTTTGTTATTGATTCTCCACCTGATTTTAGGGGTCTCAAACTTTTTAGCTGATTTTTCAGCTATCTCGGCTTGTTCAATAAGCTCCTTCCAAGTGTGGGCTTTGACGATTCCCATGCGAACTTCCACTTTGTCGAGGGAGTTATGCCTACACCTCTGAAGCAACATAGGCAAAGGCATACCTGCAGGGCACATGAGAGAAAGGTTGTAAAATCTCTCTATGTAATCCCGTATAGATTCTCCTTCTTTCTGGACTGCCGAAAGGAGTGTGTCCATGGTCACCTCGGTATCATTCTTATAGAATCGGGAGAGGAATCAGGTTTCCAAGTTGAGCCAGGAATTGATGGAGTTCACGGGGAGATTTCTGAACCAATCAAAGGCTATCCCCTTCAGGGGGCCAATGAATAGTCTGGCCATAATAGCATCATTACCTACTACATTACCGGTTTGCGATTGAAAGTAGTAAATGTGCTGATTTGGCGAGCTCATGCCATCATACGAATGCAGCGTTGGTGGTTTGAATTTTGGAGGATATGGGACTGAATCCCATTCCAAGAGGTAAGGACGGACTGCCCCTACTTGCTTCAGTTCATCCCTTTGGGCCAGGGATACAATCTGAGTTTGGATGCCTTTGATCACTTTGGCATCGATTAAAGAGCCCTCCTTTGAATGATCTGTCTTGGGAGGTTCAATTTTGTTGTTCTCCTCATTTACGTGATTACTACCAGTTGTGTTATCATTATTCTGTTTTATCAGGAGATGAGCCAATATTTGCTTGATATTGTCGAAGGCTTCTTGCTGGGCCTTAGAAGTCTGCTCCTGTGCCTCCATGCTATGACGGAGATCATCATCATTATTGTTATCAGCCATGTTGGCTGATACAAACCTTGCCTGAAAAGAGCTGATGGTGGCAGAGGAAGCGTAGCCGCTGGCTTCTTCTTCATCATCGGACTATTGGAATTGGTATCTTAATGGTTCTGGCAACATAGCTTCTGAGGAAGAAGGTTATCCATAATTATAGGGTACCGTACCTTGGAAGGCACCCTTTTGTTCGACCAGAACCTGACCTAAGCCGGGGATATAGTCGGGCCCTGGAGAACTTAATGAGGGAGTGTGAACCCCCGTTTCCTTCTTTGAGATCATAGTAGATCCCTTCCTCTACTTATCATATTGACAGAGGCAGCTGTAAGGTGAGGCACCTTCCTTCACTATCTTTTTCTTTTGAGACTTGGGTCTCTCAGAAGTTTGAACTGACAGCTGGTTGAACACCGATTGCTGGCTTGGAGGAGAAGTTATGGGGATTGGTCCCAAACAATAGTGGACGGAATGTAGCATCACAGGTTGACAACCCACTTGTCCGTACTGGGATGGTGAGATATGAATGGCTCTTCGGAGTGGAGTTTCCACTTGTTTCTCAGATAATTCCGCAAGTCTGTGTTACCTGGATCCAACTGATCCAACTCGGAGACTCGGAGAAACTGAATGTTAGCCTGCTTGGGTTGAGAAACGCTGTGCTTAGCCTTGAAGACTTTCTTTTGGGCTATAGGCGAAGCTAGGATAGCTTCCCCTAAAAGAGTAGCTTCACAAGGCGAAGCTACTATTTTAGCTCTGCCTTTGAAGGCGAGCTTAGCTCTGTTGCGCGGAGTTCTTCCTATGAGTGAGGCTAAAATAGCCTCGCTATTAGCACTCAATGGTGATTCATTTCTAACTTCGCGGCTAAGATCTTTAGCACTTAGTGCTCTGGTTTTATCGCAAGCAGTGAGCCTAGCACTGCCCAATAGTGCTGATGAAGTAAGCGAGTCTGCAGTAGCCGTTAGCACAAAGTGCTTTAGCCCTATCCTCGCATGACAAGCATGGCTTAGCTCCGTGCAGAGCTGAAATAGTCTTGCAGTCAGAGACTATTTTAGCTTCGCAGGAAACTGAATCAAGAGATCTATCTCTAGCCTCGCATGGGACTACAGCTTTTGCAATCCAAATAGCCTTAGCAGAGGCTATTTTAGGTTCACAAGAAACCTTTATAGCTTCACGCACAGTGTTATATGCCGGCGCGGGGCTATATTAGTCGCTGCTGAGACTGTACTAGACTCGCATAGAGTCTGTTTAGCCTCACCTGAGGCTGTAATAGGCTTGTAGAGAGTCTTATTTGTCTCAACAGAGATTTGCTTCCAAGAGTTAGCCAAAGGAGCTCTGGCTATGCTGACCTCCTTGCGCAAATGTACGGGGCTTATGCTACTCCCAAAGAGAAGTTGTTCAAACCTCTCTTGGTCAAAGTGAATGACCAGCGTCTCAGCGATAGACCTGAAGGTCTAATCGTCGCATTGCGACACTTGATTCTCAGCAGTGGAGAATACAGTCCCCAACAGAGTCGCCATCTTATTTTCCTATGAATTTGATTAGGAAAACTTACAAAAAGAGATCAAGGAGCGAGATTACAAGTACTTCTTTAAAAAAAGAATTACAAGTAGATCTCCTCTGAGATTTCTAGGGAAGTGTGTCGGTGGGAGTCTGATCAGCACGCGACCACTTTGTCCTGTTGACGATACGAGCGATCGATCTTCGAATGCTATTGTTTGAGAATTCCTTCTCGCCTGGTTCTGGAGATTCCTTGAGAGGGAAGAAGATCATAGGGTATTAGTACCCTAAATTGATCCTTGTCGGATTAGAGAAGTGATTCTCTGAATTCTTGAAAGCGAGAGAGTATATCTCTTATTAGCTTCAGCTTTGAAGCCACCAAAGAAGCTTATGCTTTTTAAAGCCTCTTGGACTTGAATTTCTTCAAGACCATGAGCCTATTGGACTTGAAACTTTCAAAACCCTAAGCCTAGCCTACTAATGGGCTATTGATAGGCTCAATATGGAGTTATGATTCCCTTGATTGTCTCCCCTTAATGAGGGATCATGGGTGTAACTACCCATTAATTCTCCTTAATTGGCTCCTCTTAATTAGGGATCATGGGTGTAACTACCCATTAACTCTCCTTAATTGGATCCTCTTATGAGGGATCATGGGTGTAACTACCCATTAACTCCCCTTAATTGGGTCCTTTTAATAAGGGATCATGGGTGTAACTACCCATTAACTCCCCAACTAACTTAGTGGGGCGGTTACTTTCCTTATACGGAGCTAGCCTCTTTAGGAGAAGCTATCAAGAAAGCTTTCAGTGAAGCTAGAATTTGCTTCAAGCGAAGCTGTAACTTAGCTCTCTGGAGCTATGAAGAGCTTCGTGAGAAGCTATCAAGAAAGCTTCAGGAGAAGCTAGAATTAGCTTCAGGAGAAGCTGCAAGTTAGCTCTCTGGAGCTATGAAGAGCTTCATGAAAAACTGTCAAGAAAACTTCCGGCGAAGCTAGAATTAGCTTCAGAAGAAGCTAGAATTAGCTTCAGGTGAAGTTGTAACTTAGCTCTTTGGAGCTATAAAGAGCTTCATGAGAAGCTATCAAGAAAGCTTCAAGTGAAGTTAGAATTAGCTTCAGGAGAAGCTAAAATTAGCTTCAAGCGAAGCTGTAACTTAGCTCTCTGTGGAGCTATGAAGAGCTTCATGAGAAGCTATCAAGAAAGCTTCCGACGAAACTAGAATTAGCTTCTGGAGAAACTATAAGCCAGCTCTCTGGAGCTATAAAAAGCTTCATGCGAAGCTAGTCAAACTTAGCTTCTCAGACGAGGCTATCCCTCTGGGCTCATGCGATGTTAAGTATTAAGCTAACTCAGCATCTTAGGCCTGCTTAAGTCTCTTCAAAGGCAACCTTGGCTTACTGTCTGCTTCACTGGATCAGTAGAGTCCAAGTCGCTGATTTGTCCCTCGGGGATGGACAGAAACTGGTCGTCAGCTTGTCTGTGACTTGTCTTTTATAAATGTTGACAAGTTAGACATTGTTCAGACTGGTTGAAAAGCTGTTCGAGATTTTATCTTTTTTTGAATGTCAACAATAGTTCCAAAACAATGCAACATTGTTCATATCTTGAGATCTAGAAAACAAGTCGACAATCAGGTTTCTAGTCATCCTGTTCCCAATAAATCAGTGTCAAGTTCTCTTGTAATTATACCACCAACTCAAAATGATCCAAATGATCCATCTTCAAGTTCACAGCCATCAACCTCCAAGTCCAATGATAAAAACAAAACAGATGAGCAATCTTACAAGCCTATTGTGCCATTCCGTAATAGGCTAGCAAACAATAAGACAAATGCACAAGTGTAGAAGATTAGGAAAATGTTCAATCAGGTTCAGATCAATGTGCCCCTTCTTGATGCCACACAACAAGTCCCTTCATATGCAAAATTTTTAAAAGATATGTGCACCAAGAAAAGAAAAACAAATATTCCAAAGAAGGTCTTCCTTGCATCAAAGATCAGTGAGTTGTTAACCGGGCCCATTCCTGTGAAATACCAAGACCCCGGGATTCCAACCATTTCATGTATCATAGGGCAGACCACAATAAACCAGGCCTTACTTGATCTAGGAGCCAGCATTAATTTGCTTTACTTTTCTGTGTATCAGCAACTCGGGCTGGGCGATTTCCATCCAACTAGAGTTACTATAAATTGGCTAACCGATCTGTAAAGATTCCCAAGGGGAAGATTATAGTGTCCTAATACGAGTCAGGGAATTCATTTACCCGGTGGATTTCATCGTTCTGGAGACACAACCCATACAAAATCCTAAAGTTTAGACCAGTCATTCTAGGACGACCCTTCCTAGCTACTGCAAATGCCATCATAAATTGTAGGAATGGGACAATGCATCTGACTTTTGGAGATATGACGAAAGAGGTAAATGTTTTCACCTGGGAAAACAACCTCATGACTTGGATGACCAATCGTTCGAAGTGAATTTCATTGAAGGATTGACAAGTGAACACGAAGAAGAGATGGAGTATGAATCTGAAAATGAATTCGAATTGGAGTCTGATGACTTCAATCTTGACCAAATCATTGAATCCACAGTGGAGTGGCAACAAACGCAACCCCTAAACTTTCCCTTACAAGAGGAACAACCATCGATAGATCACGTCCCCTCTTCTGAGCTTAAAGTTCTTCTCATTCATCTCAAGTACCAGTACTTGGGTGAAAAGGAAGCTTTCCCTATGATAATAGCATCTCATCTTACGGAACAACAAGAATAGGATCTTCTTGCGGTGTTGAGGAAAATCGAAAGGCCATCGGTTGGACCATGGCTGATATGTTGGCCCAAGAGGTTACACTCTCCAATTGATTTGTGTTTTGATGATGACAAACCAAATTAGTGCTATTTGGTACTAATGATTCTATTCAAGATAAGTTTCAGGTTTGTACCATGTTTAGAGACCATTCGCTTAGCTATTGCAAGAACTTCTAAGTTCCACAAAGCAAGGAAGGCAAATTGCACATCAAGGAAGGATCATAGAAGAGAAGGTTCTAGCAAGGCATTGGATGGCTCAAAGACTTGAAGATAGCACAAGAAGTCTTCATGTAATTTGTTTTTCAGTTTATAGTATGTTAAAGAATAGTGGATAGGTTTGAAGCTCTATCACACACGTTTTTGCGCACATGCTCATTCCAAAATAATTTCTTTTAAATTATACAAAAATATTTTGCATACAAGTTTTTGCCTACAGATATATATTTATGTTTTATACTATTCCCTGTTCAAAAGTATTTTTGTTAAAATCAAAATCCTCTTTGTTTTCTTTTCTAAAATCAATTTTTGACCTGATCCGGTCGACCGGGGCAGTCGACCGAGTCTGTGTCAGTCTGGTCCGGTCGACCGGACCAGTCGACCGAAGTTCTGGCAGATGCACGTATCCATGTGCATGTCTGTCGGTCGACCGGGGCGGTCGACTGGACTATTGTTTTTGCTCACAGGTTTTCTCGGTCGACCGGGTCGGTCGACCGCTAGCCTATAACGGTCGAATTTTTGTACTACCGGTCGACCGGCCCAGTCGACCGATCTGACCGTTTGAACAGTAACGGGCAGATTTTTAAGAGCTGTTTATTTTTGTCTTTTGTGTTTAAAAATTCGTTTAAGGATATATTTTGTTCTAATTACCTCCTAAACATCAGTAAATATGTTTTATCCCTAAACCCTAGCCCTCTCCTATAAATAGGGGTGTTTGGGGAGAGATTGGTTACAACAACAATTTTTGCTAGAAAATTCAAAAGTTTAAGGCTTTCAAAAGAGACTTGTTTCTTGGTTTTTGTGCTGAATTTCTCACTGATTTTCTGAAGGGTTTTCAAATACTCTCTGATTTAATTTTCTTTCTTCACTTACAACAAGAGCTTCATTCCTACTCAATATTCTCTAAGGACCTTTGTAAGGGAAGAGATATTTGAAAGAGAGAGTTTGTGGTCTTTTGACTACCAAGGAAATTACTTGTTCTTGAGATTGTAGGAGTTGGGTACTCCATTGTATTTGAGATCTTTGTGATAGTGGAAGTGGTCGGAATCCTTCTGGGGAGGCGGGGAGTAGAGCTGGGTGCTCGAACCTCGATAACATATCCTTGTGTTTGCGATTGGTTTACATTCTTGCAATTCTTACTCTACTTTGATTGCACTTATTACTTGCTCATCATATTCATTGTCATACTTACTTGCTTGCATTCATCTTGTGATTCTTGTTTGTAATTGTTATAGCTTTAAATTTTTATTTGCCCTTTGATTAGCATTGTCACCTATTCACCCCCCTCTAGGTGACTTTTCAATTGGTATCAGAGCTTGGACTCTAGGTTTGGCTTAACATCCATAGAGAGATCCTTAAAACTTGCTAATCAACATTTTTATTCATCCATTCATACACTAGTAAACATGGCCGACAACATTAAATCCCCACCTAAATTTGATGGCCTAAATTTTCCAATTTGGAAGGTTAGGATGACTATATTTTTGCAATCTTTGGGTAGCTTAGTAGCCAAGTCCTTGACCAAACCCTATGAAGCACCCGATGGTGATGAGAGCACTTGGACCGACCTTGACTTTAAATTATATGAGGCTAACTCCAAGGCCCAAAACTCCCTATTAACCGCCTTGAATGAGGATGACCTTACACGGGTAATTCATTGCCAATCCGCCTATGAGATTTGGCAACACTTATTGGTCACACACGAGGGGACTTCACAAGTCAAGAGAGCTAAGATAGATCTCTTGAGGTCCCAATATGAGTCATTTAAAATGCTTGATGATGAGTCTATTGATAGTATGGCTACAAGGTTTACTAAAGTCACTAATGGTCTTTCTTCCTTAGGTGATGACATCTCCAACGATCAAAAGGTGCGGAAAGTTATTCAGGCTCTTCCTTCATCATGGGAGATCAAGGCCACCACCTTGAAGGAGTTGAACGACAAGGATGAGATGGACCTCATTAGTCTCATTGGGAACCTAAAGACCCATGAGATGGAGAAGAAGGCAAGAGAAGAGGCCACTACTTCAAAGAAGAAATCCATAGCTTTCAAGACTTCATCCACCAATGATGACGATGAAGATGACGAAGAAGAAGATGAGGAGCTAACTCTACTTGTGCGGAATGTCAAGAGGTTGTACCGAAAGAACAAGTTCAACTTCCGGAGAAAATTTGAAGGCAAAGAGGAGCGGAAGATCATATGCTACAATTGCCGCAAACCCGGACATATCATGGCGGATTGTCCGGAGTTCAAGAAGAAAATGACTTCCTCCTTCAAGCCAAAGAAGCCGGAGGAAAAGAAAGCTTACAAAGCAACATGGGATTCGGAAAGCGAGTCCGAAGAGGAGGTGGATCAAGCTAATATGTGTTTCATGGCAAACACACCCAAGGTAACCCCTCAATCCCTTGATGATGAAGATGATGATGTAAGTAAGGAAGTTCTAGTGCATGCTTTTGTAGAACTTTCTGAAACTTATGATAACAAGAAACTTGAATGCATAAAATTACAAAAGAAGTTGCTTTTCTTAAGAATCAACTTGCCATTGTTTCTAAAGAAAAAGATGATATTTCTTCTAATTTCATTTCCATGCAAAAAGAATTTTGTGCCTACAAGAGTACTTGTAAGGCAAAATCTCCTATTATTGATGAAAAAGAAATTTTCTCTTTTAAATCCAAAATGAATGATTTTGAAAAAGTTTTAAATGATTGTGCTTTCAATACTAAGAAACTTGAGAACATGTTTTCTAAAAAGCACACTTCACATGCTAAAATTTCACAAGATAAAAATTCTCATGCTAGCACCTCTCATGCTCATGCTCACAATGCTCATGCTCACAAATCACACACCCATTATGCTTTTAAATATGGTAGAGTATATAGATGCACATATTGTGGTAAAAATGGACATTTAGCTAAGTTTTGCTATGATCAACTAAATAGAACAAATAATCTTGTTTGGGTTCATGACACTAACCCTAGAGGACCCAAGAAAATGTGGGTACCAAAATCAAGTCTTAAATTGTTTGATGTAGGTACACACCAAAGCTCCAAGACGTAGGGAGCGGTGGTACCTTGATAGTGGTTGTTCAAGACACATGACATGGGACATCAACAACTTCACAACCCTATCAAGGTACATGGAAGGTGGCACCGTCACCTTCGGGGATGACTCCAAAGGAACTATCATCGGTATAGGTAACATTCAAATTGGTGCATCTCCTATTATTGAGAATGTTGTTTTAGTAGATGGTTTAAAACATAATTTGCTTAGCATTAGTCAACTTTGTGATCGTGGACTTAAAGTTGTTTTTGATGATACTTCTTGCAAGATTTTTGATGTTAAATCCGATATTTGTATTCTCACCGGTTTTCGTGATAATAATGTTTATATTATTGACATGCTTAATTTAGATTGTTCTACTAAATGCTTAAATGCTTTTGATGAAAATTCTTGGCTTTGGCATAGAAGATTAGGACATGCATCTTTTGACCATATTTCTAGGATTAATTCAAAGGAATTGGTGAAGGGTATACCTTGCTTGAATTTTGAGAAAGACCGCATTTGTAGTGCGTGCCAACTTGGGAAACAAACCAAGTCTTCCTTTAAACCAATCAAGGATATCATGTCAACTAGGCCTTTAGAATTAATTCATATGGATCTTTTTGGACCAACTAAAACTAAGAGTTTAAATGGAAGTAGATTTGCATTTGTTTTGGTTGATGATTTCTCCCGTTTTACTTGGGTTTTCTTTTTACAAAATAAAGATCAAACTTTTTCTCATTTTAAATTTTTCGAAAAAGAGTTGAAAAAGAAAAGGGTTTTCCGATTTTGAGAATAAGGAGTGATAGAGGTGGTGAGTTTGTTAACCAACTCTTCATGACTTATTGTGATGAAAAGGGAATTAAGCATGAAATGTCTTGTCCTAGAACTCCACAACAAAATGGAGTTGTAGAAAGGAAAAATAGAACACTTCAAGAGATGGCTAGGACAATGATAAGTGAATATGACCTCCCTCAATATTTATGGGCCGAGGCCGTAAACACCGCATGCTATATATCGAATCGTATTTATTTGTGCAAAAATTCTTCAAAAACATCTTTTGAAATGTATCATTCTAGAAAACCAAATGTTGCATATTTTAAAGTTTTTGGATGCAAGTGTTTTGTTTTGAATACTAAGGATAATTTGGGTAAATTTGATGCTAAGGCTTATGAGGCTATCTTTGTTGGATATTCCTCTACTAGCAAAGCATATAGAGTTTTCATTAGATCTTCTCAAACCATTGAAGAATCCATGCATGTTAAGTTTGAAGAATCTAATGTGTTTGTTGAGAATGTTGTAGAGTTTGAACCATTAGGTGAAGACATGGAGAGACTATCCTTGAAGGACTCACCCGCTCAAGAAGAAAAGCTAGATCCTATTGGTGAAGTTCAAGAGGATAAGGAGGAAAGCACTCAACCGCTTCCTAAAGCTTGGAGATACGCTACAAATCATCCTAAGGAGCTCATCTTGGGTGATGCATCTAAAGGAGTCACTACGCGCTCCAAACTCCATGACCTATGTGGTAACTTTGCTTTCATTTCTCATTTTGAACCCAAAGGCATTCTCGAAGCCGAGACGGACCCATATTGGTTGCTTGCCATGCAAGAGGAACTCAATCAATTTGAGCGCAACCAAGTTTGGCACCTTGTTCCTAAGCCCCACGATAGACCAATAATTGGTACTAAGTGGATCTTTAGAAACAAGATGGATGAGTCCGGAAATGTCATTAGGAATAAAGCTAGGTTAGTGGCCCAAGGTTACACTCAAGTTGAGGGAATTGACTTTGAGGAGACCTTTGCACCCGTAGCACGGCTTGAAGCCATACGGATGACACTAGCTTTTGCATGTTTTAAAAATTTTAAACTTTTTCAAATGGATGTAAAAAGTGCATTTTTGAATGGTTTTATTAATGAAGAAGTTTATGTTTCTCAACCTCCCGGTTTTGTTGATCATGTTCATCCCGATTTTGTTTTTAAACTTGATAAAGCTTTGTATGGATTGAAACAAGCTCCAAGAGCTTGGTATGAAAGGCTTTCTAGTTTTCTCATTTCAAATGATTTTATTAAAGGCAAAGTAGACACAACTCTTTTTACTAAGCATGTTGATAATGATATTTTAATTGTGCAAATTTATGTTGATGATATAATTTTTGGATCTACTAATGAGCTTTTATGCAAGGATTTTGAGAAAGTCATGCAACTTGAATTTGAAATGTCTTCAATGGGTGAGCTCAATTTCTTCCTTGGACTCCAAATCAAGCAATTGCAAGACGGAACCTTCATTAACCAAGCCAAGTACGCAAAGGAGCTAGTAAAGAAGTTTGGGCTTGAAGGATCAAAGGCTTGCAACACTCCAATGGCAACTACAACCAAGCTTGATAAGGACGAACAAGGTAAAAATGTTGATATTAAATTATATAGAAGCATGATAGGAAGTCTTTTATATTTGACGGCAAGTAGGCCGGATATCATGTTTAGTGTGTGTCTTTGTGCTAGATTTCAATCGTGTCCTAAAGAGTCTCATCTTATTGCGGTAAAACGCATTATTCGTTATATTAAGGGCACTATTGGAATGGGTCTTTGGTATCCGAAAACTATAGATTTTTCAATGACTAGTTATTCGGATGCCGACTATGCGGGTTGTAGAGTAGATAGAAAGAGTACTAGTGGGACATGTCAATTTCTTGGTAATTGTCTTGTTTCATGGTCCTCTAGGAAACAAAATTCCGTAGCTCTCTCAACCGCCGAGGCGGAGTATGTTGCCGCGGGGGCTTGTTGTGCACAAGTCCTTTGGATGAAACATACTCTCCTTGATTTTGATTTGCACTTTGATCATATAAAAATATTTTGTGATAATACTAGTACTATACACATGACCAAAAATGCAAATCAACATAGTAAGACCAAGCACATTGAGATTAGATATCACTTTCTTAGAGATCATTTTGAGAAAGGTGATATAGATATTGATTATGTTTCCACGGATTTACAACTAGCCGATATTTTCACTAAACCTCTTGATTTTGCTAGATTTTCGTTTATTTGTGGAGAACTTAATGTTTGTATTATTGAATAGACATGTTTTTCATAACCCTTTTTGATGTATGACAAAAAGGGGGAGAATAAGTTTACATGACAAAAATAAGTTCATTTGGTCTTGGTTCCATATGAATTTATATGCTTTAACCTTAAAGATTTGTTTTATGAGTTTTATGTTTATGTATGTATGAGTTTTTGAATTCATGTATTTTGAGAATTCTTGTGTTTTAGTTTTGTGTTTTAGTTGTTTTGGTATTTTTGGTATCAAGAGCAATTTTTGTGTTTTATATTAGTTTCAATAATTGGTGCATCATTTCAATTATTGGTATCTAGAGCATATTCTTGTGTTTTATGTATAGCATAATTTGAGGGGGAGTTTTCTCCTCCCTATATTTTTGTTAATAGCCTATTTGTTTTGTCATCATCAAAAAGGGGGAGATTGTTGGCCCAAGAGGTTACACTCTCCAATTGTTTTGTGTTTTGATGATGACAAACCAAATTAGTGCTATTTGGTACTAATGATTCTATTCAAGATAAGTTTCAGGTTTGTACCATGTTTAGAGACCATTCGCTTAGCTATTGCAAGAACTTCTAAGTTCCACAAAGCAAGGAGGCAAATTGCACATCAAGGAAGGATCATAGAAGAGAAGGCTCTAGCAAGGCATTGGATGGCTCAAAGACTTGAAGATAGCACAAGAAGTCTTCATGTAATTTGTTTTTCAGTTTATAGTATGTTAAAGAATAGTGGATAGGTTTGAAGCTCTATCACACACGTTTTTGCGCACATGCTCATTCCAAAATAATTTCTTTTAAATTATACAAAAATATTTTGCATACAACTTTTTGCCTACAGATATATATTTATGTTTTATACTATTCCCTGTTCAAAAGTATTTTTGTTAAAATCAAAATCCTCTTTGTTTTCTTTTCTAAAATCATTTTTGACCTGATCCGGTCGACCGGGGCAATCGACCGAGTCTGTGTCAGTCTGGTCCGGTCGACCGGACCAGTCGACCGAAGTTCTGGCAGATGCACGTATCCATGTGCATGTCTGTCGGTCGACCGGGGCGGTCGACCGGACTATTGTTTTTGCTCACAGGTTTTCTCGGTCGACCGGGTCGGTCGACCGCTAGCCTATAACGGTCGAATTTTTGTACTACCGGTCGACCGGCCCAGTCGACCGATCTGACCGTTTGAACAGTAACGGGCAGATTTTTAAGAGCTGTTTATTTTTGTCTTTTGTGTTTAAAAATTCGTTTAAGGATATATTTTGTTCTAATTACCTCCTAAACATCAGTAAATATGTTTTATCCCTAAACCCTAGCCCTCTCCTATAAATAGGGGTGTTTGGGGAGAGATTGGTTACAACAACAATTTTTGCTAGAAAATTCAAAGTTTAAGGCTTTCAAAAGAGACTTGTTTCTTGGTTTTTGTGCTGAATTTCTCACTGATTTTCTGAAGGGTTTTCAAATACTCTCTGATTTAATTTTCTTTCTTCACTTACAACAAGAGCTTCATTCCTACTCAATATTCTCTAAGGACCTTTGTAAGGGAAGAGATATTTGAAAGAGAGAGTTTGTGGTCTTTTGACTACCAAGGAAATTACTTGTTCTTGAGATTGTAGGAGTTGGGTACTCCATTGTATTTGAGATCTTTGTGATAGTGGAAGTGGTCGGAATCCTTCTGGGGAAGGCGGGGAGTAGAGCTGGGTGCTCGAACCTCGATAACATATCCTTGTGTTTGCGATTGGTTTACATTCTTGCAATTCTTACTCTACTTTGATTGCACTTATTACTTGCTCATCATATTCATTGTCATACTTACTTGCTTGCATTCATCTTGTGATTCTTGTTTGTAATTGTTATAGCTTTAAATTTTTATTTGCCCTTTGATTAGCATTGTCACCTATTCACCCCCCCTCTAGGTGACTTTTCATGATATAAAGGGGATCAGTCCATCCATTGTACAATATCGGATTTACTTAACAGAGAGGCAAAGCCAAAATGCGACCCACATCGTCGACTAAACCAATTATGCAAGAGGCTGTCCGAGCGAAAATTGTGAAGTTTCTAGACAATGGGATTATTTATCTCATATCCGATAGCCAATGGGTTAGTCCAGTCCACGTTGTGCTAAAGAAGGCTTGCTTTATCGTGGTAGAAAATGATAAGAAGGAATTAGTACAAACTCGTCTTCTAATGAAAATTCGAGTCTGCATTGATTACCGAAAATTAAACGCTGCCACGTGTAAAGACAACTTCCCTCTTCCATTCATAGACCAAATGCTCGAGAGATTGGCTGGACACGAGTATTATTGCTTCCTGGATGGATATTCAGGATACAATCAAAATTCAATTGCTCCCGAGGATCAAGAAAAAATGTCTTTCACCTGTCCCTTTGGAACGTTTGCATATAGACGAATGCCCTTTGATCTATGCAATGCTCTCACAACGTTCCAACGTTGCATGCTTAGTCTCTTTTCAGACATGGAAAAATTTCTCGAAATTTTATGGATGATTTCTCTATATACGATGATTCCTTTGACCAGTGCCTGCATCATCTGAAGTTCGTTTTACAGAGATGCATGGAAAAAAACTTAACACTCAACTAGGAGAAGTGTCATTTTATGGTCAAGTAAGGAATTATCCTGGAGCACAAAATTTCAAAAAGAGGAATTGAGGTTGATAGATCAAAAGTGGAAGTGATAGCAAAGCTCCCTGAACCAAAAAGCCTAAAAGACATTAAATCATTTCTAGGGCATGCTGGCTTCTATAGAAGATATATTAAGGAGTTTAGCAAAATTGCTAGACCTCTATCTATTCTCTTAGAAAAAGATGTGCCCTTCAATTTTTATAAAGAATATCTACAAGCTAAGGAGGAACTAAAGCAAAGACTTGTCTCGGCGCCAATAATCTCAGCGCCTGACTGGGCTAGACCCTTCAAATCATGTATGACGCCTCCGATTATACCATAGGCGCTGTTCTTAGACAGCATATTGATAACATGCAACATGTGATTTATTATGCTAGTAGGACGCTCAACGAAGCCCAACTTAACTACACAACGACTGAAAAGGAATTTTTAGAAGTTGTGCTTGCGTTGGAGAAATTTTGTTAGTACCTACTGGGGTCTAGGACAACGATTTTCACCTATTACTCCGCCCTCAGATACCTGATGCAAAAGAAAGATTCAAAAGCTAGGATTATTCGATAGATACTTCTTTTGCAAGAGTTTGACTTAGAAATTATAGATAAAAAGGACGTTAAGAATGTGGTGGCAGATCACCTTTCGAGGATTCCCTGAAAAGTCACCTAGAGGGGGGGTGAATAGGTGATATGGCTAATCTATGAACTAAATGCAGAATTTAAAAACTTAATACAATACACTCAAGTATGATCAACAAATGATGCACACACAACCAAGCCAAGCAATTATGAATGCACAATATGAATAGTTGCAAGGCACAAAGTAAAGAGAGAGATATAGAGAGTCAATGGATCAAGCGCAAACAACAAGATATGTTTCGAGGTTCGAGCACCCAGCTCTACATCCTCGCCTTCGACACACGAAGGATTTCTAATCCACTAGCATGTCCACAAAGAACTCTCACAAGGAGTACCCAACTCCTCTCTTTACAATCACAACCTCCTCCTTGAGGCAAGCTCCAATCCAGCAAAACAATCACCTCACAACTTGAGAGATTAGCACTAAGCCAAGCAAGGATCACCTCACAACTTGAGGGATACAAACCACTTGCACAAACACCCTCCTCAACCCAAGAGGGAAAAGCACAAAGCAAAGTAAATAGAGGGTTTACAACTTGGTGGTTCAACAATCAACCACAAACAATTTCTTTCTCCCACACAAAGATCCTATAGAAGAGATAGTAGAATTTAGCTCAAGTGTGGAGAAAACCAATGGAATGGAAATCAAAATCACAAAGAAAAATCCTTGGGAAAAACTGAAATCAAGATATAGAAGATGAATCAAACTCTTTTCCCAAAAACCCTTTTCTTTGGTTTTCCAAAGCCTAGCAAAAACACCAAATAGATTGTTCAATATGAGTTCATAAACTTTTTTTGATTGCTGTGAAAACTCCAGAGAGTAGGGAAAAATTCGCACAAAAATTCTTGGAGAAAAACTCTCACAAATGGGGTATTTATAGACCCCAGAAAAATATAGCCGTTGGCAGCAGAAAATGCCAGAAATGAACTGCCGGTCGACCGACGGTCGACCGTCCAACGGTGGTATCAAGTATAAATACCCCTTTGGCAAGAGTTTAAAGTATATGCATGAAGGCACGTGGCTCAAGGATGTATATGTATAAATGATAATTTGGACAAGATGGACATATACATGAAGTTAAAACACATGATCATAGAAATATATCCAAAATGAGGAATACAAGTTAGAATGCATGAATCATCAAAACTAGACTATACTACTACATCAAGTGAATACAAATGAGCGTTCAAGCACAAACATATATAAAGGTCTATTTGTAGCTCACTAGTTGTACAAGTATAAATCCTAGTCTTAATGAAAATTATCATTCAAGTAAGTAGTCAAAACATGAAGCATAAAACGGGTCAACAATCAATATGATCATAATAATCAAAAACATGAATTATTAAAACAAAAAGTCATAGTCAACCATATGATTAGCATGACAAAGACAAGTGCATTAGATCTATGATTAACATGATAGCTAAAACATAAAGAGAACACAAAATATGGGTCCATACTAAACATGGGTGTCTCAACAACTAATCATGTAAAGCATAAGTCTAATAAACATGCCAAATATCATAATAATCAATAAACCAAGACATGCTATAGAATGATGAACATGAAAAGCATGCAATTAAGAACGGAGTTAGAGAATGATACCAAAACCGATGAAGGTGCATCTCTAGTTCTCCAAACCACGGTGGTCCTCCCACCAAATCCCCTTGAGAGTGAAGCATCCAAATGTTTCTCTTTTAAGCTTAGAACGCATCCACCTCAAGGCACCAATACTCTCACGTGATGCGAGAGCTCCCACCTACATCAAAAGTCAAGGAGGTGGTTTTTGGTACCCATTTTCTCTTGGGTCCACGGGGGTTAGTATCCTTTCTAACCCAAACAAGATTACATGCTAAATTTTCATTATATAAACGATCATAGCAAAATCTAGCAAGATGGCCTTTTCGACCACAATGTGTACAAATGTACACATGAGCATACATGTCATGGTTGTGTCCGTGGAAAGCATGTATATGCCGTGTAGGTGTGCATGCAAAGATGGACCTTGTTTCTTGCGAACCAAGGTTTCCAAACGTGAATGATTCAAAGTGCATTGGCTCAAAGTGGAGCCCAAACATTCAACACTTTTCTTCAAAACATTTATATCATTTTCAATAGTGGAAGACAAAGTGGAGCATGCAATAGGTGTGCAAGAAGAAGAAGCTATACTAGCATGGCACACATGAGAATCAATATCAATTTTCAAAGATTCATTTTTCTTTAAAACCAAATCCAACTCTTTTGTAATTGAATCAATTTTATTTTTCAAAATAAGGTTATCTTTAAAAGTAAAATCCAATTTTGAAGATAAAACCTCATTGTGCTTCACAACATCATTACAATCATTTTTGCTTTTCAAATCTTCAATCTCATTAAGGGCAAGGTCTAGTTGAGATTTAAGTGAGTCACGTTCACTTGCAATCTCTTCCTTTTCTTGTAAAATCAATTCAAATTAGAACACAAATCCTTTAATTCATTTTTCAAAACAAGGTTGTCCTCTTTCAAAAGATTGTGTTTTTCCAAGAAATTTTCAAGCTTTTGAGCAAGTTCCAATTTAAAGATTGAATTTCTAAACATCCATAGCAATAGGAACTAGAGCTATCATCTAATTGGGTGTCCGATTGTACCTCAAGGGAGTGATTCCCTTGGACCATGAAGCAATGCTCTTCGGACTTTTTTCTCCTAGATCCTCTCAACTTGTTGATAATCCTTGGAAGCTCGGGAGAAGTCAATATGCTCCAAACTGCAAAAGCCGAGTCATAACGATCAAACACCGGTAAAAGATGTTCATTAAGAGATGCTTTAAGTGCTCTAAGTGCTAATGCATTAGCCTTTTTATGCTTGCTACTATTAGGGAATGATTCTTGAGTAGAGGCTTGATAAACTAGATGACCTAGTGATTTTAAATGCCTACTCATATTGGCCTTCCAAGTATCAAGTCTAAAATGGTCAAACATAGGAGGGCTATCCATGAGTGCAAACTAAATGAGTGCAAATGAAAATGCAAATGAAGATTAGCAAACCAAGATCTCACTCCTAGGTGGTTAAACCTAAATATCAGGAGCGTAGGCTCTGATACCAATTGAAAAGTCACCTAGAGGGGGGGTGAATAGGTGATATGACTAATCTATGAACTAAATGCGGAATTTAAAAACTTAATACAATACACTCAAGTGTGATCAACAAATGATGCACACACAACCAAGCCAAGCAATTATGAATGCACAATATGAATAGTTGCAAGGCACAAAGTAAAGAGAGAGATAGAGAGAGTCAATGGATCAAGCGCAAACAACAAGATATGTTTCGAGGTTCGAGCACCCAGCTCTACATCCCCGCCTTCGACACACGAAGGATTTCTAATCCACTAGCATGTCCACAAAGAACTCTCACAAGGAGTACCCAACTCCTCTCTTTACAATCACAACCTCCTCCTTGAGGCAAGCTCCAATCCAACAAAACAATCACCTCACAACTTGAGGGATTAGCACTAAGCGAAGCAAGGATCACCTCACAACTTGAGGGATACAAACCACTTGCACAAACACCCTCCTCAACCCAAGAGGGAAAAGACAAAGCAAAGTAAATAGAGGGTTTACAACTTGGTGGTTCAACAATCAACCACAAACAATTTCTTTCTCCCACACAAAGATCCTATAGAAGAGATAGTAGAATTTAGCTCAAGTATGGAGAAAACCAATGGAATGGAAATCAAAATCACAAAGAAAAATCCTTGGGAAAAACTGAAACTAAGATATAGAAGATGAATCAAACTCTTTTCCCAAAATCCCTTTTCCTTGGTTTTCCAAACCCTAGCAAAAATACCAAATAGATTGTTCAATATGAGTTCAAAAACTTCTTTTGATTGCTGTGAAAACACCAGAGAGTAGGGAAAAATTCGCACAAAAATTCTTGGAGAAAAACTCTCACAAATGGGGTATTTATAGACCCCAGAAAAATATAGCCGTTGGCAGCAGAAAATGCCAGAAATGAACTGCCGGTCGACCGGCCGGTCGACCGTCCAACGGTCAAATTCTTCCCGTTGGCAGCTACCGGTCGACCCAAACAAACAGAGAGCTCTGCTTTCAGACCCGGTCGACCCGGACGGTCGACCGTCCCTGTCTGCCAAACGTGCACAGATTTGTGAACGACGGTCGACCGACCCGGTCGACCGACTTCATGCCAAGTCGACTTGGTCAGAAGACTAGTCGACTGGTGAAGCCTGGAACAGAAAACTGGGTCAGAAAAACAGTTTAAAAATATTTTGATAAATCTTTTAACACTCCTAAAAATCACCAAAAATAGTCTTATCATTTTGCATTGATATATAAACATGTGGTAAAAAGTTTAGCTCAAATATCAATCAATATGAACTATTTTTGTGTCTTATCATTTTTACCAAAAACCAAAAACTGTATTTTCTAAAACTTGGATTTTGAATAGAAAATACGTTTTGTCCAAAAGTCTTCCAAATACAAAAACATGATATTTAAACACTTTGAAGCATGATGCATATGGATAGAAATCCAATATACATGAAACATATATATATCATAGTTTTTGTCTTAAATTCCAAAATATGTTTTGACAAAAATACCAAAACATAAAAACACATGAAATAGGTATATCAAAGTAAGTTTGTCTAAATAGTTGAAGCATGCATGTATATAGAACAAATCTAATATACATTAAACCATGTAAACTTGTTTGATATAAAATCTATTCATGCAAACCAAGATCGGTTAAACCAAAAACCGAAAACCAAAACCAAAATATGAAACGTGTGTGTTGTGAACTTGAGCATATCATACTATTCTAATCTTTACAATTTGGATCTAAACACAAAACTAAACTAAGGTACCGATGTCTTCTTGTAGAGCGCAATCTCCAAGCAAACTCGATCCAAAACTCTTTGATCCACCGAGCAAGTGCTATATATGATCTTTGACGCTCGGGCTCTTGAATCAACATGTGAAAGATGTGTGGAAGCTTTCACCAACAAATATCTTGATTAATGATCTAAAACTTAAACATCATAAGATAATTAGTACACTTAACTACATGAGTTAATCATCATCAAAACTAGAGTGGAAGGCCTTTGGGCCAACATTCCCAACGCACTAACTGAGATAAGACCAATCGATGAAGACTTTCATGACAAACACATCTTCACGATGTGTAAAGAGCCCTGGTATGCCTATATTGCAAACTATCTTGCAACCGGGCGAACACCTTCAAATTGGTCAGGTCAGGACAAGCACCGCTTTATGACACAAATACGGTTTTTCTTTTGGGATGAACCGTATTTATTCAAATATTGCCTTGACCAGATAATTAGATGGTGTCTTCCTGAGAATGAACATCAGAGCGTTTTGACATTTTGTCACAAGTTAGCATGTGGTGGACACTTTTGTCCACAAAACACTGTCAAGAAAATCCTTCAAAGTGGTTTCTACTGGCCCACTCTCTTCAAGGATGCTCATATTTTTTGCAAACTCTGTGCCAAATGTTAAATGACGGGTCGTATCACACGCTGAGACATGATGCCCCTTACACTGATCGTGGAAGAAGAAATTTTTGATTTGTGGGGCATCGATTTCATGGGACCCTTTCCTATGTCTTACGACAACCAATTCATTTTGATAGCTGTAGATTATGTTTCAAAGTGGGCCGAAGCTGTTCCAATCAGAACAAATGACAACTAGGTTGTCATCAAATTCTTAAGGAAAAACATCATTTCGCGCTTCGGAGCCCCCTGTACGATAATCAGTGACAACGGAAGTCATTTCTGCAACCAGACTTTTGAAGCTCTAATGCGGAAATACTCCATTTCTCATAAATTGTTCACGACTTAACACCCTCAGATGAACAGGTAAGTGGAAGTTACTAATAGACAAATAAACTAATATTGGAAAAAACTGTAGGACAGAATCATAAGGACTGGTCTGTCAAACTTGTTGATGCCTTATAGGCATATGGATCGCCTACAAGCCTGTCCTCGGTATGTCTCCATATCAAGTTATATTTGGGAATCCATGCCATTTTCCTATGGAGCTTGAGCAGCGTGCGATGTGGGCAATCAAACAGTTAAACTTTGACCTAAAGAAAGCCGATGACTTGAGAAAGTTGCAGATTTTCGAGCTGGAAGAGATAAGAAATAACGCATATGATAATGCCCGGATCTCTAAACACAGAACTAAACCCTTCCATGATAAATCCATCAATAGGAAGATTTTGTCCCAGACAAAAAGTTCTGTTGTACAACTCCAGACTCCACCTTTTTCCTGGTAAGATGAAAACCAGGTGGTCAGGACCATATATTATACAAACTGTTTCCCCTTATGGTGCTATTGAGATTTCAGATCTCAAGAATGGTAACATGTTCAAAGTCAACGGCCAATGACTAAAACCATTCTACATCACGTAGTCAGAGTGACACGATATTCTTCATCTGGGTCTCTACGAACCAGTTTATATGTGACCAAGTCCTTCTACACTTTCCCCCGGTGTTCCTTGTAAATCTTTTTAGAACCTACCTTGCAAATAAAACAAAGAAATAATAATAATAAAATAATAATAATAAAAATAAAAATAAAAAATATATATAATAATAATAACAACAATATAAAAAACAAGAAAATAAAGTAAAAATAAAAATAAAATAATAATGGACCTAAGTGCTAAATAGCACCTAGGTTTTCTTCCCTTTATATAAACCTTTTCCTCAATAATAAACCAGAAATTTACCCTAGGTTCAAAAATTTCAAATTTCACCTAGAGCAAATAAAAAAATCTACCCTTCTCAGGCCCCTATAAAACTCCTCTTACCCATATACCGTTCTCTACCCTAAGCTCTAAGCGCCAATTTAAGAAGGAGAGTTCAGAGCGCCGCCACCCAAATTTTTCCAGATCCTGCCTCCTTCCTTTAGCCACATTTCCTCGGCCCCTGCTGCGCATCCGTGGCCATCTGGTGGAGTCTAGAGTGCCGTCAAATTTTATAGAGGTCGCTGCTGCCCGTAGATCTTAGATCTACAACTCGATCTGTTGTTCCCCCTGTATATTGCTCTCTGCAATTTGGTTTCGCTTTTCCCCAACGTATTCCGGGGGAGTTTGCGATTTTCTTTCCTTTTCTTTGTATTTTCAGTCATGGCACCTTCAATATTTGCTGAGAAAGACTTTGCTAGACTCTTTAGTGATATTCATCGATATGGCTACATATTTTTGGATAGGATAAGGGAATAGAATTGGTATACGTTAGTGTATGATAATTCTGACCATGAGGCTAACTATTGCCCAGAGTCTTTCAAGCACTTTTATGCCCATATTGATCAAGCCTCAATTGATTTTGACAATCACCAATTCATGGTACACTTGCCTACTGGGGACCTTATTATCACTGTTGACATGTTGGGGGACTACACACAAATCCCCAGCAACCCGCACCATAGTAACCCCCTGCCATTAATTGAGTACATGACTATAATGGGGGCTCACTGTACCGAACAGGATAGAGGGCTCAAAGCCAGTACTACGTTTCGCAGCATAAATTCCATTGGATGCTGGATCTAGCGCAACATCCTTAGGCTTGACCATACGATCACCTTTAATAGGTCGGTGCTGCAAATCATTCACGATCTTATGACTAGGCAGCACACTTTTTGCATCAACATGACCATCTTTCACTGTATCATCACAAACTCCACGCGCACATGCGGTGCCAAATACTCCCATCCAGTATTGGTCACTCGTCTGTGTAAGAACTTCATACCAGACGCTGTCTTTAATTCTTATGATAGAGTATTTATTGCACCAGAGAGGGTAACAAGTGCTTATAACAATTGTCTCCATGCGGTCTGGACCCGTAGTATCCAGCCCAAAGATGCCCCGCTGAGTCCTCTTTGGAGGAACTCTTAGAGGATGATGATGACTCAGTATTTTGACAGCAGGACCCCCAACTGATTCGAGAGCCTTCATGTCTATCATTTGGCGAGGCATGAAGAAAATCTTTAAGGGGCAAGTTAGACTAAGGAAGCAGGTAGAGGAGCAGACCACTAGCCTAAACCGCATCGAGGAGGGTTTGCGGTGATCGCAGTCGGTCAGACCTAGCACCACCACTAGTCCGAGCCGAAGGAGGGGTGATATCTTTCCTTTACCTATTTCATGCATATATTTTACTTGCATACATTGGGGACAATGCATGAGATAGGTATGGATGGTAAATACTAACATAGATTTTCTTTCATTTTTAGAATTTTTTAGAATTAACTTAGATTTTGATTTTCTAGGATTTTCTTAGATTTTTCTTTTCTTATATATAAAAAAATATAATATTTTCTGTGATCCATTTTTTAAAGAATTAGCTTGATCTTAGGAATTAGAAAAATTCTAAACTAGGATTTCTGGATATAAGTCAAAATAAGAAGTATTGTTGGATCTTCAGGTGAAGAAAGAAAAGAATAGAAAGATAGCTAGACTTTGAATTTTTCCTAATCACTATATATATTTACATGTTGAGGGATTAATCAAGGACTTAGTAACTTTATTTATATATATAAAAAAAGAAAAGAAGGGGAAAAAATATATATAAAAACTTGATCACCAATTAAGTTGGTTAGTTGGGCCTTAAGAAGCATAACCAGTCACGCCTAAAGGTGGTGGAGTCCTTAGCATTCGTGGCCTAGTTTACTCGAGTCCTTGAACCTTAGGGATGTATCCTCATCTGGTGCCCTGAGAACGTCTGGTCTGGGAGTCATCGGTAAAAGGCTCGCTACATGGGTGAATTAGAAAGCCTAATGAAACTAAGGGAATAAATAAGTGTAAATAAAAATAAAAATAAATATATAATAAATATATATATATATATATATATAAATATACCCTAGTCTAAGAACAATTCTCCTACATATAGATATATATATTATTGGCCCAAAGGCCTATCGCTCTAGTTTTGATGATGATTAACTTATGTAGTTATAGTACTAATGATCTTGCATTTAATTAGTCTCAGATATTTGATCAAGATCTTAGTTGGTGTTTAGCTTCAATAAGGGATTTAAAGTCAAGTTTTAGAGCTAGCACGTGTTGATTCATGAGCTCGCACATCAAGATCGCATCATGAACTCAAAGAGGAGTCTAGCTCGTTGGATCAAGGTTTCGACCAAGTCAAGAAGAAGAAGATTTTCAAGTGAAGATTTTCAAGAGAAGACTTGTGTCTAAGTTTGTAAGTGTCAAGATTTCGTTTTTAGATAAAATGTAAAGGATAAATTAGTTGGTGGATTGCTCAACTTTATATACACTCACACACAAGATTTATATGTGTTTTCGTAAAAGAGTTTTTGTTTTAAAAAATACCGATTTGGTTTTTTAAGCCTCAAAATATACATGTGTTTTATCAAAACTTATTTTAGAGCTTATTATCAAAAATATAGATATTTCATCATATATATGTAGTGGATCATATTCAAAAGTATTTAAAATATCTTATTTTTGTATTTGGAGATGTTTTGAAAAAATCGTTTTTCAATTTGAAGATTGTTTTTGAAAAATACAGATTTTGTTTAAGCCAAATTTTTATATTATAAAAATAGTTCAAAATGTTCGTAACATGTTTTTATTTTTACTCAAACATGTTTGTATATCAAAGTATATTAATGAACTTATTTTTGTAGAATTTATGAGAATTTATGGGATTTTATTGCAGGTAAAAAGATCATGTTTTAATCCCTAAATATTGCTGACTAGGCCTTCTGTCGGTCGACCGGTCGGTCGATCGATATGCACAAACTCGCACGGTCGATTGCCAGAGAGTTTCTGCTCTCTGTAAATGGCCCCGGTCGACTGGGCGGTCGACCGCTAGGTCATAGCCCAGTTTACGTCACCGGCCGGTCATCCGCTTTTCCCAACGGTCTGAAATCCGACCGTTGGCGGTCGACTGATAGCAGAAAAGTCTACTGAGTTATCTCTAACGGCTAGTTTTTGGAGCCTATTTATATGGGGCTGTTTTGTGCTGTTTTCAATAAGATTTAAAGAGAGTTTTTGGGCTATTTTTTCCTACCTATCTCAGTGTTTATCTCCACTTGTTTTAGAGCTAAAACTTTTATATCAAAAGGAGAGTTTTTCAAGAGTGTTTTGAAAAAGAGATTTCTTCAGTTTTTCACCACCAAATCAATCCTAGTTTCCTCACACACACTTGAGCTATTCATTGCTATATCAATCCTATAGGGATCCTTATTGTGAGAGTGTTTTTAGGCGTTCAAAGTGTTCAGATCACCAAGTGTTCTACTTTGTATTTGAGGAGGCAGACTTGCGGGTTTGCGTTGTTTCAAGTTTTAGTGAGAGCTCAGTGTAGAGGTGCAGCCTCAGCAAGCTAGTGTGCTTGCGTGTGTAGTTCATGCGGGAACAAGTGAAAGGATTAGTGAGTCCAAGGAGTTCTAGTGTGAACTCATTGTAGTTTTTCGGTACCGAGTGATCCGGTGGGATCGATTCTAATGGAAATCCTTCATAGTGTTGAGGGCGGAGACGAAGAGCAAGGTGCTCGAACCTCAAAACAAATCTCTCGTGTTTGTGATTACTCTCTCTCTATCTCTCACTTGTGTTTATATCATGCATGCTTATTTTGTTGTCATCTTTATAAGCTTGATATATATATTGTGCTTAATTGTTATATGCTTGGGATTGTTTACTCACACTTGTATTCAACTAAGAAAGCTATAGCGATACCTCAACTCTTATCTAGAGGAATCTTGAGGAGATAGTCCAGAGCCCTTCACCGGAAATTCGGCTACACTCTTGTATTATACCTTGTGTGTTTTGCATAATAGTTTTAGCTTGCTTAAATATTTTTAATTCCGCATTAATTCATCATTAGATTAGCTAGTCACCTATTCACCCCCCTTAGGTGATTTCAATTGGTATCAGAGCTTAATGCTCTTGATTTGGGTCTAACAACCTAGAGTTAAAGATCCTCACTTTTAGCTAATCGCAATATTTGTTTACACACACATGAATTTCATGTGACCTCCCACTTTTGATATTCTTAACATCCAAACTTGGAAGGTTAAGATGTCAACGTACCTCAAAGCCCTAGGTATTCGTGTCTATTTTGCCACTATTAAAGATTCTTATTGTTTAAATGGCAAATATTTTGAGGTTAATGCAAAAGCCATCCACGCCTTAAGGTCAACCCTAAATGTTGAATATTTATCTAGAATTTTTAACTTTGATTCGGCTTTTGTTGTATGGAACACTTAGTCTCTCTTGGCGAAGAAAGCAATATTACGCGGGGAGTGACTCAGATGATGGAAATGATGCTTCTAACTTGTGCTACATGGTCCAAGGGGATAATCCCCTTGAGGTAAACTCTGAACCTGAGCTAGAAGAAGATATTGACATGTCTTATGATGAGCTTGAATATTTTTGTCAACAACTTCTTGAAAAATATTATTTACTTAAAAGGATCATAAAAGATTGAAGAATAAATATGAGTCCATTTCAAAGGAAAAAGATTCTTTTCAAAGTAAAATTGAATGCATTTCAAATGAAAATGAACTTTTGAAAAAAGAGAATGTTTCCTTATTTTTAAAATTAAATGATCTTTGTGAAGGAAATAATTCTTTGAAAAATAAAATAAATTTGGTGGAAAAAGGAAAGGTAATTGCTTTTTTGAAAGAAAACAACTCTTTGAAAAGAAAAATTATTTCAAAAGAAAAAGAAAATATTTCTAAAAAGAAAAAGGTTGTTGATTCTCATACTTGCCATGCTCTTCATGCAACCATTGATAAAAATGAGATTAAATTTTTGAAAAATAAAATAGATTGTTTAAGCTCAATCTTGAGCAATTGTGCATTTAATCATAATAGATTAGAAACCTTGTTTTAAAAGAAACAAGCTCCACATGTTCATGCACATCACCCACGGCACACATATGCACACTTTGCACATCATGATCACACTCATTCTCATGTGCATTCTAGAGTGTACAAATGTACACATTGCGGCCGCAAAGGCCATTTAGTAAAGTTTTTGTTTTGATAAGATAAATCATATTAAGTTTGATAATAAAAATGTTTGGGTTCTGAATAATTGTAACCCCCGTGGACCAAAAGAAAATGGGTACCAAGTCCCCACCTCTTGTATTTGATGTAGGTGTGGGATCTCACATGATGTAAGAGGGTAGGTGCCTTGATGGTGGATGCATGGGCTAGATGGACATACAAAATCGATGCACCGCTATCAAGGAAGTTTTGTGAGAAGACCACCATGTTTGGAGACTTAGAGAATAGTGCTTGTGGTTTGGTAAATATCTCTAAACTCCTATTTATTTTACATGCTTTTACATTAAGAATTTTTAGCACGTTTTTATGATCATGTTTTGTTTTTATGCTTCATGTGGTGGATACTTGTTTAAGTGTAGGTTTGATTAAAACTTGTGTCTATAGTTGTACAAGTAGTGAGTAACATTTGATTCTTATATGTTTGTACTTCATTACTCATTTGTACTCATTACATGTACATGTATAACCTAGTTTTAATGATTCCCACATTTACACTTGTTTTCATATTCTTATATATGTTTGCTTCATGTATATGTAATTTTTGTCTAAAAATAATAAATATACATGTATACCCTTGAGTCTCTTGCTTCATGCAAATTACATTATGGACTCTTTTGTGCTTGGGATATGTATGCATATTTCTAGTCTTGGATAAAACATACATATACCTTGAAGTTAGTTTTTAATGAAATTTTTTTTATGATTTTCATGTTTTTAATAAAAGATATTCATGTTTATTTTGAGTTTTATTAATCATTGTCATGAAAATGCTATTTACATGATTCTTGTGCACTCACTTCATTTGTTTACTCATGACATTATTTTCATGAGAATTTTTGAGCTTTATAGATTTTGAGTGTCAATTCTGTGTATTTAGTATATTTCATGAGATATATATGATTTAGTTTCTTGTTTGAAGGATCTTTAACTAGTTTTTCAAAAATTATTTTAAACTAGTTATTTATTCTTCAATGGGTAGAGTTTTCAAACTATGCAAAATATTTTCAAACTCTTATTTTTTTGAAAACCCCTACCATTCTAAGGGCGGATGGTTAGGCGACCATGCCTTGTGAGGCCTATTGGAAATCTTTTTAATTTGTGCATGAATAGGGTGGATAGTTATGGGTTATACACATGAACTTCCTGAAATTTTGTCCTTATATATTCATATTTATTTCTATATATGTATGCTTCAAATTTCAATAATATCAATTTCAATTGGTATTTTCTTTCATACATATATATTTTTTGATTGTGCTTATTTTACAAATCATATTTATGCTAAGCTTGACTTAAAGTTAAATATAATTGATATCTCTATAAGCTTATGCATTATTTTCAATTGGTACTTCAATTGACATTTTATTAGGTATCAAATTTATCATATATTTCAATTGGTAAAAATATAAAATATTTTACTTTCAATTGGTATCAACATTTACAATGTTTAAATTTCAATTTCAATTGGTATCAAAATTTACTATATGTTTTCAATTGGTATCTAAAATGTTTTTACTTTAATTGGTATCAAAAATCTACTTGTGGTATCGTAAAATTTTGTTTATTTACAATAGGTATCTCAAATTTATTTTATTGCTTTAAGTATTATCAAAATTTGTGTTAAAAATGTTTTGATATGTATTGCCTATATGCAAAGGGAGCATAACATCCCTTTTATATATAGATTCATGTTGAGTGTATCTTATATTGATAAGCTTGACATTGTTGGCCCAAGGTTACAATCACCCGTTTTAGTGTGTTTTGATGATTACAAAACATATATAGTTATTTGTACTAATCATGTTTGTTGTTTAAGTGTGTTTCAGGGTTCTAATGAAACTAGAAGGTTTCTTCCCTAAAGGAAGGTGTTTTGACTCAAGTCACCTCAATTCGGACTCAAGAATCAAGCTTTCAAGATCATATGGAGAAGCCCACTTGAAGAACTTGTAGTCCTTAGAACCAATGTAAGAAATAGTTTGTTAAAGTTTGAGTTTTGAAAATTGGCTCTAGAATACACACACACTATTTCAAAATACAGTTTTTAGTTTTCATTTGTTTTTAAGTTCATTCTTATACATGATTCCAAAATCCTTACAAAGTTTATATCTTGTTTACACCATGTATAACTATCTTTTACAACATGAAACTTAACAACATATACCTACAAAATTATCTTTAAAAATTTTCAAGTTCAAAATTCCCTCTGTTTTTCTGTTTCAGGCCAACCCGGCCGACCAGACCGGTCGACCGGTTCATGTATCTGGACGTGCACGCTTGTGCTCGTCTGTTGGTCGGCCGCCCGGTCGACCGACCTGTAAACACCAACTCTCTGTTTATTTCGGTCGGCCGTCCGGTCGACTGACAGTTAATAACCTTGTTTCTTTCTTGAGGCCGGTCGACCGGACGGTCGACCCGAGCCCAACGGCTATCTGCCAGCAAGGCGGACGGCCGACCGGACCGGTCGACCGCCAAGCCTGCAGAGCCCCAACGGCTCTTTCCTCTTTGGTGAATTCTGAAATCTGTTTTTTAGAACTGTTTCTGGCAGACTTTTTCTGAGTTTTTGGAGATCTTTTCCAGATCAAATAAGCTTAAAATAAGAGAGTTTTAACCCTTTCCTCTCCCTATAAATAGAGGAGATGGGTCTCTTGCAAAATACCAAGAAAAATCCTTAAGTTGTCAAAGTTTTAAAAAGAGAAGAAAAGTTTTTATGCTCTCCATTTTTCCATTCATTCTTGAGCTTGTTTTCAGTTGTGTTTTCTAGCAAAGATCATTTTACAACTGAGTTTTTCTCACTACACTTCTTAGAGCCAAAATTCCCTACTCAATCTATAAGGAAGTTGTAAAGAGAAAGTTTGTAAGAAGTTTGTGATCCTTTTGGTGATCACTTGGCTACTTGTTCCTTCTTCTTGTTCTTGTGGAGACACCTCTTCGGTAGAGGTTCTTGTAAGTGGTGGAGCTCGGTGCTCCGGTCTTCGGTAGACCTTGTAATCGTCCTCGGTGGATAGTGGAAACCCTTCACGGCGGTGAAGGCGGGGAGTAGAGCGGTGGCTCGAACCTTGAAACAAATATCTTGTGTTTGCGATTGCTTTGTGTTCTTGATCTCTATTGCTTTCTATTTCCATTGCTCTCTATTGCTCTTTATTACTTGTTTGAGATATTATCTTCATTGCTTGCGATATATCTTGTGTGCACTTCACCATTGCATTCATTCCTTGCTATCGTCGATCAATTCTCATACAACAAGATTGTATTGCGCACCTCCAACTCATATCCAGAGGAATCAGGAGGAAGGAGTTCAGAACCCTTCACCGGGTATTCGGCTCTTAGTCTTGTTTTGAGAGATCGTTGCATCACTCATCCATACTTGTTTTAAAAAGATTGTTAGATTAGCATTTACACCTATTCACCCCCCCTCTAGGTGTTTTTCAATTGGTATCAGAGCTTGGACTCTAGGCTCTTGGCTTTACAACCTTAGAGAGATCCTAATTTTGCTAATCACTTCATTCTTTTCATACACTCTCACTTAGTAAAAATGGCCGATGGTATTAAGACACCCCCTAAGTTTGATGGACTTAACTTTCCCATATGGAAGGTTAAGATGACCGTTTTCTTGCAATCTCTAGGTAGTCGAGTTGCAAAGGCCGTGACCAAACCCTTTAGTGCACCCCCCGGTGATGAATCCACTTGGTCCGAAATTGAGACTAAGGAGTTTGATGCCAATGCTAGGGCTCACTATGCACTACTTCAAGCCCTCAATGTGATGACATTTCTAGGGTCATCCATTGCAAATCCGCATTTGAGATTTGGACACACTTGCTAGTAACACATGAGGGGACCTCACAAGTGAAGAGGGCTAAGATTGACCTTCTTCGGTCCCAATATGAGAACTTTTGCATGCAAGAAAATAAAACCATAGATGATATGGTTACAAGATTTACAAAGATCACTAATGGACTTTCTTCTCTAGGTGATGCTATTGACAATGACCAAAGAGTTAGAAAGATCATTCGGGCTCTTCCTCCTTCATGGGAAGTTAAAGCAACAACCTTAAAGGAACTCAACGACAAGGAGGAAATGGAGCTAATTGGTCTCATTAGGAACCTCAAAACCCATGAGATGGAGAGAAAAGCAAGGGAGGACATGGCTCCTTCCAAGAAGAAAACAATAGCCTTCAAGAGTCAATCCACACACTCCGACGACGACGATGAAGAAGAAGATGACGAAGAGCTCTCACTTCTAGTGAAGAACGTCCGGAAGATGTACAACAAGGCTAAATTCCAAAGAAGAAGGAGATGGCAAGGAGGCAAAGAAGAAAGAAAAATTATTTGCTTCAATTGCCAAAGACCGGGACACATTGTTGCGGAGTGTCCGGATAAAGTAAAGCCCTCCACCTCCAAGAAGCCCTTCAAGAAGAAAGCAATGAAGGCTACATGGGATTCCGAGAGCGAATCCGAGGACGAAATCGACACCGCCAACATGTGCTTCATGGCTAATGAAAGCACAATCAAGGTAACCTCTTCCACGTCTTTTAATGATGAACTCTCCATGGATGAACTAGGAGAAGCTTTTGTAGAATTATCACATAACTATGATTTTCTAAAGAAAAATTATTTAAAAATGAAAAAGGAAAATGAGTCTCTTAATCATCAAGTATTTACTCTTTATAAAGAAAAGGATGACTTGCTCTCTACTTTAGTTACTACTCAAAATGATTTTGATAAGTACAAAATTTCTTGTAAAGGCAAGTCCCCACTAGTTGATTCTAATGAGATTATCATGCTTAAAGAAAGAATAGACTCATTAGGAATTGTTTTGAAAAATTGTGAGTTTGATAAGAAGAAAATTGAGGCTATGTTTTCTAAGAAACAAGCCCCTAAGAAACATGCTTTCCATGCTCATGCTCATGTTCATACTTCACAACCTCAACGTCATGCCAAACCCCCAAAACATGCTCACCCCACACACACACATCATGCATTCATGTATGGGAAAGTGTTTTCATGTACTTATTGTGGCCGGAAAGGTCACTTAGTTAAGTTTTGTTATGATAGACTAAATGCATCTCATCACAATGTTTTGGTTCGCAACACTAACTTTCAAGGACCCAAGAAAATTTGGGTACCAAAGTCAACAATGTTGTTAAATGATGTAGGTACTTTCCAAGGTCCAACGACGTAGAGGATTGTGGTATCTTGATAGTGGTTGCTCAAGGCACATGACTTGGGACATCAACAACTTTGCAACCCTATCAAGATACCATGAAGGTGGCACCGTCACCTTCGGAGATGATGCCAAGGGTAAAATCATCGGTATCGGTAATGTTAAACTTGGTACATCCCCTTTAATTGAAAATGTTGTTTTAGTTGATGGCCTCAAGCATAACCTCTTGAGTGTTAGTCAACTTTGTGATAAAGGTTTTGATGTAGTTTTTGATAATGTAGTTTGTAAAGTAATTGATAGAATTTCTAATATTTGTGTGTTTTCCGGTTTTCGTGAAAATAATGTTTATATGATTGATATGTCTAATATGTCTTGTAATATTACTTGTTTAAAAGCCCTCGATGATGACTCTTGGTTGTGGCATAGAAGATTAGGCCACATTTCTTTTGACCATATATATAGGTTAAACACAAAGGAAATGGTGAAAGGTATTCCTTGTTTGAATTTTGAAAAGGACCGAGTTTGTGACGCATGTCAATTTGGGAAACAAACTAAGTCTTCTTTCAAGTCAATTAAGGATATCATGACATCACGTCCTTTGGAGTTGATCCACATGGATTTATTTGGTCCTACTCAAACCAAAAGTCTAAGTGGGAATCGGTTTGCATTTGTTTTGGTTGATGACTTTTCACGTTTTACTTGGGTTTTCTTTCTTGAACACAAAAACCAAGCCTTTTCACATTTTCAAGCCTTTAAGAAAAGAGTTGAAAAGGAAAAAGATACTTCAATTTTAAGAATTAGAAGTGATGGAGGTGAATTCATTAACCTACCCTTTACCACTTTTTGTGAAGAACATGGAATAAAGTATGAACTATCTTGTCCTAGAACTCCACAACAAAATGGAGTAGTTGAACGGAAAAATAGAACATTACAAGAGATGGCTGGGACAATGCTTAGTGAATATGGTCTACCACATTATTTGTGGGCCGAGGCCGTTAATACATCATGATATATATCAAATCGTGTTTTCTTGTGTAAAAATACTTCAAAAACTTCTTTTGAAATGTACTTTTCTAAAAAACCAAATGTTTCATATTTCAAAGTTTTTGGATGCAAATGTTTTGTTTTAAATACAAAAGATTATTTAGGAAAATTTGATGCTAGATCTTATGAGGCAATTTTTGTGGGTTATTCTAATACTAGTAAGGCTTATAGAATCTTCAATAGATCATCTTTGACTATTGAAGAATCTATACATGTTAAGTTTGAAGAATCTAACTTGTTTGTTAAGAATGTTTAGAAATAGATGCATTGGATGAAGGCTTGGAGAAAGTTACCTTGGAGGATACACCTACTATGGGAGACAAGCCAAAGGATGATGAAAGAAGTGAAGCTAAAGTAGAAGAGGCTCAAGGAAATGAAAATCAAACAAATGAAGTAGAGCCTACTCAACCACTTCCAAAGGATTGGAGATACAATCCACATCATCCCAAGGACCTTGTCATAGGTGAAGTATCAAAAGGGGTAACCACTCGCTCCAAACTTCATGATTTTTGTGGTCATTATGCATTTATTTCTCATGTTGAACCCAAGAACGTCCTCGAAGCCGAGGCCGATTCATATTGGTTGCTTGCCATGCAAGAGGAGCTCAATCAATTTGAGCGCAACCAAGTTTGGCACCTTGTTCCTAGGCCCCACGATAGACCAACAATTGGTACTAAGTGAATCTTTAAGAATAAGTTGGATGAATTGGGTAACGTAGTTAGAAATAAAGCTAGGTTAGTTGCCCAAGGTTACAGTCAAATCGAAGGAATCGATTTTGAAGAAACCTTTGCACCCGTAGCACGGCTCGAAGCCATACGAATGACACTAGCATTTGCCTCTTATAAAGATTTTAAATTATTTCAAATGGATGTCAAAAGTGCTTTTCTAAATGGTTTTATTGAAGAGGAGGTGTATGTTGAACAACCCCCCGGGTTTGTTGATCCTACACATCCGGATTTTGTGTTTAAATTAGATAAAGCTCTTTATGTTTAAAACAAGCCCCTAGGGCTTGATATGAAAGACTTTCTTCATTTTTAATTTCAAATGATTTTAAGAAAGGTAAAATTGACACCACATTGTTTACAAAACATGTAAAAATGATATTCTTATTGTGCAAATTTATGTTGATGACATTATTTTTGGTTCTACTAATGAATCCCTTTGCCAAGCTTTTGAATCATGCATGAAGAAAGAATTTGAAATGTCTATGATGGGGGAACTCAACTATTTCCTTGGACTCCAAATTAAGCAAAGGAAGGATGGGATCTTCATCAATCAAGCCAAGTACACAAAGGAACTAATCAAAAGGTTCGGGCTTGAAGGAGCTAAAGTGAGCAAAACTCCCATGGCAACAACTACAAAGCTTGATAAGGATGAACAAGGTAAAAGTGTAGACATTAAGCTTTATCGTAGCATGATAGGTAGCTTGCTTTATTTGACGGCTAGTAGGCCGGATATTATGTTTTCCGTTTGTCTTTGTGCACGTTTTCAATCTTGTCCTAAAGAGTCTCACATAATTGCGGTTAAACGCATAATTAGATACCTTAAGGGCACTATTGAAATGGGTTTGTGGTATCTAAAACCGGTCTATTTTCTATGACGAGTTTTTCGGATGCCGACTATGCGGGTTGTAGGGTAGATAGGAAGAGCACAAGTAGAACATGTCAATTCTTAGGTAATTGTCTTGTATCTTGGTCTTCCAAAAGAAAAATTCGGTAGCCCTATCAACCGCCGAGGCGGAGTATGTTGCAGCCGGAGCTTGTTGTGCACAAGTTTTATGGATGAAACATACTCTCCTTGACTATGATTTGCATTTTGATCATGTTAAAATATTTTGTGATAATACTAGTACAATTCACATGACAAAGAATGCAAATCAACATAGTAAAACCAACACATTGACATTAGGTATCACTTTCTTAGAGATCATTATGAGAAAAGTGATATTGATATAGATTATGTTTCTACTGATTTTCAACTTGCTGATATTTTTACTAAACCATTAGATTATGCTAGATTCTCTTTTATTTGTGGTGAGTTGAATGTTTGCATTATGGATTCTTAAAGATAAATTTTTTGTTGTTTTGTTTGTTTTTGTTTCACCCTTTTTGATGTATGACAAAAAGGGGGAGAAAAAGTATAAGTTTGTTGTTTATTGTTGTTATTTATGTAAGGTTTATTGTTTATTTAAGTTTTTGACAAAACTATTGTGTTTTCAATGCTTTATGTATCTTACTTCTCATACTTCTCATTGTTATTGTTTACACATAGCATTATTTGAGGGGGAGCTTTCCAAGCTCTTCTTCCATTTTTGTTTAAATAACATATATGTTTTGTCATCATCAAAAAGAGGGAGATTGTTGGCTCAAGGTTACAATCACCCGTTTTAGTGTGTTTTGATGATTACAAAACATATATAGTTATTTGTACTAATCATGTTTGTTGTTTAAGTGAGTTTCAGGGTTCTAATGAAACTAGAAGGTTTCTTCCCTAAAGGAAGGTGTTTTGACTCAAATCACCTCAATTCGGGCTCAAGAATCAAGCTTTCAAGATCATATGGAGAAGTCCACTTGAAGAACTTGTAGTCCTTAGAACCAATGTAAGAAATAGTTTGTTAAAGTTTGAGTTTTGGAAAATTGGCTCTAGAATACACACACACTATTTCAAAATACAGTTTTTAGTTTTCATTTGTTTTTAAGTTCATTCTTATACATGATTCCAAAATCCTTACAAAGTCTATATCTTGTTTACACCATGTATAACTATCTTTTACAACATGAAACTTAACAACATATACCTACAAAATTATCTTTAAAAATTTTCAAGTTCAAAATTCCCTCTGTTTTTCTGTTTCAGGCCAACCCGGCTGACCGGACCGGTCGACCGGTTCATGTATCCTGGACGTGCACGCTTGTGCACGTCTGTCGGTCGGCCGCCCGGTCGACCGACCTGTAAACCCCAAATCTCTGTTTATTTCGGTCGGCCGTCCGGTCGACCGACAGTTAATAACCTTGTTTCTTTCTTGAGGCCGGTCGACCGGACGGTCGACCCGAGCCCAACGGCTATCTGCCAGCAGGGTGGACGGCCGACCGGACCGGTCGACCGCCAAGCCTGCAGAGCCCCAACGGCTCTTTCCTCTTTGGTGAATTCTGAAATCTGTATTTTAGAACTATTTTTGGCAGACTTTTTCTGAGTTTTTGGAGATCTTTTCCAGATCAAATAAGCTTAAAATAAGAGAGTTTTAACCCTTTCCTCTCCCTATAAATAGAGGAGATGGGTCTCTTGCAAAATATCAAGAAAAATCCTTAAGTTTTCAAAGTTTTAAAAAGAGAAGAAAAGTTTTTAAGCTCTCCATTTTTCCATTCATTCTTGAGCTTGTTTTCAGTTGTGTTTTCTAGCAAAGACATTTTACAACTGAGTTTTTCTCACTACACTTCTTAGAGCCAAAATTCCCTACTCAATCTATAAGGAAGTTGTAAAGAGAAAGTTTGTAAGAAGTTTGTGATCCTTTTGGTGATCACTTGGCTACTTGTTCCTTCTTCTTGTTCTTGTGGAGACACCTCTTCGGTAGAGGTTCTTGTAAGTGGTGGAGCTCGGTGCTCCGGTCTTCGGTAGACCTTGTAATCGTCCTCGGTGATAGTGGAAACCCTTCACGGCAGTGAAGGCGGGGAGTAGAGCGGTGGCTCGAACCTCGAAACAAATATCTTGTGTTTGCGATTGCTTTGTGTTCTTGCTCTCTATTGCTTTCTATTTCTATTGCTCTCTATTGCTCTTTATTACTTGTTTGTGATATTGTCTTCATTGCTTACGATATATCTTGTGTGCACTTTACCATTGCATTCATTCCTTGCTATCGTCGATCAATTCTCATACAACAAGATGCATTGCGCACCTCCAACTCATATCCAGAGGAATCAGGAGGAAGGAGTTCAGAACCCTTCACCGGGTATTCGGCTCTTAGTCTTGTTTTGAGAGATCGTTGCATCACTCATCCATACTTGTTTTAAAAAGATTGTTAGATTAGCATTTACACCTATTCACCCCCTCTAGGTGTTTTTCAGACATCTCTTCTTTATGTGGTACATGTGTGTAGGGGGGCTTAACATCTCTACTTATGCATTGTATATTATGCTTTATGTGAGTTAGGATTTTCTCATCCCTTCTTGATGTAATGCATGTATGCAGGAGAGCGAACTTACCGTCTTACTCTTCATGAATGTATATCGCATATATCTTTCTTGTTTGATTTGTTTTCACTCCTTTGTTGATGATTGACAAAAAGGGAGAGAATGATTTTGAATTTATATATGCATATTTAGGAATTAAGTTTATGCATGTTCTATTTATTATGTTTATACAAAAAGGGGAAAAGGATTCTGAAAGTTTATACAAAAAAGGGGAGATGGTTTTTGGGAAAAAGGATTTTTGATTTATGCATATATATTTATTTAATTTTATGCACTTCATTGCAATATCTATTTGTTTATTGTTATGCATGAGTTAAGGGCAAGCTTCTCTGAAGCTTAACTTTAATCCATGCATATATAACTCCATGAGTTTTGTCATCATAAAAAAGAGAGAGATTGTTAGCCCAAAGGTTCATCGCTCTAGTTTTGATGATGATTAACTCATGTAGCTATAATACTAATGATCTTGCGTTTAATTAGTCTTAGATATTTGATCAAGATCTTAGTAGGTGTTTAGCTTCAACAAAGGATTAAAAGTCAAGTTTTGGAGCTAGCACGTATTGATTCAAGAGCTCGAGCATCAAGATTGCATCATGAACTCAAAGAGGAGTCTAGCTCGTTGGATCAAGATTTTGACCAAGTCAAGAAGAAGAAGAAGATTTTTATGTGAAGATTTTCAGGAGAAGACTTGTGTCAAAGTTTGTAAGTGTCAAGATTTTATTTTTAATAAAATGTAAAGGATAGATTAGTTGGAGGACTGCTCAAGTTTATATACACTTACACACAAGATTTATATATATTTTCATAAAAGAGTTTTTATTTTGAAAAATACCGGTTTGGTTTTTTAAGCTTCAAAATATACATATGTTTTATCAAAACTTATTTTAGAGCTTATTGTCAAAATTATAGATATTTCAGCATATATTTGTAGTGGATCATATCCATACACACTAAGCTTCAAAAGTGTTTAAAATATCTTTTTTTTTGTATTTGGAGAAGTTTTAGAAAAATCGTTTTTCAATTTGGAGATTGTTTTTGAAAAATATAGATTTTTGTTTAAGCCAAAATTTCTATATTACAAAAATAGTTCAAAATGTCTATAACATGTTTTCATTTTTACTCAAACATGGTTGGATGTCAAAGCATATTAATGAATTTATTTTTGTAGAATTTATGAGAATTTATGGGATTTTATTGAAGGTAAAAGGACCATACTTTAATCCCTAAATATTGCTGACCAGGCGTTCTGCCTGTCGACCGCTCCAGAAGTCGGTCGACCAGGTGGTCGACCGATATGCACAAACGTGCACAGCTAAGGGCTGGTCGACCGTGTTGGAACTTGATTCTGATGATACATTTGTGAAGCCAATTCATTGGAGCTCTATCTCACAAGTTTATACAAGAGTTCTACATGCTCAAGACTTCTCAAGAATAATTACTATGGATGTGTATTGTAATATTTATTAGAATGTTAAAAACCTTGAACACACATAAACATCACAAGCCCTTGTAGTCGACTTATACATTTGATTAGTCCACTTATAACAGCTATAGTCGACTAACTCCTTATTATAGTCGACTTAGCCTTCGCCTAAGATGCATACCAACTTTCTGTTTTTGATCTGTATGCACTATTAGTCGACTTATAAGTCTTTATAGTCGAATAATATATGACCTAGTCGACTTATACCTTCTATTGGTCGACTATATTCAGTTTCCAAAAATATGTCTTTTGTATCAGCCATTCCCTAGTCGATTTGCCCCCTTTATTCGTCGACTAATATAAGAAAAAATTGTCCTTCTAGTCGACTAACCTATAGACCCTAGTCGACTAATGGCAGTTTCTGACTGTTAAACAATTTCTGATTTCTAGTATTTTTTTCAACATTTCAATATTAAAATTTGTCCTGATAACTACCCTAACTGGCCATAGATTTCAGTTATAAATAGGAATGTTATCCTAGGCTAAAAACATCAATTCAAATCAATAGTTTTTTGCCCAAAAACTCTGTTCAAATATCTGTTTTTTCAGAAAACTGTTTCTACTTTCAATTCTTCACTCAAATTCTGATCCTTTAGTGAAGATTTTTGAGAGTCTACCTATAAGAGTCTTTGTTCACGATCACATACAGATTCAAGGCTTAGAGGATTGTTTGTAATTACTCAAAGAGAAAGATTGTACGAGAGCGTATTCAGGTTGAAGAGAAGTTGTACAAGGTGTTATGTCTTCTTGGTTGTAGGAAGAGTTGTATACATTTGGCAAAGGGGATTTGTAAAGTGGTATACAAGGTGTTGATTTTGGGTGTACAAAATCAAAGGTTAAAGAAAAATCTCAAGCGGGTGGCTTAGGGACTGGATGTAGGTCAAGAGGACCGAACCAGGATAAATCACTTGTGTTTGCGTTTGATTTACTTTCTGTGATTTATTTTCTTTTATGCAAGTTCTTATATTTTAACGCTAATCATCCTTTGTTTTAGTATTTGTGTTAACATATTTTAGATCCTACAATTGTTATCATTTCGGGACCAACAATTGGTATCTGAGCGCGGCCTAGCATTCTCTATCGAAGCCCTGCATACCTAGTCAACAACTTACAAGGATGGCAACATAGTTCCTTCATCACAATTTAGAGAAGGACATTCTACACAACGTCCACCACTATTTGATGGATCGAACTACAACTACTGAAAGTGTGGAATGAAGATTTACTTGCAATCGCTCAACTACGAACTATGGAATATAGTATAAGTAGCGTACACTAAACTGACTACCTATTACAGAGCTCGGAGTGATGATCAAAAGAAGAATGTGAATCTTGATGCTAAAGCGATGAATCCATTATTCTGTACCTTAACCAAAGAAGAATTCAATCGTGTACCAATAGCCACATCTGCAAATCAAATATGGCACACTCTACAGGTAACACATGAAGGTACAAATAAGGTTAAAGAATCTAAAATTTCTATTCTTGTCAATGTTTTGAACTATTCAAAATGAAGGAGAATGAAACCATCTCAAAAATGGTTACAAGGTTCACCGACATAACAAATTCCTTAGCATCCCTTGGAAAGGAATACAACCAAGTCGAAAAAGATCGCAAGATGCTTCGTGCACATACATCAGATTGGGAGAAGAAGACAACTGCAATCGAAGAAGCAAACGATCTCTCCAAAGTAGACAATGCAAGAAAAATCAATAAGGAAAGAAGTAATCCTTGTATTGATTTGTCACTTGAATTAATTACAATAGCACTCTCTCTTCCCCACTCAATTTCTAGAAAATTAAAAACCTAGACTAAGTTGTGTCGATGCAAGAGAAGAATAACAAGAGTAGCTCAAGCAACAGAGGTGATCTGCTCACTGTTTTCTTTCTCACTTTTTTCTTTGGTGAATTTACTTGGTAATTATAGCCTGCAGTGGCTTGGGTAACATGAAATGAGAGGACACATGTCGTTGATCCGTGCCTCTCTCCACAGGATTGCCGCTAAAACGTGGCAAAAGTCGTGTTTTCGCGGCTTTATTAAGTGCGCCTGCTGCTAGCCCAGAGGCCCTTCACTCTAGTTTTGATGATGATTAACTCATATAGTTATTGTTTATTAATAATCTTGTGATATTTAGTTTCAGATATTTGATCAAGATATTAGTAGGTGATTTAGCTTCAACAAAGGTGTTTTGGAGCTTTCACATGGTAATTTGATAGGTAGTAAAAAACGCATAATTGTCACTACATTTACTATCACATTTTCATATTTATTCCTACAATTATGTACTATTACTAATTTTTTATTATTTAATGTGTGCAGGCCTTGAGTAATTACTTCAATAAAGAATAAAGCCTAAATGAAGCCCAGAAGCCCTAAAAAGCCCATGTGCAAGCCCAAGTGCCAAAGTTGCAATTACCATGTGCAAAAGTTGCAATTATTAAAAGAAGAGGAAAGGGATAAACTTCTACTCAATCCTAATTACTTGCAGGACAAGGATAAAGATAAAAGGAGGAGAGTGCAAAGATAACAAAATCGTTTTAAAAGATTTGGAAGATTTGGATTTAGGGTAACTTGCTTCCCAAGTTATCCTTAATTTTCAAAATAAAGAGTCAGAATACAACTTCCAGAAGAATATACCCAGATGGACGGACCAGAGGAGGCCACGCGCGAAAGCGCGTGGCTAGAGACCACACTGTGGCTTCGAAAACGCGGCCATAGCCGCGTTTCCGCGGCAGTATGGACGAGTCTGGCGATAAGCTTTTGTGGAGGAGTCGTACCGGGACTCTACTTCTTCCAGCTCCTATAAATACCCCTGCAGAGCAACAGAGAAGGGCGTACAGAGTCGAGGACAGAAACAAAATTAGGGTTTTTCTTAGGCTAACTTATAGATTGTAACTTAGGTTTTTTTAGTTTTCTTTTATGTAATTTTTGTAACTGAGAGGAGAGGATACTTTCATGGAGGAAGGAGATCAAGTTTGTACTGAGGTGACATCGGTGTAAGTAATCTTTTCTTCCATTGTTAATTGAATCAACTCAAAGTTTATTTTTGTTCTTCTATTCATGTTTTGTTTTTGTTTCCCTCTTATGTCTTGCAATCCAAGAGAATCTGATAGCTTCGAGACTGCTTAGCCGTTGAAGTGCCCTTGATGGCCTATGGTGATGAACAAACCTTCTCTTGCTAGTATAGTTTGTCTTTTGTTTTCGTAGTGTAGATCGAGGAGGTGGAAGATCCTATACGCCATGCTTGAATGCCTTCAAAGACAAGGTAAGTCATTGTAACGGATCAAAAGTAAACAGGCCGAAGAGGTAAGTATGTTTTTTTTAGTTTTTAGTTTTCTTTCTTTTATTTTTAGTGCAAATCACCAAATTCCCAATCTTTTTCACACTTCTTCAATTTCATTGTAAATATCACTTCTATTTCTCCATCTTCTTAATCTACCACTTTCTTTCTAACCTGACTTTAACAACTATTAATTCAAACACTTTAGAGAGCTTACTAAACAAGCTTCCATCGCTAGTCCCTCCCTGTGGATCACGACCCGCATAGCCACTTGCTATAGCGGTAGTATTGAGCACTTTGCACATCCTATTCTTAAAACTGAAATTTTATATCTTGTGTGCAGGTAAAAACTCAATCAAATTTTGGCGCCGTTGCCGGGGAGGGACGGTAAGTTATTCTCTAAAAAAAAAACTAATTATTGATTTATTTATTATTTTTTGTTTGTAGGATCAGAGAACAGGAAATATAACTACAGCAAAGGACATATAGCAACTCTGTGCCTCTGCCCTCGAAGGCAGAGCAGCAGAGCCTACTCAAGAGCCGCGTTTGCATGGCAATAGCCGCGTTTCCGCGGCCTGAGTAGTGAACTACTCATTGTGTTTTCTGCAGGTTGCTGGAAATTTAAAGTTTGACTTGATGTTCCATTACGTTTTCTCTGTAATCACCCTGCACACTGCTAATTAATTAACAGTAACCTATTTGTTGAAAAATAAAAAAAATTAGACTCTTGCATATAGGCACGTGTCTATTTAATTTTTTTTAATTTCTGTTGAAGAGTGCTGGAGACAAGGTACGTTCGCATTGCATATAGACTAGGAAGCACCCTTGGCTGATTTACTGCTTTTGAGTGAATATTTGTCTATTGCTTTACACGTGCACTAAATTGACTTGAGGGCTTGTCCTATAAATAAGATAAGGTGGGGATTTCATTACCCTTCCTTGGCCCACAAACAATCTCCTCACTCACTAACCCAAGCCTAACTAAAAATGAGTAGACGTTGGCCCTAGGGACATCTCGGACTCAATTAGGAGATTATCCTAAGGGGGAACGGTGTTGGAATTTGACTCCTGCCAAATTAGTGTCTAAGAAGGGGATTGAGGGCCGAAAGCCCGAAGATTGGTGGTTATTTAATTAAGGAACGTCTTCGACGGAAAACCTCCCACCAATCTTGCCCTGACCTGGCTGATTAGCTTGTGGTCAAAGTCTACATTATACCTCCCGTGGACAGTCTAACCAGTTAGGAGTCGTCTAGGTCATAAGTCTGCCCTAACTTAGGTTAGAAATTTTTTTTCTTTTTTGTTTGCTTATTTGTTTGTTTTCTTTTCTTTGTTTGTGTTTTATTTGTGATATAGCTTATAACAACAATTTTTTCAATTTTAATAATAATCCATATTACACATCAACCTCTTTTTCGGATATTACCAACCCGGCATATCATAACTTTAACCAACCTAGTGTGCCAGACTGGTCTTATCCGAATCATTACATGCCCCAGTCCCAATACTATGAACAAGACTGGAATAATCATCACTACTCTTCACAGAGTCAATGGGGATACAACGCCCCTGAGCCATATTGTCAACCACCTGTTCAACCATTATCTTCATATACTTCTTTTACCACATCACCAATGTTTCAGTCCTCCAATGATCCATTCGATGGGTTAGAAGAAAAAGTGGATCATTTGCAAGATATAATGAATGATCAAATTTCTAGACTTTCAAACATTCTTGAACTAACCAACCAAGTTGATAGGAACCAAGAATCATTCTGTCTAGAAGACCTTGATCAAAATTCAATTTCATCACATTAATATGAACTTGATCAATCCCAATCCTTGGACAAATTGGCTAGTTTTAATTTCAATGATATTGAATTAGATTGTGAATGTGAACCCGATCCCCAACTTTGCGATTCAGTTTCCATCTTCGAATCTATGTTGACTCCGGTATTCTTACCCAATTTGGACCAATTTTCTGAGCCAACATTTATTCCCGTACCCATAGATCATGAATTGAATCACCCATTTTTGATGATCATCATATTGAACTTGACCAATTTCATACTTTTGAAAATCCCATTGACACATTGGCAAGTTCTCATTTTTATGAAATTGAACTCAATGAGATATGTGACCTTGATTCTCAAATTTGTTGTGATCGAGTTCAAATTCCCGAATCAATATTGACTCCTGTTCTGTTACCCGATTTAAGTAATATTTTAGAGTCAGTTTTGATTCTCACACCTGTCATTCTTGAACTTGAATCACCAATAGTAAGTCACATTCCATTGTGGGAAAATGATTGTGGACTTGAGTTTCAATTCTTGGACTTGGACTCAACGCTTGAACCAAAACTAACTCTCGAACCCCACGTCAATTTTCCCGAGTTTGTATTGGATCCTGAACATATCATTCTTAAGTCCAAGTCAACCATTCTACCAAGTCACATTCTTTTGTTGGACATAGGTATAGACCATGATGACTCTGTGATGATTTTTCAGGACTGGTCATGTAAAGGAAGTAAGATTCACGATAGGATCTTCCATGATCCTACTCATACTGGGGACTGTAAACATGTAATTAGAAAAGAGGTCAATAAAGGTAGGTCCCGTGAACTACCACATTATCTTGATTGGGTAGCAACGCTTGGCCCAATCAGACCACCACCGGAACCACCCCCTAAGGTAATATTTTCCTTCCCTTTCTTCTTTTTCATGCATTCATTCATACATTGAGGACAATGCATGAGATAAGTGTGGGGGGAGGATTTACTAACATACTAACATAGTTAGATACTAACTTCAAAAAAAAAAAAGGGACAATATTTTGACTTATCTTTTGAAAGAAATCTAAGTTAGTCTTAAGAATTAGGAAAATCATGATTAGGATTTCTAAAAACTTGATCAAAATAAATAAATTGTTGAATTTTTAGGTATAGGAGGAAAAATTGAATAAGTAATTAGTCTTGATTTTTACCATAATGAAATGTGCATACCTAATACACTTACACATCTAGGATTCTAAGACAAAGACTCTTGTGCCCTATAAAAAATAATACCAAAAAAAAATTAAAAAAAAAGAGAGAAATTCACTAATTAAGCTGGATACATGTGCCTCAAGAAGCATCAGTATTCACGCCTAAAAGTGATTTTATAAATAAAGTCTTTAGTTTTGTGGCCTAGTTCACTCGAATCCTTAAGTCTGTGGGGTGTTTTCTCACCCGGTGCCCTAAAACTGACCGGTTTGGGAGCCACCGACTTTAAGTTCGCTACATGGGTGGATTAGCAAGCCTAAGGAAACTAAGAAATATTACTTATATATATACTAACACATTTAATAGTCAATTAGTTAGGTATGAGGGCCTCAAGAAGCCTTCATGCTTACACGAAAGAAAATTAGATGAGTTATACATATTAAAAAAAAATAAAATAATAATCATAATAATAATAAAGAGGCATGAGAGTTCAAGTGAAGGAATTCCTAGTAAAGATTCACAAGGATGCATATGACTTTTGGTAACGAAAAAGACTATACAAAAATTCAGTTTTGATTCTTACCTAAAATGGATAACAATTTACTATATAAAGACTAAGTTTAAGAATGAATAAAAATGATAATCCTAAAAACTTATAGATTACTTAGTTTCTTCAAACATATCTCAAATATTTTCTTTTTTATGGATTTTGCGGGTGTAATCCGATGAAAACCCTCACGAGACAACACTCGTCCTCTAGGGTAACCTAGAGGTTTAACGGCTTGTTGCACATGCTAAGTGCAACCGTGATTCCTACGAAAGTGAGTTAGCTAGATTAGTTTTTCTTTTTCTTTTGATTTTTGCTCGAGGATGAGCAAAAAGATAAGTGTGGGGGTGTGATAGGTAGTAAAAAATGCATAATTGTCACTACATTTACTATCCCATTTTCATATTTATTCCTACAATTATGCACTATTACTAATGTTTTATTATTTAATGTGTGCAGGCCTTGAGTAATTACTTAAATAAAGAATAAAGCCTAAATGAAGCCCAGAAGCCCCAAAAAGCCCATGTGCAAGCCCAAGTACCAAAGTTGCAATTACCATGTGCAAAAGTTGCAATTATTAAAAGAAGAGGAAAGGGATAGACTTCTACTCAATCCTAATTACTTGCAGGACAAGGATAAATATAAAAGGAGGAGAGTGCAAAGATAACAAAATCGTTTTAAAAGATTTGGAAGATTTGGATTTAGGGTAACTTGCTTCCCAAGTTATCCTTAATTTTCAAAATAAAGAGTCGGAATACAACTTCCAGAAGAATATACCCAGATGGACGGACCAGAGGAGGCCACACGCGAAAACGCGTGGCCAGAGACCACACTGTGGCCACGGAAACGCGGCCATAGCCGCGTTTCCGCGGCACTATGGACGAGTCTGGCGATAGGCTTTTGTGGAGGAGTCGTACCGGGACTCTACTTCTTCCAGCTCCTATAAATACCCCTGCAGAGCAACAGAGAAGGGCGTACAGAGTCGAGGACAGAAACAAAAATTAGGGTTTTTCTTAGGCTAACTTGTAGATTGTAACTTAGGTTTTTTTTAGTTTTCTTTTATGTAATTTTTGTAACTGAGAGGAGAGGATACTTTCATGGAGGAAGGAGATCAAGTTTGTACTGAGGTGACATCGGTGTAAGTAATCTTTTCTTCCATTGTTAATTGAATCAACTCAAAGCTTATTTTTGTTCTTCTATTCTTGTTTTGTTTTTGTTTCCCTCTGATGTCTTGTAATCCAAGAGAATCTGATAGCTTCGAGACTGCTTAGCCGTTGAAGTGTCCTTGATGGCCTATGGTGATGAACAAACCTTCTCTTGCTAGTATAGTTTGTCTTTTGTTTTCGTAGTGTAGATCGAGGAGGTCGAAGATCCTATACACCATGCTTGAATGCCTTCAAAGACAAGGTAAGTCGTTGCAACGGATCAAAAGTAAACAGGCCGAAGAGGTAAGTATGTTTTTTTTTAGTTTTTAGTTTTCTTTCTTTTATTTTTAGTGCAAATCACCAAATTCCCAATCTTTTTCACACTTCTTCAATTTCATTGTAAATATCACTTCTATTTCTCCATCTTCTTAATCTATCACTTTCTTTCTAACCTGACTTTAATAACTATTAATTCAAACACTTTAGAGAACTTACTAAACAAGCTTCATCGCTAGTCCCTCCCTGTGGATCACGACCCGCATAGCCACTTGCTATAGCGGTAGTATTGAGCACCTTGCACATCCTATTCTTAAAACTGAAATTCTATATCCTGTGTGCAGGTAAAAACTCAATCATAATTCAAGAGCTCGAGCGTCAAGATCGTATCTAGTACTCGGTTGGAGTCAAGCTCGTTGGATCGTGTTTGAACTTGGAGACGAAGTTCTACAAGAAGACCTCGGTTTGTTTAGTTTAAGATTGTGTTTAGATCATTGTAAAGATTAGATAGTATTGATATGCTCAAGTTCACAATACACACACAAGTTTCAAGTTTTATGCTTTGGTTTTTCGGTGTAACCGATATTGGTTTTCAAGTCAAAAATATAGATATAAATCTTTTCGTGTATATTGGATTCTATCCATATACAACATGCTTAAAAGTTGTTTCAATATCATGTTTTTGTATTTGCATGAGTTTTGGAGAAAAACGATTTTCCATTTCAAAAATCCATGTTTTGAAAAATACAGATTTTTATTTAAGGCAAATTTTCAAGAACACAAAAATGGTTCATATTGTTTAGAATATATGTTGAATTTTACTCACACATATTTGTATTTCAAAGATCTTATAAGAACTGATTTATGTGGAATTTATGTGATTTTATGGGATTTTTTAGAAAGAAAAATAACCAAGTTTTTAATCCCCAAAAGTTTGACCTGGCTGTTCTGCCGGTTGACGGACGGTCGACCACGGCAGACGTCGGTTGACCGGTCCGGTCGACCGATGTGCACAGACATGCATAAAGCCTTTTGGCTGGAAGGCCGGTCGACCGCCAGAGAGCTTTTCTCTCTGGAAATGGCCCCGGTCGACTGGGCGGTCGACCGGCAGAGAGCTGTTGCTCTCTGTATCCAGGCCCGGTCGACCGCCCAGTCGACCGGTGGCTCAACGGTCAGAAATCTGACCGTTGGCCGGTCGACCAGGCAGTCGACCAACAGCAGAATTTTTATACTGTCTTGGCCTAACAGCTAGTTTTTTGAATGGGCTATATATACCCACTCCCTTGGGCTGTTTTAGACAAGTTTTTAGAGAGCAAAAATTTTCATCTTCTTAAGTATTTTAATAGCAAGTTTTAAAAGAGTTTTTGGATTCAAAAGATCTATCTTCATTTATTTTAAAGAGTTGGAAAAATCAAAGAAAAAGAGAAGTCTTTGGGATTTATTTTTGTTCTTCATTTCTATTATATCCTAGAAGTTTTTCCAAGTATTTTCTTTGTGTTTTTGATTTTCAAACTCTTTATTTTCTCACACTTGAGCTATCATAACTATCCTATCTATAGGATCCTTATTTTGTGAGAAAATTGGTTTGTGGTTTGTTGAAACCACCAAGAGTTGTATTCATCCATTTGCTTGTGGCTTTGTGCCTGCCTTCTAAGTGTAGAGGAGGTTGTGCATTGGATTGTGATTGTGAAAGTTGTGTTCCCTCTTAGTGAAGAGGTGAAGTTGTGGCTTTGTGCCTTATCCCTCAAGTATGAGGTTGATTGTTTTTTGGCTAAGTGTCTAACCCTCTAAGTGTAGAGGTGTTTTGTGTTGTGCCTTGCCTCTAGTGAGAGGTTATATTGGTTGAGAGTGGAGTTGTGTACTCCCTAATTGTATTTGCCCAAATTCTCAGTGGAGGTTCCCCGTGTGGGAAGTCCTGTGTGGACAATATAGTGAAAATCCTTCTGTGTGAAGGCGAGGACGTAAAGCTGGGTGCTCGAACCTCAAAACATATTTTTTTTATTTGCGTTTGATTCACTATCTCTTTACTCTCTCTCTCTCTCATTGTGCATTGCATCATATTGTTCATATCATATATATATGCTTGTGTTGATTGTGTGTGCCCATACTTGTGTTCAACCAAGAGAGCTTTACATAGCACCTCAACTCTTATTTAGAGGAATTTACAGGAGATAGTCTAGAGCCCTTCACTGGGAATTCGGCTACACTTTTTGGTTACTCTAAGTGTGTTGCAATTAGTTTTTAATTTCGCATTATTTGTCATTAGATTAGCCATATACCTATTCACCCCCCTCTTGGTGTACTTTCAATTGGTATCAGAGCCTACGCTCCTGATATTAGGTTTAACCAGCCAGGAGTGAGATCTTGGTTAGCTAATCTAGTATTTGCATTTTAGCACATATTGTTTACACTCATGGATTTCATGATCCCTCCTATGTTTGATGTTTCTAACATCGACGTATGGAAGATTAAGATGAATATGTATCTCAAGACCATAGGTTTGCATGTTTTCCTTGCCGCTACAAAGAAATCCTATCTTAGTAATAGCAAGCATTTAGAGGCCAATGCACAAGCCCTTGAGGCACTTAGAAAATCACTTAGCAAAGAATATTTAAATATGGTTTCTCCTTGTGATTCCGCCTTTGTAGTGTGGAACATATTGACATCTCCCGAGCTACAAATGACGAAATTTGTGAAGGAGAAATCTATTGGAGAAGAGTCCGACCAACGATGCTTTTATGGTCCAAGGGAATGACTCCCTTGAGGTAAACTCGGATACTCAACTAGATGATAGTTCTTCTTGTGATAAATATATTGATGCCGATGCATTAAATGAAGAACTTTCCATTGTATGTGAAAACCTCTTAGAAAAATATGAAGTTTTGAAAAATAAAACTTTTACATTAAAAGAAGAAAATGAAAATTTGTTTTCAAAACGTGATTTGGCTTTGCAAGAGAAGGTTGAGATTTCAAATGAACGGGACTCATTGAAATCCCAACTTGAACTTGCTCTAAATGAAAAAAAAATTTGAAAAATAAAAATGTTTGCAATATTGTTTTGAGGAAAAATGAAATCTTGTCTTCAAAACTTGATTTTACTTTAAAAGAAAATGAATCTTTAAAAAATAAAATTGTTTCTATTTCAAAAGAATTGGATTTAGTTTTAAAGAAAAATATTTCTTTAAAAAATGATTTAGATTCTCATGTTTGCCATGCTAGTATAGTTTCACCACCTAGTGTATCTATTGCATGCACCTCTTCTTCTAATATTAAAAATGATATAAATATATTGAAGAAGAATGTTGATTGTTTGTGATTCACTTTGAGCCAATGTGCCATGAACGACACACGTTTGGAATCCATGTTTCGCAAGAAACAAGTTACTCCTATGCATGCACACAAATCACGGCATACACATGCTTCTCACGTTTATACACATAACACATTGTATGCTCATGTGTATACCTGTACACATTGTAGAGATAAGGGCCACCTTGCAAAATTTTGTTTTGATAGAATTCATGATTCAAATTTTGCAAATAAGTTTGTTTGGGCTAGGAAAGGTGCTAACCCCCATGGACCCAAAAGAGTATGGGTACCAAAGACCACTCCTATTTTATTTGATGTAAGTGTGGGCTCTCACTCGATGTGAGAGTATTAGTCCCTTGAGGTGGATGCGTTCCGAGCTTAAAGATGACTATTTTGGATGCATCACTTTCAAGAGGAGTTTGGTGGAAGGACCATCTTAGTTTGGAGCCTACAGATTTGCCCTCATATTGTGGTAACGATTTCTAACTCCCATTATATTTACATGCTTTCATGTTATTCATTTTTAGCATGTTTTAATGTTTCATGATTATTATGATAAATGCCATGAACTAGATTAGTGATATACATGTATAGTAATTGAGATACACCCATGTTTATATGGATCTATATTTTTTTTTTTGTTCTCACCGTAGTTTAGCTATGGTGTATATCATAACTCTAAGATATGTGCATTTACTTAGTGATCATATAAGTTTATGTTTTGTTTTGCACTTCATAATTTGATTACATGTTTAAATGTAACCTTTCATTAAAACTTGAGTATATACTTGTACAAGTAGTGAGCCACAAATAGATTATTATATGTTTGTACTTGATTGCTCATTTGTACCCATTAGATGTACTAGTATTGCCTAGTTTTGATGATTCATGCATTTTGACTTGTATTCCTTATTTTTGTACATGTTTTCCATGATGATATGTTTTAGCTTCATGTATATGTTAATTTTGTCTAAACTATTGGATAACATGTAAAATCGTAAGTCATTTGCCTTTAATGCAAAATCTCTTTATAGACTCAATTGTGTTTGGATATGTATGTATACCTTTAGTTTAGACTAAATATACATATACCTTGAAGTAGATTTAGTTTTGATGATTTTTATAAAGGAATTTTATTTTGAGCTTAATTGCCTTATTCCATGATTATGTTGATTACAAAACTTGTACACTCACATTACTTGATGTTTTCTCATGATATAGACTTTGAGTGTCATTGGTTGAGTGATTTTCATGTTTTCATAGATATGTTATTATTTTATTCCTTACTTGAAGGATTTCATTCTAGTTTTTAAGTTTTTCATAAAACTAGTTGCGTATTTCTTCATTTTGGAAGAGTTTTCAAACTTGTTAAAATTATCTTCATTATTTTTGAAAACCCCTTCCATCGATGGGTGGTTGGATGGGGACCATGCCTTGTATGCTCTTATTGAAAATTCATTTAAACATGTGCATGAAAGGGAGGTAGTATGAGTTATACACTTGATCCTCATCATATTTTCAATTGGTATCCCAATTGATATTTTCATGATTGTATACTCATCTTTGGTTTTCTATATATGTATGCTTCAAAACTTCAAAAAGTATCAATTTTTATTGATATTTACATTTTCATACATATATTTATGATTTGATTGTGCTTACTATATATTTACATCTTAAAACACAGATTATATTTATGCTAAGCTTGATTTACTCCTTAATGACTATTAGTTTTCAAATTGGTATTTTATCCAAGCTTATACATCATTTTCATTGGTATTTCATAAAGGGAGAGAAAACTTCATGTTTTAGTTTTCAATCGATTGTATTTTCAATTAGTATCTTACTCCCACTCTTTATGATGAAAAATGATATGATTTGGTATATATTTTTTCAATTGGTTTCCTATGCTCTTAATGAAAAATATTTTAATTTAGAATACGCTAACATTTTCAATATTGGTATCAAAAATCTTAAATTGATTTTATTCTAAAATTTGGTATCTTTATTGCAAAATAAATTGTTTAACCAAATAATTGGTTTGTTTTTCAATTGGAGTATCATATTTCATTTTAAATTGGTATCTATATTGAAATGAGTTATGTTTACATAAAATATTTGGCTTTCACTTTCAATTGATATCAAAATTACAAATTATTCTCATTTGGTATCAAATTTACAAAATGTTTACAATTGGTATCATGATTTACAATATACATATATATTTCAATTGATATCAAAATATACAATGTTTCATTTTCTATTGGTATCAAAAGTTTACAAGATATTTTCAATTAATATCTTTTGGTATTTTAAAAAAAAATTTGTTTATTTTCAATTGGTATCATAATTTGGTATCAAAAGTTTTAATATATATTACTTATATGCAAGGGAAGCTTAACATCTTCTCTATATATATATTCATGTTGAGTGTATTGTAAGATCACCTAGAGGGGGGGTGAATAGGTGATGGCTAATCTAATGGTCACTTATGAACAAATAATGCGGAATTAAAACTAAGTTGACCAATTTAAACTTCTTTTATTAAACACTTATGTATAACACAAGAGTGTTGCCGAATTCCCCTTGCGAGGCTCTGGACAAACTCCTCTAGATTCCCCTTGAATGGGTTGAGGTGCCGCGTTGGCTCTCTTGGTTGAATACAAGTGTTAGACAATCAATCCCAATCAATTATATAAAAATTAAGCACAAGGGTATATCAAGCATGTAAAGTAAATACAATGTAAGTAATGCAAGATATAATAGAGACAAAAAGAGTAAGAGAGCAAGAGTGAGCAATCGCAAACATAAAGGGTTTGTTTCGAGGTTCGAGCACACTTGCTCTACATCCCCGCCTTCGACACACGAAGGATTTCCACTATGCACGATCCAACCGGATCTCTCCTTGGTGCCGCAACAGCTACAAGCCCTCGGACTCCAAAGTCCCTTACACACCACAAGCCCACCGGCTCGTCGAGGCCGCACCTCAAGCTACAAGTCCTCACTAGGACCCAACAACACCAAGTCCTCACTAGGACCCTCAATCAAACCGCGAACACAACCGTCCGCCTTCTCAAAGAACAAGAAATGATCTCTTGGTGATCTAAACACTTGATCACCAATTACAAACTCTCACTACAGCTCTCCTATAGGATAGATATGACAATGGATGCTCAAGTGTAGTGTGAGAAATCAAGGAAAAGAACTATGGTGAAAAACTCAAGAAATCACTTTTATCACTCTTGATAAATTCTTCCTATTTGATTGGAAGTATTTGCTCTCAAATATGTGGAGAAAACTTTCTGAAAAGAATGGGAAAAACTGGACAAAAGCTCTCCTAAAATCTTGGCTCAAAACAATGACAAAACCCCCTTTTATAGAGGTCAGAAAAATCTGACCGTTGGGGTCTGTCAGAGCTGCCGGTCGACCGGCAACGGTCAAAAATTCGACCGTTGCAGCCTCCGGTCGACCGGCCCGGTCGACCGAGCAACTGGAGAAGAGAGTAAACTCTCTGTCGGTCGACCGGCCCGGTCGACCGATATTTCCCGAGAGCAAAGCTCTCTGAAGCGGTCGACCGGCCCGGTCGACCGTTCTCCAGTGCACACTGGCGTGCACGTCGTGCACGTCCGGTCGACCGACCCGGTCGACCGGCCTCTGTCAGTTCTGAAAAATCAGAACTGGCAGAACCAGAAAATAGGGATTAAGGATTGGTCTTTTGGCTTAATAAAATCCCAGAAATTCACAGTAAATCCAGAAAAATAGTTTCAATCAAAATAAAAACTGTTTTTATAAAAATATGTTTTTCTAAAACTTGTTTTTCCATAACTTCACAAAATACAAAAACAAGATATTTTGAACTTATAAAGCAAAGTGTGTATGGATATGATCCACCACACAATCAAGATGAAATATCTAGTTTTTGACATAAAGCACTAAACTTGGTTTTGAAAGATATGTATATAAGAAATTACCAAAACCCAAAGTAGATATTTTTTCATAAGGAAAATCTCATCAAATACAAAAACAAGATATACTTTTAAAGCATAGTGTGTATGGATATGATCCACTACACAAATAAGATGAATATCTAGTTTTTGACATAAGGCTCTAAACATGGTTTTGGATATAAGATATGTATACATGAATACCAAAAACCAAATTGTATTTTATCACAAATGAAAATCTTTATGAAAATCATTCTATCAAAAGTTCTATCAAGAGTGTGTGTGTGATATAGACTTGAGCAATCCACCAACTATTCTATCCTTTACATTTTATCTAAAATAAATCTTATAAAAACAAACCTAGACTCAAGTCTTCATCTTCTTGAAGTCTTCACTTGAAGTCTTCTCATCTTCTTAACTTGGTCCACATGCAATCCACCGAGCTCATCTCTAGATGTGATCTTGATGCATAGGCTCGTGAATCAACCGGTGCTAGCTTCCAACTTGACTTTAAATCCTTTGTTGAAGCTCCACACCTACTAAGATCTTGATAAGGAATCTGTCACTAATTAAACACAAGATTATTAGTAAATATAACTTCATGAGTTGATCATCATCAAAACTAGGGTGATAGGCCTTTGGGCCAACATGTATCTCATATTGAGGAGCTTGACCGCTCTTCTTTATGTCTTACACATGTGTAGAGGGAGCTTCACATCTCCTTTTATACATTGTATATTATGTTTTATGTGGTTAGAATTTAGTCATCTCTTTTCATATAAATGTTGTATGCAGGGGGAGTTAACTTCACGTCTCTCTTGTTCATGAATGTATATAGCATATACACCTTTATTTTTTGATTTATGTCTTTAGTGTTTGTACCCCTTTGTTGATGAATTGACAAAAAGAGGGAAAGAAATTTAGAGTTTTTATATGCATATTTGTTTAATTTGTTATATTTTACCATTGGTATCAAGAGCATCTTTTATTGGCATTAAGAGCATGTTCATTTCATTGATATCAAATATCATGTTTATACATATTTATGTTGAGCATTCATGACATATCTTTATTGTTTATTGCTATACATGAGTTAAGGAGGAGCTTCCATAAAGCTTAACTTTAATCCATGCATAATAACTCCATGAGTTTTCTCATCATCAAAAAGGGGAAGATTGTTGGCCCAGAGGCCCTTCACTCTAGTTTTGATGATGATTAACTCATGTAGTTATTGTTTACTAATAATCTTGTGATATTTAGTTTCAGATATTTGATCAAGATATTAGCAGGTGATTAGTTTCAACAAAAGTATTTTGGAGCTTTCACATGATGATTTAAGAGCTCGAGCGTCAAGATCGCATCTAATACTCGGTTGGAGTCAAGCTCGTTAGATCGTGTTTGGATAGAGTCGACTTGGAGACGGAGTTCTATAAGAATACCTCGGTTTGTTTAGTTTAAGATTGTGTTTAAATCATTGTAAAGATTAGATAGCGTTGACATGCTCAAGTTCACAATACACACACAAGGTTTAAGTTTTATGCTTTGGTTTTTTGGTTTAACTGATATTGGTTTTCAAATCAAAAACTAGATATAAATCTTTTCATGTATATTGGATTCTATCCATATACAACATGCTTAAAAGTTGTTTCAATATCATGTTTTTGTTTTTGCATGAGTTTTGGAGAAAATGGTTTTTCATTTCAAAAATCCATGTTTTGGAAAATACAAATTTTTATTTAAGGCAAATTTTTAAGAACACAAAAATGGTTCAAATTATTTAGAATATGTGTTAAATTTTACTCACATATATTTGTATTTCAAAGATCTTATAAGAACTGATTTTTATGGAATTTATGTGATTTTATGGGATTTTTTAGAAGGAAAAATAACCAAGTTTTTAATCCCCAAAAGTTTGACCTGGCTGTTCTGCCGGTCGACCAGACGGTCGACCATGGCAGAAGTCGGTCAACCGGTCCGGTCGACCGATGTGCACAGACGTGCACAAAGCCTTCTGGCTGGTAGGCCGGTCGACCGACCTGGTCGACCGCCAGAGAACTTTGCTATCTTGAATGGCCCCGGTCGATCGCCCGGTCGACCGGCAGGGAGCTGTTGCTCTCTGTATCCAGGCCCAGTCGACCGGGCGGTCGACTGGTGGCTAAACGATCAGAAATCTGACCGTTGGCCGGTCGACCGGCAGCAGATTTTTTCTGCTATCTTGGCCCAACGGCTAGTTTTTTGAATGGGCTATATATACGCATTCCCTTGCGCTGTTTTAGACAAGTTTTTAGAGAGCAAAAATTTTCATCTTCTTAAGTGTTTTAACAGTAAGTTTTAAAAGAGTTTTTGGGTTCAAAAGATATATCTTCATTTGTTTTAAAGAGTTGGAAAAATCAAAGAAAAAGAGAAGTCTTTGGGATTTATTTTGTTCTTCATTTCCATTATATCCTAGAAGTTTTTCCAAGTATTTTCTTTGTGTTTTTTATTTTCAAACTCTTTATTTTCTCACACTTGAGCTATCATATCTATCCTATCTATAAGATCCTTGTTTTGTGGGAAAATTGATTTATGGTTTGTTGAAACCACCAATAGTTATATTCATCCATTCGCTTGTGGCTTTGTGCCTTGCCTTCTAAGTGTAGAGGAGGTTGTGCATTGGATTGGGATTGTGGAAGTTGTGTTCCCTCTTAATGAAGAGGTGAAGTTGTGGCTTTGTGCCTTATCCCTCAAGTGTGAGGTTGATTGTTGTTTGTCTAAGTGCCTAACCCTCTAAGCGTAGGGTGTTTTGTGCTGTGTGATTAAGACGAGAAAGGTGTCGTATTATGGAGTATAAATGAGCACAAATATATGTATTCAATTAAGGAGATAAGGTTTAGAATCAACCTTAGTGCTTGATCACTCCACAAATGTATTTGATATGATTAATATACCCTTTCCAATCTCCGTTATAGTAAGGGCTATACCGAGTCGATTCTCAGGGAGAGCTAGCGATGGAAGCGTTACGGTTCGTAGTGAAGCAAGAAAACGAAGATTCTTCTTTGCTCAAAAGAATAAAAAATCGTTGGAAAAAGAAGTAAAAGAATCGGTGGATATGTTCATGATGAAAAAGGAAAAGAAATCATAAAGGAGATTGGATTTGTTATTAACACTAAAAGAGAAGAAAACTTTAGAAGACTTTGAAGGTGAAGAAAACCATGGCTAGCTAACCTTACTTCCTTGCTAAAAACTTACTAAACTCCGTGATGGTGATGCGTGCCTCATGTTGATTCATCGGCATAGATTTGTCTTGCGTGTTGGTCTAATTACTTTCCCACTTTGAATGACGGGTGATCATACTTGGACTTGTCTTGTAGCCTCATAGATGTCATTGGCCTACAAATTAGACTTTCAATAATGGAATCAAAAGAGCTACACTCAAGGGATGCTAAGGAAGAAGATACAACATTCATTAATGGACATAAAGAAGTTGTACAACAAATAGCATATTGGTGATCCATCTCCATGTTCCATCAAGGCACTTGTTCAAAGACAAGGCTCTAAATGAGGCACACATGAATCATATGGAGAATTACAACAAGATACTTGCCAAGCATGAAAGTAACCCATCGGAGAAGAGAAGATCATACACTTTGCAAGATTAAAGATAGCAATCACCCATGAGTTAGTAGTTAGCAAGGTAAGTTGTTAGCTAGCCATGAGAAAAAAGAATTAGCTACTAGCCATTAGAAAAGCAAAAAAAAGCATGAATAAAATTGCAAGTAAAGTAAAGATAGAAGTAAAGAAAGCAAGAGTTACTAGAAAATGCTCAAGTAGAGAAGAAGAGAATGGATCAATCCTTGCTTCACAAGTTGTCACTCCTTGGTGTACACAAGCTCTCTCTCTCTTACAACTCTCTTTTGCAGAATTTCTAGGGAGGAAGAAGGAGATCTAAAGAACTAAAAACCTAGAGAAAAATCCTACAAAAATTACAAGCATCTACTCTCTAATCTCTCCTCTTCACGTTCAGTCTTTGCTCGCAGGTCCAGGTGCAGTATTTATAGGCCTCAGAGAGAAGTCTCCAGAACCCGGACAGGTGGCAGGAATCTGGGGCTCAACGGCCCCAGATCTGCCGCATAGGCGCGGCAACTTGCGGCAGTTTGGAAGCTGTTAGCTAACAACTTTTTGTTGTGAGTTTGTTACAAAGTTGTTAGCCACGTGGCCTTCTAAAATCTTGAGTTGTTACGTAGAATTCTCTGGATCCTGGGTTTAAACTTGGGCTTTATCTTGGGCTTGGAATTAATCTCTTTAATTATTGCTAATTAAAGTGATTATTGGGCTTTCTCTCATTTCAGTTGTGGACCTGTAAAATTATAGAGAAGATGAGTAAAAATCATATATTTATTTACAATATGCATGGAGATTATGTGGTAAAATATGCAATATTGTGTATCAATCACACCCCCACACTTATTCTTTTGCTCGTCCCGAGCAAAACAAAGAAAAGAAAAAATTATACTACCAATTTATTACACCACTTTCGCAGGTGACGCGATTGCACTGAGCATGTGCAACAAGCCGTTAAACCTCTAGGTTACCCTAGAGGAGGAGTGTTGTCTCCTGAGGGTTTTCAGCGGATTGCACCCACAAAATCCATAAAGAAAGAAGACAAATGTTAGTGTTTTGAAAATTCATTTTGAAAGAGAGACATGTTTTCGAACTATTTTTGCAAAATATAAGTGATCTAAGGTCATAAGTCCACCTATAATCATTCTTTCTTAAACTTAGTCTCTATGCAAAATCTTGTCTTCAATTAAGGTAAGAATTCAAAATTGGATTGAATATTTTATCCTTCATAAGACCTAGATAGTATGCACACCGTGACAGTGAAGATTTCTGGGATTTCAACTCTAACCATCAAGCCATTTATTTATCTATATATATTTTCTTTTTCTCTTTTTGCTTCCCTTAGTTTAGGCTTTCTAGTTCACCCTTGTAACGAGCCTATAACCGATGACTCCCAAACCAGTCGGTCTTAGGGCACCAGATGAGAAAACATCCCTCGGGTTTAATGACTCGAATGAAAAAGGCCACGAAACTAAAGGGGATTATTTATTTCCTTTATCACCGTTAGGCGTGAATAATCATGCTTCTTGAGGCATAGTTATCCAGCTTAATAAGTGATATTTTATTTATATATTTTTTTCTCTCTTTTTTTTATTTTTATGGCATTTTTGGCCTTTGTTTCTATCCCAAAAATGTGTAAGTGTGAAGTGCATACTATCTAAGGCAAAATATTCAAGATAAAAATATCTCCCCAATTTTACTTACTTAGCCTATAATTTCAAACAAGATCTATTATTTCAACTAGGTTTAAGATGTCATAATTAAGACTTTCTTAATTTCTAAGATACATCTTAATTTTCTTAAAAATAGATCAAAACTTTGTCTCTTATTTCAAAAAGTTTCTATTTTATTTTTTTATATATTTTATTTTATTTCTAAAAAGAAGTGTAAAAGAAAGAAAATCTAAAAACTCTATGTTAGTAAACCCTCCCCCACACTTATTTCATGCATTGTCCTCAATGCATCATGATAAATGTATGCATGAAATAGGTAAGAGGTAAGAAACTTTTATTTACAAAAAAGTGCAAAAAAATTATTTACAAAGAGTATATACAAGTGTAACCATTACCTAGGCTTTTGGTCGTTTTCCTCTGGCCCGTTTCCCATCGTTCCAGTGCGTCTGCTTTCGTGAGCTCAGTTGGGAAACGGTTTGAATTATTTTAGCCCTAGGTATTTCCAGATTCAATTGTTTATTATTATCATTCATCCTTATTCCACCAAATTGTTCACTAAAAAATTTCTTATCACCACTCTCACTCTGAATCTCATCACTTCCAATGTTAAGGAATTTCAGCTCCTCTCCATATAATTCTTCAAAACAAAGGTCAACATCCGGAAGTGGACAATCAGCTAACCTACCCCGAGTTGACTCATCTTGACACATGATCTCATCAGCAAACAGGTCTTCAAAGGATATATCAATTGGAGGTTCAGATACAGTCACAGTTGGCTCATTGAAGGTGAAAATATCCAAATCAACTTTCCCCTGTTGAAAGGGTACTCGGATAAGAGAATCACCAGATTGTGACTCATCTTTTGGATCTTCACCTTCTTCCTCATAATTGTTACTAATGAAGCTAACCTCTAATGTTTGATCTTTTGTTTTACGAGGTTGTGTGTGGAAGACATTGAATTCATGCATCATGTTACCAAAGGTCAACCTCATTGATCCATTCCAGCAATTAATAATGGCATTTGCAGTAGCCAGGAATGGTCGTCTCAAAATGACAGGAGTTTGAGCCCTTTGATTGGAATTTGACACAGGTTTTGTTTCAAGGACTACAAAGTTAACAGGATAAATGAATTCCCCAACTTTGACAAGGACATCGTGAATTTCCCCCTTAGGTCTAGTGACAGAGCGATCAGCCAATTGGATAGTCATTTGGGTAGGGAGGAGTTCACCTAACCCTAATTGTTGGTACACAGAGAAAGGCAGGAGATTGATGCTGGCCCCCAAATCAAGAAGTGCCCTATTGATGGTAGTCTGTCCTATGATGCATGAAATGGTGAGGCTCCCTGGGTCTTTGTATTTAACAGGAATTGGACCATTGAGCAGCTCGTTGATGGATGATTCTAGGAAGACTTTTTTAGGTACTTATGTTTTCCTCTTGTTGGTGCACATTTCCTTTAAGAATTTAGCATATGATGGCACTTATTGTATGGCATCAAGAAGAGGGACATTGATTTGGACCTTATTGAACATTTCTTTTATCTTCTCCATGTGAGCATTTGTCTTGGGATTCTTAAGCCTATTTGGAAATGGTACTACAGGCATATAAGGTTGCTCATCTACCTTTTCTTTACCCTTGGCTTTTGAAGTGGATGGCTCTGTACTAGAGGATGGTTTGTCAGAAGTTGGTTGCATTGGGACAGGAGGTGTTGGCTTTGGTACTGGATGAGATGATTGACTAGAAACCTTATTATCAACTTGTTTTCCTGATCTCAGGGTATGAATAGCATGACATTGACTGGGTCCTGAATCTTCCACTTCATTCAAAAGGAAGTGATGTTTGGGATTTGGCAATGGCTGGCTTGGGAACATTCCATTTTGTCTCTCAGCCAATTGCCCAATTTGGACCTGAACTTTATTCATATCCTGATGATAGTTCTTTGTAAAGGTTTCTAGCATTTTTTCAACTCTGATATTTCTGAATTATTCTGGGGTGGATGTTGATGATATGGAGACTGGAATTGTGATTGGTAGTGTGGTGGACTTTGAAAAGATTGGGATTGTGGTGGACCTTGAGATGGAAGAAAATTCGGTGCATTACAATTGAAACTGGATGGGTGAGACTGAGCATTCATTATATGGATGTGGAAATGGTGGTCTATGATGCTCAGGACCAGACTGACTCCACGAAAAATTTGGATGGTTCTGCCATCCCGAATTGTATGTATTGGAGTATGGGGGTCTGGTAAATGCTGCATTCAAGTTCTCCTGATATGATTGGGGCTGATACAAAGGACACTTCTCAAAAACATGGTTGAGATCTTGACAGTAGGTGCAACCCGATTTAATCACAGGCAATGGGTTGACCTGATTTATAACAGAATTTCCCCTAGACTCAAGCAGTTCTATCCTCTTCATCAATTGTGTGATCTTGGCTTCTGCGGCTATAGAGGATTCTATGGAGTGCATACCAGTTCTGGAAGTGGTGGGAGTGGATTTATCAGGACATGACTCCCACTGAATGGTTTTCTCAGCTAGGGTTTCAAAGAGATCCCACCCCTGATGTTCATCTTTCTTCAAAAATTCCCCTTGACACATGGATTCAAGGAGGGTTTTCGTTTGGTAATCTAGACCGTCATAGATAATCTGGCATAAACGCCATTTCTCTATGCCGTGATGAGGACATAGGGCTAGAAGGTCTTTGAAACGCTCAAGATACTTCCAGAAAGGTTCATTAGGTTCCTGCTTGAATTGCATTATATTCTTTCTCATGAGGGCTGTTTTGTGGATAGGATAGAATTTCTTAAGAAAGACTTTTACAAAATCCTCCCATGAAGATATGGAACTGACGGGAAGATTGTAAAGCCATTTCTTAGCTAAATCCTTAAGTGCAAACGGTATGAACCGTAACCTAACAGCATCCTCGGTCAACTGGGAAATTCTCATCATTTGGCATACCTCTTCAAACTCACGAATAAAGAGGTACGCGTCCTCAGACTCTAGACCATGAAATCGGGGAAGTGTATTAATGAATTGCGGTTTCAGCTCGAAGTGATTTCCATTTGGCTCGGGGAGAAGAATGCATGAAGGAAGAGAGGTGCGAATCGGATAGAATCGATCCTGAAGTGAGACGTTGTTTTCCATAATGTCAAGTGGTTGTGTAAGTGCAAGTGTAGAAAGTCTAACAAGTCTTGCAGAATTAGAATCTCGGAACCACTCTCACATACAAAGTCACAAACAACGTGCACCGATCACACCAGCGAAACGAAAAAATAAAAATAACAAACAATAAAAGAAAAATCAATCCAAGCTTATCTAGGGTTCCTGGACCTAGACGACTCCTAACTGATTAGATCGTCCACAGGAGGTTTAGTGTAGACTTTGACTATAAGCAAATCAGCCAGGGAAGGGCAAGGTTGGTGGGAGGTTTAGTGTAGACTTTGACTATAAGCAAATCAGCCAGGGAAGGGCAAGGTTGGTGGGAGGTTTTCCGTCAGAGACGTTCCTTAATTAAGTAACCAGCAACCTTCGGGCTTTCGGCCCTCAATCCCTTTCCTAGACACTGATTTTATAAAAGTTAATTTCCAACACTTTTCTCCCTTAGGATAATCTCCTAAGTGAGTCCGAGATGTCCCTAGGGCCAACGTCTAGCAAATTTATTTAGAAGCTTAGGATTGTGAGTGCTCGAAAAAGTGGTTTTCGGGCTAAGGAAGGGGTGATAAAATCCCCACCTTATCTTTTTTATGGGATTTGCCCTTAAAATCGATTTGTGCAAGTGTACGATACAAACAAACAAGGTTCACTCAAAGCATATTTAAATCAAACAAAGAGTGAGTCCTAGTCAATATGCAATGCGTACGTACCTTGCCTCCAGCACTCTTCAACAGTAAAAGTAAATGAATTGAAAAGACACGTGCCTAGAAATGCAAATGTCTAATCAATTTTTAACTTTTCAACCAATTTTTTACTGTTGATTATTAAGCAGGAGTATGGTGAAGAATACAGGAAAAAATTATTGCAGCAGATGTATTTTGTAGAGCTGCAAACCCTGCAGAAAAATTGTTAGGAGTTCACTCCTCCTTGCCGCAGAACCGCGGCTTTTGCCGTGGGAACGCGGCAAGTCAGAGGGATCCTGGTCTCTGCTTTCGAGAGCAGAGGCCCAGGTCCACTTATATGTCACTACAATGTAAATTTTCCTGTTTCTTCAACCTGTAACCTGCAACAGAGAAGAAGATTCGTTTAGTTCTTCACTTTAAAGAAAATCCATTGCTCTCCCCGGCAACGGCGCCATTTTGATTAAGACGAGAAAGGTGTCATATTATGGAGTATAAATGAGCACAAATATATGTATTCAATTAAGGAGATAAGGTTTAGAATCAACCTTAGTGCTTGATCACTCCACAAATGTATTTGATATGATTAATATACCCTTTCCAATCTCCGTTATAGCAAGGGCTATACCTTGTCGATTCTCAGGGAGAGCTAGCGATGGAAGCATTACGGTTCGTAGTGAAGCAAGAAAACGAAGATTCTTCTTTGCTCAAAAGAATAAAAAATCGTTGGAAAAAGAAGTAAAAGAATCGGTGGATATGTTCATGATGAAAAAGGAAAAGAAATCATAAAGGAGATTGGATTTGTTATTAACACTAAAAGAGAAGAAAACTTTAGAAGACTTTGAAGGTGAAGAAAACCATGGCTAGCTAACCTTACTTCCTTACTAAAAACTTACTAAACTCCGTGATGGTGATGCGTGCCTCATGTTGATTCATCGGCATAGATTTGTCTTGCGTGTTGGTCTAATTACTTTCCCACTTTGAATGACGGGTGATCATACTTGGACTTGTCTTGTAGCCTCATAGATGTCATTGGCCTACAAATTAGACTTTCAATAATGGAATCAAAAGAGCTACACTCAAGGGATGCTAAGGAAGAAGATACAACATTCATTAATGGACATAAAGAAGTTGTACAACAAATAGCATATTGGTGATCCATCTCCATGTTCCATCAAGGCATTTGTTCAAAGACAAGGCTCTAAATGAGGCACACATGAATCATATGGAAAATTACAACAAGATACTTGCCAAGCATGAAAGTAACCCATCGGAGAAGAGAAGATCATACACTTTGCAAGATTAAAGATAGCAATCACCCATGAGTTAGTAGTTAGCAAGGGAAGTTGTTAGCTAGCCATGAGAAGAAAGAATTAGCTACTAGCCATTAGAAAAGCAAAACAAAGCATGAATAAAATTGCAAGTAAAGTAAAGCTAGAAGTAAAGAAAGCAAGAGTTACTAGAAAATGCTCAAGTAGAGAAGAAGAGAATGGATCAATCCTTGCTTCACAAGTTGTCACTCCTTGGTGTACACAAGCTCTCTCTCTCTTACAACTCTCTTTTGCAGAATTTCTAGGGAGGAAGAAGGAGATCTAAAGAACTAAAAACCTAGAGAAAAATCCTACAAAAATTACAAGCATCTACTCTCTAATCTCTCCTCTTCACGTTCAGTCTTTGCTCGCAGGTCCAGGTGCAGTATTTATAGGCCTCAGAGAGAAGTCTCCAGAACCCGGACAGGTGGCAGGAATCTGGGGCTCAACGGCCCCAGATCTGCCGCATAGGCGCGGCAACTTGCGGCAGTTTGGAAGCCGTTAGCTAACAACTTTCTGTTGTGAGTTTGTTACAAAGTTGTTAGCCACGTGGCCTTCTAGAATCTTGAGTTGTTACGTAGAATTCTCTGGATCCTGGGTTTAAACTTGGGCTTTATCTTGGGCTTGGAATTAATCTCTTTAATTATTGCTAATTAAAGTGATTATTGGGCTTTCTCTCATTTCAGTTGTGGACCTGTAAAAATATAGAGAAGATGAGTAAAAATCATATATTTATTTACAATATGCATGGAGATTATGTGGTAAAATATGCAATATTGTGTATCAATCACTGTGCCTTGCCTCTAGTGAGAGGTTGTATTGGTTGAGAGAGGAGTTGCGTACTCCCTAATTGTATTTGCCCAATTCCTCAGCGGAGGTTCCCTGTGAGGGAAGTCCTGTGTGGACGATATAGTGGAAATTTTACTGTGCGAAGGCGGGGACGTAGAGCTGGGTGCTCGAACCTTGAAACATATCTTTGTGTTTGCGTTTGATCCACTATCTCTTTACTCTCTCTCTCTCTCTCACATTGTGCATTGCATCATATTGTTCATATCATATAATATGTTTGTGTTGATTGTGTGTGCCTATACTTGTGTTCAACCAAGAGAGTTTTACATAGCACCTCAACTCTTATTTAGAGGAATTTAGAGGAGATAGTCCAGAGCCATTCATCGGGAATTCGGCTACACTCTTTGGTTACACTAAGTGTACTGTAATTATTTTTTAATTCCGCATTATTTGTCAATGATTAGCCATACACCTATTCACCCCCCTCTAGGTGTACTTTCACGTACTTGATTCGATTCCTGCTGTCTCTCTTCTATAAGGGGAGCTTTGGGGAATATCCAATTCTTCACGTACTTGGTCTAAAATTAGTTCTGGTTCATCCTCTTATTTTTTAGACAATCTACCCCTATCTAGAAGGATCTTTCTTACTCTTCAAGAAAACTCTTTAATAATCTAAAAAATAGCTAGAAATTCTGGATTATGTTACAATCTTGCCCTTAACCTTTGAATTATCTGCAAATTACCCATAAGAGATTTATTAGTAACATATCTAACATAATATGGTAGGTAATGTGATGATAATGATGCAAAATTAGCCACTAATCACACCCCGATACTTATCTCTTTGTTTGTCCTCGAGCAAAATAAAAAAGGCAAAGACTAAACTAAAAAATTATTACACCACTGTCGCAGCTGACGCGATTGCACTAAGTATGTGCAACAAGCCATTAAACCTCTAGGTTACCCTAGAGGAGGAGTTTTGTCTCCTGAGAGTTTTCAGCGGATTACACCCACAAAATCCATAAAAAAGGAAACAAATGTTAGTAGTTTTTCAAAGAAAGAAAGAAAGTTTATAATCCATTTTTGTAAAAATTTAAGTGATCTTATGGTTTTAGGTTAACCTAAACTATTCCTTCTAATTATAAGTCTTCACTCGAAGTTTTGTCATCAATTAAGGTTAAGTTTCAAAAGTAGAGAGATCATTGGATTTTGCATCAAGCCTATTCATATATAGTTATATGTATGAGACACTTAGACTATGATACGTTTACTTGAATTTTCATACACACACACATTATTATTATTTTATTTTTTTATATAGACATATATGTACGCTTATTATTTTCCTTAGCTTCATTAGGCTATCTAATTTACCCATGTAACAAGCCTTGTACTAATGACTCCCAGACTAGATGATCTTAGGGCACCAGATGAGAATACATCCCTAGGGTTCAAGGACTCAAGTAAACAAGGCCACGAATGCTAAGGACTTGACTACTTTTGGGCGTGACTGATCACGCTTCTTAAGGCACAACTAACCAGCTTAATTAGTGATCAAGTATTTATTTATTTATATTTACAATTTTTTTTAGTGTATATATATATATTTATAAATAACGGTAGTTAGGTCTTTGTTTTAATCCCTTAACATGTAAATGTATATAATACTTAGAAAAAATTCAAAATCCAATTATCTTTTTGCTCTTTCTTTCTTAACCTAAAAATTCAACAATTCATCTTATTTGAACTTATATTAAGAAATCCTAGTTTAGAATTTCCCTAATTCCTAAGCTCAAGTTAATTTTCTTAAAAATGGATCAAAAAGTTTTTTTTATAAGGAAAAGAAATTTTCTAAACGAAAAGGAAAAAAATCTAAAATGCTAAAAGAAAAAAAATCTAAAAAGAAAGAAAAATCTACGTTAGTATCCTACCACACTTATCATATGCATTGTCTGAATTTACACCTAGAGGGGGAGTAAATAGGTGTGTAGCTAATCAAATGCAAATTTAATCAATTTAAGATGAAATGATGCAACCGATCACTCAAAACAAGACTTGAAGTCAGATTCCCTGTGAAGGGCTCTGAACTTCTCCTCGTGATTCCTCTAGATAAGAGTTAAGGTGCTTAATTGCTATCTTGTTGAGATGAGTATTGATCGATAAGAATGAATGAATGATAAACAAGTAAATAGAGATAATAAAGCAGTCGCAAATAAAAAGATTTGTTCTGTGGTTCGAGCCAACGCTCTACATTCCAGCCTTCACCATTGTGAAGAATTTCACTATCCACTATTAGATTTTCCACAAAGGCATCTCACAACAAGGAATTACAACCACTCGGAGTATACAAATCCCCAAATCAATCCTCCATACCAGAGGCAACACAAAGCTAATTGAGATAACAAGCTCTTGGTAATTAAGAGATCACAAACACTCTCTTTACAGTTCTCTTACAAAACCCTAAAGAGTAAAATGTAAACTTGAAGCTCAAGAATGTAAGTGAGAGTGAAAATCAGAAAAAAGAGATTTTAAAAGTAGAAAAACTCAATTAAAACTTTGAAAATAAGAGCACAAAAACTTTGAAATTTTTTCTATTTGAAAGCAAAAACTAGATTTTCAATAGAATTTGTTATTGTCAACATTCAATCCCAAAGACTCTTTATAAAGGTTTTAGAAAAACCTTTTTAGAATTGTTTACCAGGTCTGAAAGGAAAGTAATTGACCCTAGAAATCCAACTCTCCATGTTTTAAAAAATATGATAAAATTCAGATATCAGTTTCTGGCCGTGGCTGCCAATCTGGCAGCCTGTCGGTCGATGATTGGCAGCCTGTCGGTCGACCGCCCTGTCGACCGATCATTTTAAAAAATTTGACCGTTAGCTGGTAGTCGATTGGTCGGTCGACCGTGTCTAACTGAGGACAACCTAGTTACAGTTGGTCGACCCACCAGTCTACCACAAAAGGGGGTCGATCGACTGGTCAGTCGATTGGGAATGTGCACAACATACACACTCCTTCTGCCAGAGGTTCAATCGACCGTTCTGGCCTGTAAGAGGCACGGTCGACCGCCCAGTCGTAAAAACAGGGTCAAGGTCAGTTTTGAAAATTAAAAATTTTTAAAATAATTTTATATCAATTTTGAAAAAGGGAAAAGATATGTATAGCAAGGAAATACAGGTTCTAAACTGAGAAATAAATTTTTAAGAAAAATGTGGAATAAGTATCAAAACCAAACTTGTCAAAAACAAATAAACCATACTTTCAAAAACATGCATTTCAGTGTGTTTATATCTTTGAGCCTCAAATTTATATTCTACTCTTTAACAAACTTAATTCTTATAGGGTTCTTATCGACTACAATAATCTTCAATCAAGCTACTCTGATGGTGACGTTGAGTGCTTTGAGCTACAATCCCGTACTTGATTAGCCTTGAGCCATCAACACCTTCCTTTAAAGGAAGAAACCTATTAAATCTTTTTTGAATCCTAAAACACACTTTTGAACTTGATTAGTACCATATAACTTCATATGCTTTGTTATCATCAAAACAAAAACCGGGAATCGTAACCTCTGGGCCAACAATCTCGCCCTTTTTGATGATGACAAAACATATGAGCTATTAAAAAATAAATAGAAGGAAAGAATTTTGAAAAGCTCCCCCACAAGTTATGCTAACTATCAAGTACAAGATATCAACAAGCTATATGATAAAGACATTTTAAATGAGCATGAACAAATGAACAAAATAAATACTCAATAATACTTCTCCCTTTTTGTCATGCATCAAAAGGGTAAGCAAAAATAACCTAAAATTAAAACATATATAGATTTGAACATAAGGTAAACTTATGAATTAATAATACAAACCTTTAGTTTACCACAAAAGAAAGAGAATCTATTGAAATCAAGTGGCTTAGTAAAAATATCTGCAAGTTGAAAATCAGTTGAAACATAATCAATTTCAATATCACTTTTCTCATAGTGATATCTAAGAAAGTGATATCGAATTTCTATGTGCTTTGACTTATGTTGATTTGCATTTTTAGTCATATGAATAGTACTAGTATTATCATAAAATTTCTTGATATGATCATAATGCAAATCATAGTTAAGAAGAGTATGTTTCATCTAAAGGACTTGTGTACAACAAACCCTGACAGCAACATACTCCGCCACGGCGGTTGAAAGGGTTACAGAATTTTATTTTTGGAAGTCCATACAACAAAACAATTTACTAAAAATTGATAAGTTCCACTTGTGCTCTTTCTATCTACTTTATAACCGGCATAGTCAGCATCCGAAAAACTTGTCATGAAAAATTTGTCGGTCTTCGGATACCACAAGCCCATTCCAATAGTGCCCTTAAGATATCTAATAATGCATTTTACCGCAATCAAGTGGGACTCTTCAGGACAAGATTGGAATCTAGCACATAGACATACACTAAACATAATATCCGACTTACTAGCTGTTAAATAAAGTAAACTACCAATCATGTTTCTATAAAGTTTAATGTCTACATTTATACCTTGATCATCCTTGTCAAGTTTTGTTGTGGTAGCCATAGGAGTTTTGCTTGACTTTGACCTTTCAACCCCATACTTCTTGATGAGTTTCCTTGTATACTTGGCTTGATTTATAAAAATCTCATATCTCCTTTGCTTGATTTGGAGCCCAAGGAAGTAGTTTAGTGATTATTCTACAATTCTGCATTATTATATCGCATTTTCCTACTGATTCATGAATAAAATATCGGTCTAAACCGTGTTTTTGATCTCTCTTGTAGATATTCAAGATAAGGAGGGCAAAAGGGTAATAAGAGCTTAATTAAACCTATTTTCAGGTAATTAAATCCGAATTTCTTGGAGGCCAAGTAAGGGAACTTCAAGAAGATGCATTGAACCTAGACCTTTGCGCACGTCAGACGAAGATCCGGATGAATATACCCGAAACCAAGTATACCAAGAAGGTCCTAGAAGCGACGGGAATCGCTCGCCAGAAACCAGGGACCTAAGTTCCTGGTTTGGCCACAGAAACGCGGCTATGGCCGCGTTTCCACAGCCATATGATGGGGCCACGCGTCGATCTTTGACGCGTGGCCTCATTTCGCCTTCCAGAGACTTCTTTTACCTATAAATAGTCCTGCAGAGGCCCATAACGCTAGGAGATTGAGAATAAGGCTAGATTTTCTATCTTTAAGTGTAGTGTAATGTAGTGTCAGTGTTCTTCTTCTTTTCTTTTGTATTTTCATTTCTTTATAGATCATGTATTAGGGCTGAGAGATTCAGAGGGAAAGAGAGAGATTGATGTAATAGATGGTGACAATCTATGTAAAGGTGTCTCCTTTCTTCTCCATTATAATCTTCTCCATCTTCTACATGGTGTTTAGCTAACTTTTATTCTCATGACAATCTAACTACTAACCACTAACCATCTAACCACTTACTTGATAATCCACATGAATCTAATAGCCTCTACAAGGCCTTGCTCTTGCAAGAGCCATTGATGGCTCATGACGATGGATTCTAACATTTCTAACATGTAACCCACTAACTTAATAATTTGTAATGTCTTCTTTATTTCATTCTCACCTCTAACTAGTTTTGATGATTTAATAGTAGTTTGTAACTTGTTGTATGGTATGGATGTGTTGTTTGAATGTAGAAGAACAATCTTATGAGCCATGCTTTGTATCGTCTCTTGAAGCCAAGGACTAGTGATGGCCAAGGATCCATGGGAGACAACTATCACTAAGAGGTTAGCATTGTAGTGGAGCAATTAGTAGTTAGTAGTCATGAGAACCAATTTTCTAAATCTTTTATCATTTTTTCTATCATTATTTTCACCATCCTCTTAGTTCATTGATTGAGCTGGAACCCGCACAGAAATATAGAATTTCAGAACTTTTATAATAATAGTGCGAGATGCTCAATTCTACCGCAATAGCAAGTGGCTATACGGGTCGTGATCCACAAGAAGGGACTAGCGATGGAAGCTTTATAGTAAGTTCTGTTTTATGCTATAAAGAATGGTTAAAGTTTTTCTTTTAGTTCTTAAAAAGAAAAGAGAAAAATAGAGTTAAAGTCAAGTTATGGAGAAAGTGGTAGAATCAGAAGGTGGAGAAAATAGAAGTGACATGTAAAAAGAAATTGAAAAAGAGTGGAAGAGATTTTGAAGATTGTGATGTTGGTAATTTCCATTAAAAGTTTAAAGAAAGAAATAAAAAATAATTACTTACCTCCTTTGACCAAAAACTTACTTTGAATCTTTGGCGACGATGTTTCCTTGAAGTTGAGGCAATCAGCGCATAGCCCATAAGAGTTGATTTTTGTCTCTTCCACATTACATCATCACGACAAAATAAGCATGAAATGATACAGACTGAGACTAAAATCCATCGTCATGAGCGATCGGCGGCACTCGTAAAGGCAAGGCTCTTTCGATGCTATTAGACTCACTAGGATAGTAATTGGTACAAGAAAGAGAGAAGTAGAAAAGAAGAAGAAGAACACAAAAACAAAGTACATAAAAATGGTAATTATAGATTCGATTTTATAACAATAAGAGAAAAGAAGAACAACTTACACCGGTGTCACTCTCAATTCAAGCTTCATTCTCATTCTCCTATGAAACTCTGATCTCCTCTGAATTACATAAATGAAAAGTAAAATTATATAAAAAGAAAAACTAAAACCTACACTAAAAGGAATGAAAAAGTGGACTAAATTCTATCTCTGCCTTCGTCGTCCTGTTTTGCCTTTGAGATTGCAGGTATTTATAGGAGAAATACAGAGGGTAGAGGAGTATGAAGATAAGAGAAGCTAGCTATTTCTGATTTTGAATTCTCTCTTATCTCCAAACTTGATTTGATGTTGATATTCAGTTCTGATCTGCAGCTTATTGGCGTATTGATTGCTAAATATAACTTATCAAATGACAGAATTAGAAATAGTGATCAACTTAAGAGTTGTAGCCCTTTACGTTCTATTTCTGGAATCATCTTGAATCATTAGATTTGAGTTCTGGTAGCGAAAGTTATGATTCAAATACTAAAATATATCCAGCCAGATCTGAGTGAAAATTGCTTCATCTCATCCATTGATCTTCTCTCTATCCATTTATCCCTTTGGATTTGGACTCTGTATTTGACATTATCCTCAGTTGATCTTTAACTTTAACCACTTGATTAGTCAAAAACTGAATTTAACCAAATTAATTTGGGATCATCCTCCTCTAACCAAATAGATCTAGTTAAATCTGAATTTAACTGATATTTATTTGATTTTATGTTCTTTCTCCCCATGATTATCTTCTACAAAATAGACATTTAAGACAAGAAATTTAGTAGATTTATTACATGTGGATATGTAATAAATAATAATGCAATAAATGTGTGCAATCACACCCCACACCTATCTTTTGTTCATCCTCGAGCAAAACAACAAAAATAAAACAAAGATTATTAGACCACTTTCGTAGGTCACGCGATTGCACTAAGCTTGTGCAATAAGCCGTTAAACCTCTAAGTTACCCTAGAGGATGAGTTTTATCTCATGAGGGTTTTCAGTGGATTGCACCCACAAAATCTATGAAGAAAGAGAAAAATGTTAATATTTTGAAAACACATTTTGAAATAAAATATTTGAAATATTATTATAAGATTTAAGTAATCTATAAGTGTAACGCCCCGGTCCGATAGGTACGGGGACGTTACTGCGACGTATATACGCAGGTCAGAAATACCCCCACGTATATACGCTAAGCATCAGTACAGGCAAGAAACAGAGTACGGAAGCACGTGGTGCATTATACATTCCAACATATGAGTACAATTACAAAGTTGTCACCATATGTGATAAATATTACAAGAATATTACACACCGATAGGCGCAAATGCGAGGATACATGGAGATGTAGAAGTATGAATAGTACAAATGGAGGCTCAGAGTCATAGCAGGAAAACTCTAGAGCCGAATAAGGGGGCCTAGAAGGATGGGGCTCTGGACGGTCTGCTGGGGATCAATGCTTCAGTTGCGCCACTCTGATCAACAACTGAGAGAATCCACACGCTCCAAGCTCCAAAACCTGGACATAAGGATCCAGAGGAGTCAGAACTCCTCGGCGAGTGGTGATGCGAAAGCCAGATGGCTTGCTGAGATAAGCACATGTGTATCGATAAATCCAAGTCAAAATATGCATTGAAAACCGTGTCGTGAGTACCAGCATGCAGGAGCAAGTAGAGAGACAGTAATCGATATCAAGACGGGAACATGTATGATATAAGATGATAAGAGCCGGTAACGAGGCGATGAATAAGGAAGACAAGGCAACACCAGATATCTTTTAAACTAACATAAAACCGATAAAACCGAATAAAACAGAATAAAACCGATTACGAGTAAAACTGATTGCATAAGCTTAAGTCACGGCTTCATGAGACTAGTACTTCGAAGGAATAATCCAAACAAGGAAACCCTCATCCATATACCTTTATCCCATGCCATCATAATCCAAGCGCATACAACCCGCGTTACAAAACGGCACACAACAAATTGTATATTAGCATCTTATTATAATTGGGGCCGTCTAAGTTCTAGACTTCAGTATGTGTCCAATTCCACATACTTTCACTTACAACTTATAGAGCAAGTTATTTGAAAACTGATAAAGTTTGATGAATCATGTTTCGGATGGGCCCCGTACATGCCTAGGACAATGGTCCAGGAGTATCCGGTGCTGAGCCGGAACGTACCGCTAGGTACCGGGCCTTATTTACGCCCGAACAGGAATAGAGTATCGCAAATCCCATAGAAATAGGCCTAGGGCGTGTACATACCCGGCAGGAATAAACAGGAGTAGGGGTGCCAGCACACCCCACGGAATCCCTGGTGGCTGCCAGGTGATCCCTCAAGTATGTGGCCACGCGTGACTCGATAAGACCACCATAAACATGATTATTCAGAACCCATCAGTTTCCCCCAAACCGGGTGCAAGTTGTCTTATTATAATTTAATATGCAATTTACGTGAATAGCAGGAGCAGGACATGATAAGGAATTCAGGAGTACATGAATACTATAGATTCGGGTCACTGTATATATATATAATTCAAGATAACAAGCACATGATTCAAGTCATTGTATGTAATACAGAATAACACGGCAGGATTCCTGTGAATGTGTTAATCACAGATCAGGTATTAATATGTCAGGAGGCAGGTGGTAAGTCATGTTATAATGAGGAACAAGCGCTAAGTAGTAAGTCATGTCAGGTGGTAACACGTCAGTTGCTAAAGGATACAGACAGGTGTATGTCAAGTGTTAACATGACAAGTGTGTACATCACAATACCAAACGAGAATACCGATATAAATACATAATTTTATCCAAGTCAACCCGACGATGCGGGAAAGTCCAATGGGAAAGCGAGAACACTCGCCTAGAACTTAGAAAAACACCGAGAAATGCCTGATGTCCAGAATCCAGGAAATCAACGCGTAAACGCGTTCAATATAAAGGAGGAGAGAGAATGGAGACGCGGGAATCGCAGACGCGGGAGTCGCGTTGCGTAGATGTCACAAACGCGGGGTTCGAGATCCGCGTTTAAGCCATAATATGAGAAGAACGTAGACGCGAGCATGAGCTCCGCGTCACGTTAGTACAAGAACGCAAGGATCGCGTTAAACAAATAACAAGAACACGAAGATCACGTTAAGGAATTGCTTGGACGCAGGGTGAACTCCGCGTCTAGCAATTAACAAGAGAAAGAGAGTGACAGGGAGATGTGAGAGACGCAGGGAAGGAGAGGGGGGGCGCAGGGAATGAGGGAGAGGGGACGCAGGGAATGAAATAAAGGAAAGAAAGAAAAAGAAAGAAGGAAAGAAAAGAGAAGGAAAGAAAGAAAGAAAGAAGGGAAGCAAAGAAAGAAGGAAAGGAAAGAAAAGAAAGAAGAATGGAAGGGGGGATGATCGGTCATGTTGCCGGCGGCAGCCAGAGGTGGCCGGAAGTGGCCGGAGATGGCCGGAGATGGGCGGCCAAAGCCCCTAAGCCCAAGCAATCATGGGGTGCAAGCCTAGTTCAAATGGTGAAAATGGAGTTTTGAAAATGAGGCTTCAGAGAACGAAACTATAGCTCGTTAGAAAGAACACGCCGAGGAGAGGAAGATGGCATGGTTGGTGGTGGCTAAGGTGGTATAGGTGGCGGTGGAAATGGTGGCGAAGTTATGGAGGTTAATGGGTTTCTTGGTGGAAAAGAGGAAGAAGAAGATGATGGAGATGGTGTTGTTGTAGTGGAATGGTGGAGGAGATGGAGGAGAAAAAGGTGGAGGAGTTGTGGTGGAGATGGTGGTGGAAATGGAGGGGAGAGTGGCCGGCCATGGGAAGGCAAGGGGGCAGCTGCCGTTTGCTGCTTGCTGGAAGAAGAAAGAAGAAAGAAAATGAAAGAGAAGGAAAGAAAGGGGGTGGTTATATAAGGGGGGAAATGATTATTACAATATTGCCATTCCCACTAAATGAAACATGCGTTTCATTCAAAAAAAATGAGCTGCGTCTCATTCAACAGAGACTCGCGTCTAGGCAAATTGCCCAGACGCGAGGATGAAACTCGCGTCCAGAGAGAAACGCAAATGTTGCGTTTAACAGAAAGGACAAAAGCCATAATGACTTGATCAGACTGGATCAGAAGTGCATGAAATGCAGAATGAATGCGAATCATCGTATTAAATACCAGATCTGAGTCTGGTGAGACTCGCGTCTGGTCAGGAGAGAGAAAAATAGGAAAAAAGATATAAATACAATATCTGGGTAAAATTCCGGTATCAGGGAAAACACCGAAAACTTCAGAAAAGCCCGAAAAATAAAGTAACTCGGAAAGCTTTCCAAAAATTCTCAAAAATAATAAATATTATTTAAAGATGTTTAGTGAAATCGGTTTTCAGAGATTCAATCTTATTTTCAAAATAAAAATCTTGAAACCTACCGTCGACACCAGGTCGGCCGAATTTTGATAAAATCTGAAAAATCTCAGAAAATGTCAGAAAAGAGAAAATATAATTTTAAGAAGTAATATGAAAGCGGAATCCAGAGATTTAATTTCAATTGTAAACTAAAATTCCTGGAATCAACCAGTGATACTAGCCGACACCAAATCCAGTGAAATTTTGATAAATTCAGAAAAATCTCAGAAAAATATTTAGATAGAAAATATAATTTTAAGAAGTCATGGGAAAGCCGTTTTTAGAATTTCAACTCCGTTTGTAAATTAAAAATCTGAGAATCGAGCAGCGGTATTGGTCGACCCCGGTTTTGAAGATTTTCAATTTAATTCAGAAAAATTCCAAAAAATCATGAAAAATCTAGAATATTAGAAAATGATATTTGAAACTGAAATTGGTCCAATCAGAATAGCAGAAAGACCAAATCGAGCAATACAAATCCAAGGCAATAATAATATAAATAATTCATAATACACAACAAATACTGGAAGCAAATCAAAAAAATACGATCGGAAAATCTGTATACGCACTAAGTACGTATTCCGGGAGCGGGGTGTTACATTCCATCCACCTTACAAAAAATTGCGCCCTCGCAATTTCGATAAGGGTAAAATGAACACAAAGAGGACATGGACAGGAATTATACCAATCAAGATATGAATCTCTGCAGGTAGGGCTCTCAAGTTGACTGCAGAATAGTCAGAATATAGATGTCTTCTGCACTTCCTGCTGTATAAATCTCTGAACGATGCCAAATAATACTGATCTGTTATCATTGCTTTGTAATAGAATTCCAGCTGCACTACATACTTGATACCACTCCGAGAATAAGCCAGAATACTGAAGGTAAAGAAAACATCGATAACACTGAGCATCATAAAGAAGACTGATAGTTAAGAATTCCGAAAACCAGGCATCACTCTGAAGGATATAGCCGAGAATAAAGAATAGCCGCAGAAAAACCCAAATACCATCTTCTGAAAGATAACCCGATCGTTCATCAATCTTGAGAATACCCAAGCACCATAGAGTTGGCCGAAGAGATCATATAGTAGCTTCATTCAGAACCAGCCGCTACCTCTCAAGTAACTCCATATCTTAAATTGGTATAAAGGCTTCGAAAAACCAAAACATTGGGAAGATAGAGAGGATTAGGGATTAAAAAAGGGATGATCAAGAAAAATAGATAACTCAGTACTTGTAGTTGGACTGTATAACCAGGACTCATGCAATTCTAGTTGCAAATTTCTTTACCATTAATTTGCCATCTGGACGTACTGAGGGTGCGAGAGCCTAAGCTCTGATACCATCCTGTAACGCCCCGATCCGACGGGTACGGGGACGTTACTGCGACGTATATACGCAGGTTAGAAATACCCCCACGTATATACGCTAAGCATCAGTACAGGCAAGAATTAGAGTACGGAAGCACGTGGTGCATTATACATTCCAACATATGAGTACAATTACAAAGTTATCACCATATGTGATAAATATTACAAGAATATTACATCACCGATCGGCGCAAATGCGAGGATATATGGAGATGTACAAGTATGAATAGTACAAATGGAGGCTCAGAGTCATAGCAGGAAAACTCTAGAGCCGAACAAGGGGGCCTGGAAGGATAGGGCTCTGGACGGTCTGCTGGGGATCCATGCTTCAGCTGCGCCACTCTGATCAACAACTGAGAGAATCCAAACGCTTCAAGCTCCAAAACCTGGACATGAGGATCCAGAGGAGTCAGAACTCTCCGGCGAGTGGTGATGCGAAAGCCAGATGGCGTGCTGAGATAAGCACATGTGTATCGATAAATCCAAGTCATAAATATGCATTGAAAACCGTGTCGTGAGTACCAGCATGCAAGAGCAAGTAGAGAGACAGTAATCGATATCAAGACGGGAACATGTATGATATAAGATGATAAGAGCCGGTAACGAGGCGATGAATAAGGAAGAAAAGGCAACACCAGATATCTTTTAAACTAACATAAAACCGATAAAACTGAATAAAACCGATTACGAGTAAAATCGATTGCATAAGCTTAAGTCACGGCTTCATGAGACTAGTACTTCGAAGGAATAATCCAAACAAGGAAACCCTCATCCATTTACCTTTATCCCATGCCACCATAATCTAAGCGCATACAACCCGCGTTACAAAACGGCACAACAAATTGTATATTAGCATCTAATTATAATTGGGGCCGTCTAAGTTCTAGGCTTCAGTATGTGTCCCATTCCACATACTTCCACTTATAACTTATAGAGCAAGTTATTTGAAAACTGATAAAGTTCGATGAATCATGTTTCGGATGGGCCCCGTACATGCCCGGGACAACGGTCCAGGAGTATCCGGCGCTGAGCCGAAACGTACCGCTAGGTACCAGGACTTATTTACGCCCGAACAGAAATAGAGTATCGCAGATCCCATAGAAATAGGCCTAGGGCGTGTGCATACCCGACAGGAATAAACAGGAGTAGGGGTGCCAGCACACCCCACGGAATCCCTGGTGGCCGCCAGGTGATCCCTCAAGTATGTGGTCACGCGTGACTCGATAAGACCACCATAAACATGATTATTTAGGACCCATCAGTTCCCCCAAACCGGGTGCAAGCTGTCTTATTATAATTTAATATGCAATTTATGTGAATAGCAGGAGCAGGACATGATAAGGAATTCAGGAGTACATGAATACTATAGATTCGGGTCACTGTATATGTATAATACAAGATAACAAACACATGATTCAAGTCATTGTATGTCATACAGAATAACACGGCAGGATTCCGTGAATGTGTTAATCATAGATCAGGTATTAATATGTCAGGAGGCAGGTGGTAAGTCATGTTATAATGAGGAACAAGCGCTAAGTAGTAAGTCATGTCAGGTGGTAACACGTCAGTTGCTAAATGATACAGACAGGTGTATGTCAAGTGTTAACATGACAAGTGTGTACATCACAATACCAAACGAGAATACCGATATAAATACATAATGTTATGCAAGTCAACCCGACGATGCGGGAAAGTCCAATGGGAAAGCGAGAACACTCGCCTAGAACTTTGGAAAACACCGAGAAATGCCTGATGTCCGGAATTCAGGAAATCAACGCGTAAACGCGTTCAATATATATGGGTTATATTTATTCGGATAAGACCAATCCGGCACACTAGGTTGGTTAAAGTTATGATATGCTGGGTGGTAATATCCGAAAAGAGGTCGGTGTGTAATATGGATTACTATTAAAATTGGAAAAATTGTTATTATAAGCCATATCACACAATAAAATACAAACAAAGAAAAAAAACAAACAATAAAGCAAACAAATAAAAAGAAAAAATTCTAAACTAAGTTAGGGTAGACCTATGACCTAGACGACTCCTAACTGGTTAGACTGTCCACGGGACGTATAATGCAGACTTTGACCACAAGCTAATCAGCCAGGTCAGGGCAAGATTGGTGGGAGGTTATCCGTCAAAGACGTTCCTTAATTAAATAACCACCAACCTTCAGGCTTTCGGCCCTTAATCCCTTTCCTAATCACTGATTTGGCAGGAGTCAAATTCCAACACCTTTCCCCCTTAGGATAATCTCCTAATTGAGTCCGAGATGTCCCTAGGGCCAACGTCTACCCATTTTTAGTTAAGCTCGGGTTAGTGAGTGCTTGAAATCTGATTTTTGGGCCAAGGAAGGGTGATTAAATCCCCACCTTATCTTGTTATGGGGTGGTGCCCTTAAGATCAGTTTGTGCAAGTGTACAAGATATGTAAACAAGATTCACTCAAAGCGATGTAAATCAACCAAGAGATGAGTCCTATTCTAGATGCAATACGAACGTACCTTGCTCCAGCACTCTTCAACAGTAAAGTAATGAATTGAAAAGACACGTGCCTAAAATGCAAACGTCTAATCAATTTTTTTAACTTTTTCAACAAATATTTTACTGTTGGTTTATTAGCAGGCTTCTGGTGATGGCATATAAGAAATAAAGTTTGCAGAAAACTATAATTTTGCAAAGCAAGCAGCCCTACAAAAAGATAGTTAGTAGTGAGCTCCTTTTTGTCGCGGATCCGCGACCATAGCCGTGGAACGCGGCAATCCAGAGGGTCCTTGGTCTCTGTTTTCTGGAACAGAGGCCCAAGACTACTTATATGTTACTGCAATCTTTGTTTCTGCTTTTCTTGCCCTGTAACCTGCAACAAAGAAGAAAAATTTGTTTTAGTTCAAAAAAAAAAAATCAATAAAAACTGTTACCCTCCCGGCAACGGCGCCAAAATTTTATTGAGGCTTAAACCTGCACACAAATACGGAATTTCAGAACTTAAGATTAGGATGTGCAAGTGCTCAATTCTACCGCGATAGCAAGTGGCTATGCGGGTCGTGATCCACAAGGAGGGTTAGCGATAAAAGCGTTCAAGGTTTTATTGAAATTTTTGTGAAGAAAAACGAAAGTTCTTCTTTGTTTTAAGAAGAGTTAGGTTAAAGTTAAAAAGAAAGCGGTAGAATGAGAAGGTGGAGAAAATGGAGAATGACTATTTACAAAGAAATGGAAAAGAAGTGATGAAAGAAATCGTGTTGATGATCTAAACTAAGAAAGAAAAGAAAGAAGATTAAAGAAGTACTCACCTAGTTTGGTTGATGACTTACCTGGAACCCTTGCATGTTCTACCTTGCTTCGGAGGCGTTCTACGCATAAGCCGTAGGATCGAGCTCAGTCCCCATTCGCATTATATCATCAAGACGAGCAAGAATGAAGTGATACGGATCTTGAGGAGGAGAACATCACCATGAATTATCTTTGGCACTCACACAGACATTGTTATACTTATGCTTCTGGATTCACTTGCAAGCTCATCAAAACCAAAAGAGGTAAAGTAGAAAGAAGAATAAGAAAATGAAAGTAAAGAAGAACATAAAATGTATTACCTTTTATTGCTTGAAACGATGGAAGAAAGGAGGAGGGTACATCGGTGTCACTCTCAACATAAGTCTCTCTCTCTTACTTACATGAATCTCAATCTAACCTAATCTTAAAATAAAATAAAAGTTACATAAAAAACATACAAAGAAAACAAAAACTAAACTACAAATGGAAAGTGGGCTAAATCCTATCTCTGCATGGTCGTCCCATTTTCAGTGCAAATCCTGCCCTTTATAGGCAAAAACCCAACCTACAGGAGAGTATGAAGATAGGGAGAGCAAACGCTCCCCCTAACTTTCTAACCGAGCCGTGTTTCCGCGGCCAGGGTGTGGCCAGGTGGCCAGACCCTGTTGGAGCTTCTTCCCGCTTCTCGTTCTGGCTTTATCATCAGTTGGATTTGCAGTTTAAGTCCAGGATTTTGACGAAATGGCCTTTGATCTTTGCTTCAACCGATCGATTCTGGGAGGATTCTTCTCAACCGGTTTTCAACCTCTCTGATTTTCCCTGATTCACAGAGTTCGAATTAATTCTGATTTAATTCAAAATTTGGTGGGGTTTTGGGCTCATTTCTCTTCACTCTCCTTTAGGAATGGGCCTGCAAATAAATTAAACATTTAATTAGGACAATGCAGAGTTTATTCTATAATAAGTATGGGAATATGATAATAAATGTGCAACATTAGCGACCAATCAATTAGCATCTTATTATAATTGGGGCCGTCTAAGTTCTAGGCTTCAGTATGTATCCCATTCCACATACTTCTACTTACAACTTATAGAGCAAGTTATTTGGAAACTGATAAAGTTCGATGAATCATGTTTCGGATGGGCCCCGTACATGCCCGGGACAACGGTCCAGGAGTATCCGGTGCTGAGCCGGAACGTACCGCTAGGTACCGGGACTTATTTATGGCCGAACATGAATAGAGTATCGCAGATCCCATAGAAATAGGCCTAGGGCGTGTGCATACCCGGCAGGAATAAACAGGAGTAGGGGTGCCAGCACACCCCACGGAATCCCTGGTGGCCGCCAGGTGATCCCTCAAGTATGTGGCCACGCGTGACTCGATAAGACCACCATAAACATGATTATTCAGGACCCATCAGTTTCCCCCAAACCGGGTGCAAGTTGTCTTATTATAATTTAATATGCAATTTACGTGAATAGCAGGAGCAGGACATGATAAGGAATTCAGGAGTACATGAATACTATAGATTCGGGTCACTGTATATATATAATACAAGATAACAAGCACATGATTCAAGTCATTGTATGTAATACAGAATAACACGACAGGATTCCCGTGAATGTGTTAATCACAGATCAGGTATTAATATGTCAGGAGGCAGGTGGTAAGTCATGTTATAATGAGGAACAAGCGCTAAGTAGTAAGTCATGTCAGGTGGTAACACGTCAGTTGCTAAATGATACAGACAGGTGTATGTCAAGTGTTAACATGACAAGTGTGTACATCACAATACCAAACGAGAATACGATATAAATACATAATGTTATGCAAGTCAACCCGACGATGCGGGAAAGTCCAATGGGAAAGCGAGAACACTCGCCTAGAACTTCGGAAAACACCGAGAAATGCCTGATGTCCAGAATCCAGGAAATCAGCGCGTAAACACGTTCAATATAAAGGAGGAAAGAGAATGGAGAGACGCGGGATCGCAGACGCGGGAGTCGCGTTGCGTAGATGTCACAAACGCGGGTTCGAGACCTGCGTTTAAGCCATAAATATGAGAGAACGTAGACACGAGCATGAGCTCCACGTCACGTTAGTACGAGAACGCGAGGATCGCGTTAAACAAATAACAAGAACGCGAAGATCACGTTAAGGAATTGCTTGGACGCAGGGTGAACTCCGCGTCTTGCAATTAACAAGAGAAGAGAGTGACAGGGGGATGTGAGAGACGCAGGGAAGGGAGAGAGGGGGACGCAGGAATGACGGAGAAGAGACGCAGGAAATGAAATAAAGGAAAGAAAGAAAAAGAAAGAAGGAAAGAAAAGAAGGAAGGAAAGAAAGAAAGAAGGGAAGAAAAGAAAGAAGGAAAGGAAAGAAAAGAAAGAAGAATGGAAGGGGGATGGTCGGTCATGTTGCCGGCGGCGGCCGGAGGTGGCCGGAGGTGGCCGGAGATGGCCGGAGATGGGCGGCCAAAGCCCCTAAGCCCAAGCAATCATGGGGTGCAAGTCTAGTTCAAATGGTGAAAATGGAGTTTTGGAAACGAGGCTTCGGAGAACGAAGCTATAGCTCGTTAGAAAGAACACGCCGAGGAGAGGAGATGGAATGGTTGGTGGTGGCTAAGGTGATGTAGGTGGTGGTGAAAATGGTGGTGAAGTTATGGAGGTTAATGGTTTCTTGGTGGAAAAGAGGAAGAAAAAGATGATGGAGATGGTGTTGTTGTAGTTGGAATGGTGGAGGAGATGGAGGAGAAAAAGGTGGAGGAGTTGGTGGTGGAGATGGTGGTGGAAATGGAGGGGAGAGTGGCTGGCCATGGGAAGGCAAGGGGCGGGGTGTTACTGAAAGCAAATCAAAAAATATACGATCGAAAAATCTGAATACGCACTAAGTACGTATTCCGGGAGCGGGGTGTTACAATAAGTTATAGAAAAATCAAAATTTTCATTCCTGAACTTAGTCTCTATTCAAATTTGTTATCAATTAAAGTAAGAAGTCAAATTATGATTCTCTCTAGTCTATTACTTTACCCTAAGTCATATGCACCTTCGTGACCGTGAAGTTTTAACTAAGGGTTCTTTAACTCTAACTTAGAAGGGGTTTTTAATTCCATCGGCCATTTTTACTAAGTGAGAATGAATGAAATGATTAGCAAAATTAGGATCTCTCTAAGGTTGTTAAGCCAAAAGCCTAGAGTCCAAGCTCTGATACCAATTGAAAAACACCTAGAGGGGGTGAATAGGTGTAATTGCTAATCTAACAATCTTTTTAAAACTAAGATGGATGAATGATGCAACGATCTCTCAAAACAAGACTAAGAGCCGAATACCCGTGAGAGGTTCTGAACTCCTTCCTCCCAATTCCCCTTGAATGGGTTAGATGTGCGCAATGCAACCTTGTTGTATGAGAATTGATCGAACAAAGAATGAATAATATGCAATGATGAAATGCACACAAGATATATCACAAGTATCACAAACTAGAGGCAATAACACAAGGAAAGAAAACTAGATCTCAAGCAAGTAATTGAAAGCAATAGAGAGCAAGAGAAATTTAAAAGCAAAATGGACACAAAGCAATCGCAAACACAAGATGTTTGTTTCGAGGTTCGAGCCACCGCTCTACTCCCCGCCTTCACCTCCGTGAAGGGTTTCCACTATCCACTGAGGACGCTTACAACGGTCTACCGAAGACCCGAGCACCGAGCTCCACAATTACAATAACCTCTACCGAAGAGGTGTCTCCACAAGAACAAGAAGAATAACAAGTAACCAAAGTGATCACAACAAGATCACTAAACTCTTTATAATGTCTCACTCTTTTACAACTTCCTTATAGAATGAGTAAGGGATTTTTGGCTCTAAGAAGTGTAGTGAGAAAACTCAGTTGTAGAGATTATTTTTGCTAGAGAACACAACTGAAAACAAAATCAAGAAAGAGTTGGAGATGAAGAGCTTAAACACTTTTCTTTTCTTTTTGAAAACTATGAAAACTTGAGGATTTTTCTTGGTATTTTGTAAGAGACTCTTCTCCTCTATTTATAGGGAGAGAAATAGGTTAAAAACAATTTATTTTCACCTTATTTGCTCTGGAAAAGATCTATAAAACCCTGAAGAAGTCTGCCAAAAAACAGTCTAAAAAACAGATTTCAGAATTGCACAAAAGAGGAAAGAGCCGTTGGGCTTTTGCAGGCCTGAAGGTCGACCGGGCCGTCGGTCGGCCGCCAGCTCAGCTGGCAAAGAGCCGTTGGGCTCGGGTCGACCGTCCTCTAAGAGAAAACACAGTTTTCTCGGGCGGTCGACCGGGCGGTCGACCCAGAAAACCCGAGAGCAACTGCTTTCAGTCGGTCGACCAAGCGGTCGGCCGACAGACGTGCACAAACGTGCACGTCCTGATACTGGCGCTGGTCGGCCGGTCAAGCCTGAAACAGAAAAAATAGCAGCAGGACTTGGAATTTTTGTTTAAAATATTTTGAAGTAAAGAGTATCTAAGTATCATGATGAAAAGAGTATACATGATTTAAAAATGATATATGTCTTTGTAAAACTTGGAGTCATGTATATTTGTCAAGTCATGAGAAAACTTAGAAACAAAAACTTTAACTTGAAAACTTGTATTAAAATGTGTGTGTGTATCCTAGAGCCAATTTTCAAAACTCAAACTTTAACAACCTATTTCTTACATTGGTTCTAAGTACTACAAGTGCTTCAAGAGGGCTTTTCACCATATGATCTTCAAAACTTGATTCTTGAGCCCAATTTGAGTTGACTTGAGTCCAAAATACTCTCCTTTAGGGAAGACCCTTCTAGTTGAGTTAGAACCCTGAAACACACTTAAACAACAAACATTATTAGTACAAATAACTAATATGTTTTGTAATCATCAAACACACTAATCACGGGTGATTGTAACCTTTAGGCCAACAATCTCTCCCTTTTGATGATGACAAAACATATAAGTTATTTAAACAAAAATGGAAGAAGAGCTTGGAAAGCTCCCCCTCAAATAATGCTATGTATCAAGAATGACTATGAAAAGCTAAATACATAAGGCATTGAAAACACATAGTTTTGTTAAAAACTCAAATACATCAAAATACACAATAAACAAACACAATAAACAAACTCTTTTTCTTTTTCTCCCCCTTTTGTCATACATCAAAAAGGGTTAAACAAAGCAAACAAAACATTTAAAAAATTTATCTTTAAGAATCCATAATGCAAACATTCACCTCACACAAATAAAAGAGAATCTAGCATAGTCTAAAGGTTAGTAAAAATATCGGCAAGTTGAAAATCGGTAGAAACATAGTCTATATCAATATCACCTTCTCATAATGATCTCTAAGAAAGTGATACCTAATGTCAATGTGTTTGGTTTTACTATATTGATTTGCATTCTTTGTCATGTGAATAGTACTAGTATTATCACAAAATATTTTAACATGATCAAAGTGTAAATCATAGTCGAGGAGAGTATGTTTCATCCAAAGAACTTGTGCACAACAAGCTCCAGCTGCAACATACTCCGCCTCGGCGGTTGAAAGGGCTACCGAATTTTACTTTTTGGAAGACCAAGATACAAGACAATTACCTAAGAATTGACATGTTCCACTTGTGCTCTTCTATCTACCCTACAACCCGCATAGTCGGCATCCGAAAAACTCGTCATTGAAAATTGGCCGGTTTTCGGATACCACAAAACTCATTTCAATAGTGCCCTTAAGGTATCTAATTATGCGTTTAACCGCAATATATGAGACTCTTTAGGCCAAGATTGAAAACAACGCGCACAAAGACAAACGGAAAACATAATATCCGGCCTACTAGCCGTCAAATACAATAAACTACCATCATGCTACGATAAAGCTTAATGTCTACACTTTTACCTTGTTCATCCTTATCAAGCTTTGTTGTTGTTGCCATGGGAGTTTTGCTTACTTTAGATCCTTCAAGCCCGAACCTTTTGATTAATTCCTTTGTGTACTTGGCTTGATTGATGAAGATCCCATCCTTCCTTTGCTTGATTTGGAGTCCAAGGAAATAGTTGAGTTCCCCATCATAGACATTTCAAATTCTTCCTTCATGCATGATTCAAAAGCTTGGCAAAGAGATTCATTAGTAGAACAAAAATATGTCATCAACATAAATTTGCACAATAAGAATATCTTTTCTACATGTTTTGTAAACAAAGTTGTGTCAATTTTGCCTTTCTTAAAACCATTTGAAATTAAAATGAGAAAGTCTTTCATACCAAGCCCTAGGGGCTTGTTTTAAACCATAAAGAGCTTTATCTAATTTAAATACAAAATCCGGATGTGTAGGATCAACAACCCGGGGGGTTGTTCAACATACACTTCCTCTTCAATAAAACCATTTAGAAAAGCACTTTTAACATCCTTTGAAATAATTAAAATCTTTATATGAGGCAAATGCTAGTGTCATCCGTATGGCCTCAAGCCGTGCTACGGGTGCAAAGGTTTCTTCAAAATCGATTCCTTCGATTTGAGTGTAACCTTGGGCAACTAACCTAGCTTTATTCCTAACAACGTTACCCGATTCATCCAACTTGTTCTTAAAGATCCGCTTAGTACCAATTGTTGGTCTATCGTGGGGCCTAGGAACAAGGTGCCAAACTTGTTGCGCTCAAATTGATTGAGTTCCTCTTGCATGGCTAGCAACCAATATGAATCAGCCTCGGCTTCGAGGACGTTCTTGGTTCAACATGAGAAATAAATGCATAATGTCCACAAAATCATGAAGTTTAGAGCGAGTGGTTACCCCTTTAGATACTTCACCTATGACGAGGTCCTTGGGATGATGAGGATTGTATCTCCAATCCTTGGAAGTTGTTGAGTAGGCTTCACGTCAATTGATTGAATTTCATGTCCTTGAGCTCTTTCTACTTTAGCTTCACTTCCTTCATCATCCTTTGGCTTGTCTCCCATAGTAGGTGTATCCTCCAAGGTCACTTTCTCTAAGCTTCATCCAATGCATCTATTTCTACAACATTCTTAACAAACAAGTTCGTTCTTCAAACTTAACATGTATAGATTCCTCAATAGTCAAAGATGATCTATTGAAGATTCTATAAGCCTTACTTGTATTAGAATTAACCATAAAAATTGCCTCATAGGATCTAGCATCATTTTCCTAAATTATCTTTTGTATTTAAAACAAAACATTTGCATCCAAAAACCTTGAAATATGAAACATTTGGTTTTCTAGAAAAGTACATTTCAAAAGAAGTTTTTGAAGTATTTTTACACAAGAAAACACCATTTGATATATAGCATGATGTATTAACGGCCTCGGCCCACAAATAATGTGGTAGACCATATTCACTTAGCATTGTCCTAGCCATCTCTTGTAAAGTTCGATTTTCCGTTCAACTACTCCATTTTGTTGTGGAGTTCTAGGACAAGAAAGTTCATGCTTAATTCCATGTTCTTCACAAAAAGTGGTAAAGGTAGGTTAATGAACTCACCTCCTCTATCACTTCTTATTCTTAAAATGAAGACTCTTTTTCCTTTTCAACTCTTTTCTTAAAGGCTTAAAAATGTGAAAAGGCTTGATTTTTGTGTTCAAGAAAGAAAACCCAAGTAAACCGTGAAAAGTCATCAACCAAAACAAATGCAAATCTATTCCCACTTAGACTTTTGTTTTGTGTAGGGCCAAATAGATCCATATGGATTAACTCCAAAGGACATGATGTCATGATATCCTTAATTGACTTGAAAGGACTTAGTTGTTTTCCAAATTGACATGCGTCACAAACTCGATCCTTTCAAAATTCAAACAAGGAATACTTTCACCATTTCCTTTGTGTTTAACTAGATATATGGTCAAATGAAATATGGCCTAATCTTCTATGCCACAACCAAGAGTCATCATTGAGGGCTTTTAAACAAGTAATATTACAAGACATATTAGACATATCTATCATATAAACATTACTTTCACGAAAACCGGAAACACACAAGTATTAGAAATTCTATCAATTACTTTACAAAATACATTATCAAAAACAGCATCAAAACCTTTATCACAAAGTTGACTAACACTCA
>JAVJIF010032276.1:0-69573 GCA_038442645.1 Agave tequilana | reverse complement strand
ACAAATAATGTGGTAGACCATATTCACTTAGCATTGTCCTAGCCATCTCTTGTAAAGTTCGATTTTTCCGTTCAACTACTCCATTTTGTTGTGGAGTTCTAGGACAAGAAAGTTCATGCTTAATTCCATGTTCTTCACAAAAAGTGGTAAAGGGTAGGTTAATGAACTCACCTCCTCTATCACTTCTTATTCTTAAAATTGAAGTATCTTTTTCCTTTTCAACTCTTTTCTTAAAGGCTTGAAAATGTGAAAAGGCTTGATTTTTGTGTTCAAGAAAGAAAACCCAAGTAAATCGTGAAAAGTCATCAACCAAAACAAATGCAAATCTATTCCCACTTAGACTTTTGGTTTGTGTAGGGCCAAATAGATCCATATGGATTAACTCCAACGGACGTGATGTCATGATATCCTTAATTGACTTGAAAGAAGACTTAGTTTGTTTCCCAAATTGACATGCGTCACAAACTCGGTCCTTTTCAAAACTCAAACAAGGAATACCTTTCACCATTTCCTTTGTGTTTTAACCTAGATATATGGTCAAAAGAAATATGGCCTAATCTTCTATGCCACAACCAAGAGTCATCATTGAGGGCTTTTAAACAAGTAATATTATAAGACATATTAGACATATCTATCATATAAACATTACTTTCACGAAAACCGGAAAACACACAAGTATTAGAAATTCTATCAATTACTTTACAAGCTACATTATCAAAAACAACATCAAAACTTTTATCACAAAGTTGACTAACACTCAAGAGGTTATGCTTGAGTCCATCAACTAAACTACATTCTCAATTAAAGGGGATGTGCCGAGTTTTACATTACCAATACCGATGATTTTACCCTTGGCCATCATCTCCGAAGGTGACGGTGCCACCTTCATGGTATCTTGATAGGGTTGCAAAGTTTGTGATGTCCTAAGTCATGTGCCTTGAGCAACCACTATCAAGATATCACAATCCTCTACGTCGTTGGGCTTTGGAAGGTACCTATATCATTTAACAAAATTGTTGACTTTGGTACCCAAACTTTCTTGGGTCCTTGAAAGTTAGTGTTTCGAACCCAAACATTATGAAAAGATGCACTTAGTCTATCATAGCAAAAATTGGCTAAGTGCCCTTTCCTCCCACAATGTGAACATGAGAACACTCTTCCATACATAAATGCATGATGTGTGTGTGAGTGTGAGCATGCTTTGGGGGGTTTGCCACGATGTAAAGGTTGTGTGGTATGAACATGAGCATGAGCATGGTGAACATTTTTCTTAGGGCTTGTTTCTTACTCTAGCTTCTTCTTATCAAACTCACAATTTTTTAAAATAATTCCCAATGAGTCTATTCTTTCTTTAAGCATAGTAATCTCATTAGAATCAATTTGTGGGGACTTGCCTTTACAAGAAATCTTATACTTGTCAAAATCTTTTTGGGGTGGAAACAAGAGTGGAAAGTAATTCATCTTTTTCTTTAGAAATAGTAAAGACTTGATGATTAAGAGATTCATTTTTCTTTTTCATTTTTAGATACTTTTTCTTAAGAGAGTCATAGTTATGTGAGAGTTCTACAAATGCTTCTCCTAATTCATCCATGGACAGTTCATCATTAGGAGAAGTGGAAGGGGTTACCTTGCTTGTGCTCTCATTTGCCATGAAGCACATGTTGGCGGTATCAATCTCCTCCTCGGATTCGCTCTTGGAATCCCATGTAGCTTTCATTGCCTTCTTCTTGTAAGGCTTCTTTGAGGTGGAGGGCTTCACTTTATCCGGGCTCTCCGCAACAATGTGTCCCGGTCTTTGGCAATTGAAGCAAATAATCTTTCTTTCTTCTTTGCCTCCTTGCCATCTCCTTCTTCCTTGGAATTTAGCCTTATTATACATCCTCCGGACGTTCTTTACAAGAAGTGAGAGCTCTTCGTCATCTTCTTCTTCATCGTCTTCGTCGGAGTGTGTGGATTGACTTTTGAAGGCTATAGTCTTCTTCTTGGAAGGAGCCATGTCCTCCCTTGCTTTCCTCTCCATCTCATGAGTTTTGAGGTTCCCAATGAGACCAATTAGCTCCATCTCCTCCTTATCATTGAGTTCCTTCAAGGTTGTTGCTTTTACTTTCCATGAAGGAGGAAGAGCCCGGATGATCTTCCTTACTCTTTGGTCATTGTCAATACCATCACCTAGAGAAGAAAGTCCATTAGTGATCTTTGTAAATCTTATAACCATATCATCTATGGTTTCATTTTCTTGCATGCAAAAGTTCTCATATTGGGACCGAAGAAGGTCTACTTTAGCCCTCTTCACTTGTGAAGTCCCTTCATGTGTAACTAGCAAATGTGTCCAAATTTCATATGAGGACTTGCAATGAATAACTCTAGCTATGTCATCATCATTAAGGGCTTGAAGGAGTGCATAATGAGCCCTAGCATTGGCATCAAATTCCTTAGTCTCAATTTCGGACCAAGTGGATTCATCACCGGGGGTGCACTAAAGGGTTTGGTCACGGCCTTTGCAACTCGACTTCCTAGAGATTGCAAGAAAACGGTCATCTTAACCTTCCATATGGAAAAGTTAAGTCCATCAAACTTAGGAGGGGTCTTAATTCCATCGGCCATTTTTACTAAGTGAGAATGAATAAAATGATTAGCAATATTAGGATCTCTCTAAGGTTGTTAAGCCAAGAGCCTAGAGTCCAAGCTCTGATACCAATTGAAAACACCTAGAGGGGGGGTGAATAGGTGTAATTGCTAATCTAACAATCTTTTTAAAACTAAGATGGATGAATGATGCAACGATCTCTCAAAACAAGACTAAGAGCCGAATACCCCGTGAGAGGTTCTGAACTCCTTCCTCCCAATTCCCCTTGAATGGGTTAGAGGTACGCAATGCAACCTTGTTGTATGAGAATTGATCGAACAAAGTATGAATAAAATGCAATGATGAAATGCACACAAGATATATCACAAGTATCACAAGCAATAACACAAGGAAATAAAACTAGATCTCAAGCAAGTAATTGAAAGCAATAGAGTGCAAGAGAATTTAAAGCAAGAATGGACACAAGGCAATCGCAAACACAAGATGTTTGTTTCGAGGTTCGAGCCACCGCTCTACTCCCCGCCTTCACCTCCGTGAAGGGTTTCCACTATCCACCGAGGACGATTACAACGGTCTACCGAAGATCCGAGCACCGAGCTCCACCAAGTACAATAACCTCTACCGAAGAGGTGTCTCCACAAGAACAAGAAGGTCACAAGAACAAGAGTGATCACAACAAGATCACCAAACTCTTTTACAACACTCTCACTCTCTTTACAACTTCACTATAGAATGAGTTAGGAATTTTTGGCTCTATGAAGTGTAGTGAGAAAAACTCAGTTGTAGAGATGATTTTTGCTAAGGAACACAACTGAAAACTAGCTCAAGAAAGAGTTAGAAATGGAGAGCTTAAACACTTTTCTTTTCTCTTTGAAAACTTTGAAAACTTGAGGATTTTTCTTGGTTATTTTGTAAGAGAGTCTTCTCCTCTATTTATAGGGAGAGAAATAAGTTTAAAACAATTTATTTAGTCCTTATTTGCTCTGAAAAAGACCTGGAAAACCCTGAAAAAGTCTGCCAAAAAGCAGTCTGAAAAACAGATTTCAGAATTACACAAAAGAGGAAAGAGCCGTTGGGCTGTTACAGGCTTGGCGGTCGACCGGGCCGGTCGACCGCCAGCTCAGCTGGCAAAGAGCCGTTGGCTCGGGTCTTCTGGCGGTCGACCGGGGCGGTCGACCCAGAAAACCTGAGAGCAACTGCTTACAGTCGGTCGACCCGGGCGGTCGGCCGACAGACGTGCACAAACGTGCACGTCCTGGCACTGGCGCCGGTCGACCAGGCCGGTCGGCCGGTTAGCCTGAAACAGGAAAATCAGTATTTTTTTTTTGACTTAGAAAACTTTGTAAAATAGTTTTGGGTTTGAACAAACTTAAGTAACATGCTAGTAGGAGTATATAAACATGATCTAAACATGATATTTATTTTGTAAAACTTAGGGTCATGTAAATATCTACTAAGGCATGAAACCAAATTTAAAATATGAAAACTTAAATACAAGACTCGCATTTTAACAAAACCAAATTGTGTATGTGTATCCTAGAGCCAATATCCAATACTCAAACTTTAACATTCTATTCTTACAATGATTCTAAAGACTTCAAGTTCTTCAAGAGGGCTTTCACCATATGATCTTCAAAACTTGATTCTTGAGCCCAAATTGAGTTGACTTGAGTCCAAAGCACCTTCCTTTAGGGAAGAATCCTTCTAGTTGAGTTAGAATCCTGAAACACACTTAAACTAAACAATATTAGTACAAATAACTAATATGTTTTGTAATCATCAAAACACACTAAAAACGGGTGATTGTAACCTTGGGCCAACACTTACTTGATAATCCACATGAATCGGGTTGCCTCTACAAGGCCTTGTTCTTGCAAGAGCCATTGATGGCCAAAGATGATGGGTTCTAACATCTAACTTGCTAACTTGCTAACCAAGCTAACTCTCTTTTATTTCATGCTCTTTTATTTCATGCTAGTAGTGTAATGAGTGATGCTTGTATTAGCTTGTTCTTGATGCAATGTTTGGAATGTGATGAACCATCCATGAGCCATGCTTTGTACCGTCTCTTGGAGCCAAGGATTGTGATGGCCAAGGATCAAAATGTGAGGCAACTATCTCGAAGAGGTTAGCATGGTTAGTGGAGTATTTAGTAGTTAGTAGCCATGAGTTTTATTTTCTCTTCTTTTAGAAATCGTTTTCCAAAATTCTTTTATCATTTTTCTTTATTGTTTTTACCACCTTCTTAGTTCAACCTTGTTCCATCTCTTTTTCTATTTGATTTTCAAAGCACTTCACTTTTGTTTTCCTTCGTCGTTTTCATCGCTCTCCTCACCTACCACATTCTGGATTTCATTTTCTTTTCTTTTCACTTTCTTTTTTATTCTTTCAATAAAGAAGAAGTGTTAACAACTGACGTGAATAGAGACTGTTAATGCTTCTATCGCCTCCTTTCCTTGTGGATTCGACCCGTTAAGTCAATGCTATAACGGAAGTATCGAGGGTACATTAGCACATTCGAGCTTTTCATTGATTTTACATAATACACACTTTTGAGTGCTAGTTCCCCACCGAACAGTCCCTGCATTAAAACCGTATATTGTTATAGTGGTTGCGAACAACCTATATAGTGGTATGCCGAGGAAGTAGAGGAGCCTTTTGGGGATGATGCTGAGTGCAGATCCCGGATCAACATGTACCCTTTCAATGCATGTCGAACTGACGTATCCGGTGTAGTACAAAGGTCGATCATGTTTGTTATCCTTGAGAACCATATCCTCCGCTGTGAAGGTAATAGCAGGTACCTTTGATTGCACATGATGGCATTCGGAGCAAGAAGACTGAGCGTCATCTTTAGGGATTTCTGGCATATACATCAGGAATGATTCTGAATTAGCCAGTGCATCTCTGAGTGCTTCTCTTGTCTCTTTCGAGAGACGAAGGAGCTCGTGTATGGTAATACGAGCTGGGATATTAGCCAGCTAGGCCAATATGTCAAAACGAAAGGGCATGTTAAGCTCTGGGCCTGAAGGCTTCTTCAGGACATGATCGAACCAGATTTCTTTCTTCTTCTCTTTTCCCGTCGTCGAGAGCGGATCCGGTGTGGATATTTGTACTAACGTCGTCTGCTGTTGTGCCTCATCAGTAGCTTTCTCATACTATTTTAAGTATGATTTTCTGGATCGAGTACCTGTCGGCTGAGGTACATTAGCCTGCGTCGTACAAGCGTGCTTTTCCCCTTTAGAATCGCTGAGAGAAGCTGCTGTGAGATTGCCATCATCCGGCAGGATGGAGATAACATTGCAAGATTTGCCCTTCGACTTGGATTTCTTCGAATCCCATTGTTCATCTTGGACAAGATCTGGGTGTATCCACATGATTTCCCTTGTCTCCAGTGTCAAGGGAACAAGACCCTTATTCTCTTGAGTTTTAGCTGAAGGATGCTTAACTTCCAGCCGTGCTTCAGGGATTGGAAAGGTCCCATCAGGAACTGTGACTTTTGGGGTTTTGCCGAACTCGAGAGTCACCATATTTGCAGCGACTTTCTTTTGCTCTAATTTTAGAGTCAGAACTCCGGCATCGACTAAAGCTTGAAATTTGTCCTTGAGGACAAAGCACTTATCAGTAGGATGATGAACTATCCTGTGGAAGAGGCAATAGTTGGGATCGTTCGTGCGTCCTACTTCATTAGGACGCTGAGCATCCGGTAGCTTCAATTTATTCCCTTTGTGGAGTAAATGGAATATTGCGACCACCTGTTCGTCTTTGAAGGAGTACTGTTTCGGAAGAAACTTTGACTCCTGATTATTGAAGCCGCTCTTCTTGGCCTTCGACTGAACGTCCCCTGACAATTCAACAGACATAATCTCTTTCCCTTTGGCTTGAGAAGACTGTGCCATGTCTCTGTGTTCTTTATTATTTATACCCCATTTGCCTTTAGGGATAGATGGTTCAAACTTCTTAGCCGACTTTTCGGCTATCTCAGCTTGTTCGACTAGTTCCTTCAAGGTATGGGTTTTGACAGCTCCCATACGAATCTCCACTTGGTCAAGGAAGTTATGCCTGCATGTCTGCAAGAGCATGGGTAATGGCATCCCTGCTAGGCACATCAAAGACAAGTTTTTGAACCGTTCAATGTAGTCGCGGATAGATTCGCCCTTCTTCTATACGGTAGAGAGGAGTTTGTCCATGGTCACCTCGGTATCACCCTCTTTCTAGGTCGATCCAAGAATTGATAGAGCCAGAGGAAGGATTCGGAACCAGTCAAATGCTACCCCCTTCAAGGTGCCAATGAATAGTCTGGCCAATATAACATCATTGTCTATGACATTACCGGTCTTCCTAGTCGACTAGATTTTTGTCCTGAAAGATCCTAACTCTCTGTTTGTCACTATTAGTCGACTTAATAGTATACATAGTCGACTAATAGACCTGTATAGTCGACTTATAATTCCCTCTGGTTGACTTGTTTCAGTTTCCAGAAACTTGTCTTTTGATTTCAACGTGACCTAGTCGACTTGGTCCCAATACTAGTCGACTAACTCAGTGAAATTTGCCTACCCTAGTCGACTAACCTATATGTCAAGTCGACTAATGGCAGTTTCTGACTGTTGGACAGTTTCTCTTTTCTGGTATTTCCTTCAAAGTTATCCAACGTTTAAACATTCAAAATGGTCATAATAACTACCCTAACTAACCATAAAGTTTAGCTATATATAGGGTTGTTATCTTAGGTTTAAAACACCAATTCAAATAGAAAGTTTTCTGACCAAAACTCTGCCAAAATTCTGGTTCTCTAAAAACTATTTTTCCACTTTCCAGTTCTTCACCATTCCTACTCTTTTGTGAAGATCTCTGAAAGTCCACCTATAATAGCCCTTGTCCACGATCACATACTGATTCAAGGCTTATAGGAAAGTTTGTAATCACTCAAAGGAAGCATTGTACAAGAGCGTCTTCTTGGTGTAGAAGAGAAGTTGTACAAGGTATTGTGGTCTTCTTGGTTGTAAGAAGAGTTGTATACATTTGGCAAAGGAAATTTGTCAAGTGGGATACAAGGTGTTGATTTTGGGTATACAAAGTCAAAGGATAAAGGAAAATCTCAAGCGGGTGGCTTGGAGACTGGATGTAGGTCACGAGTACCGAACCAGGATAAATCACTTGTGTTTGCGATTGTTATTTTTTTGTGATTTATTTTCCTTATTGCAAGTATGTTTATTTCTTTAACACTAATATCCTTGTGTGAGTATTGACATTATATTTTAGATCCACACTTGGCATCATCTCGGGACCAACACTTGGTATTAGAGCCCTGCATACCTAGTCAACAATCTACAAGGATGGCAACGGAGTTTCCTTCATCATAATTCAAAGAAGGACATTCTACACAACGTCCACCGCTATTTGACGGATCCAACTACAACTATTGGAAGTGTAAAATGAAAATCTACTTGCAATCACTCAACTACGAACTTTGGAACATAGTAGAAGCACCGTACACCAATCCGATAACCAACTACAACGCTTGGAGTGATGATCAAAAGAAGAATGCGAACCTTGATGCCAAAGCGATGAATGTTTTATTCTGTGCCTTAACCAAAGAAGAATTCAACCGTGTGTCAACAGCCACTTCTGCAAATCGAATAGGCATACTCTTCAGGTAACACATGAAGGCACAAATAAGGTTAAGGAATCTAAAATTTCTGTTCTTGTTCACAGGTTTGAACTTTTCAAAATGAAGGAGAATGAAACCATCTCAGAAATGGTTACAAGATTCACCGACATAACCAATTCCTTAGCATCCCTTGGAAAGGAATACACCCAAGTAGAAAAAGTTCGCAAGATCCTTCGAGCACTCACACCAGATTGGGAGAAGAAGATAACTGCAATAGAAGAAGCGAATTTTCTCTCAACAATGACATTAGAAAACCTTATTAGTAATCTAATGGCATATGAAGTGTAACTCGAAGAAAGAAAGAAGGATGAACAACAATCTCTCTCAAAGAGGGAAGAACTTGCCTTCCATGCATCCTCAGACACGGACAATTCAGATGACGATGAAGAGGAGATGGCAATGCTTTCAAGAAAATCCAGAAAATTCTTAAAGCAAGGTAAGTTTAGATGTTTTAATTGTAATAAAACAGGTCATATGAAGAAGGATTGCCCATTGCTCAAAAACAAAGGTAAATTTAAGAGCAAAAAGTTCAGAAAGAAGAAAGACTACCAAGCATCATGGGAAAACAGTGATTCCTCTTCCTCTGACGAAGAAGAAACCACTGAACATGCCAACATCTGTTACATGGCGCTAGAAGAAGATGAGGTACAATATACTAAACTTTTAGATGCATTCCATGAATTATTCAATGATCTAAAGAATGAAAAAATGAAAAATAAAGTTTTATTAAAGGAAAATGAAAAACTTTTCAAAGAAAATTCATGTTATGTCTCTCAAGTTTCTTCTATAAATTCTCAAAAAGATGATTTTGAAAAAGTGAAATCATCATTGAAAAAGGATAATGAGAATTTTATAAAAGAAAATATTTTGCTTAAAAAGGAAAGTATGTCTTTAAATGAAAGAATTTCTGTGTTAGATAATGACATGTCAGTTTTCAAAATGAAATATGAAGAGATTTTGAAAATTGTGACTAAATTTAATCAAGGAAAAGAAAAGTTGAATGATTTGTTATCATATCAAAAGATGTCACATAATCATTATGGTCTTGAATTTTTTGAAAAATCTTCATATGTTAGTAATCCATATTATTCTTTTGTGAAAAGAAAGTCTGATATTATTTCAAAAAGAATTAAGAATAAGTTTATATGGATTCCTAAAAACTTAAGCATTGTTGACAAAAATACTTATATTGCATCATACATACATCATATATGTACTTCATGCAATTATGTGTATACTAACAGATGGAAACCAAATTCAAATTGGGTTTGGTCTCCTAAAGGTTAATGCTTTACTCTTATGATTGGTACCATCTAATGTTTATCTTTCAGGTACCATATAAGAAGTTTGATAAGGACAATACTTCAAATATTTATCATATATATACATGTTATGATATATTTGTTGCAGGGGGAGAACACAAGTGTTTCTATATCTGTTATAACCCATTTTCTGCAGGGGAAGAACATATAACTTATTTTCTACAGGGGTAGCATTTGTGCACACAAAGTGTCATCATCAAAAAGGGGGAGAATATTGGAACTTAATTTTGATGATACATTTGTGAAGCCATATCATTTGGAGCTCTATCACAAGTCTATTCAAGAGTTCTACATGATCAAGACTTCCCAAAGAGAGTTGATAATGATGTGTATTGTAATTGTTGATAGCATGTTAAAAGCCTTGAAACACACACACACATCATAGTCTATTAGTCGACTTATAACCTTTTGTAGTCGACTTATACAAGGTATAGTCGACTTATATATTTCCCTAGTCGACTAGATTTTTGTCCTGAAAGATCCCAACTCTCTGTTTGTCACTATTAGTCGACTTAACAGTATACATAGTCGACTAATAGACTTGTATAGTCGACTTATAATTCCCTCTGGTCGACTTTTTTCAGTTTTCAGAAACTTGTCTTTTGATTTCAACTTGACCTAGTCGACTTGGTCCCAATACTAGTCGACTAACTCAGTGAAATTTGCCTACCCTAGTCAACTAACCCATATGTCAAGTCGACTAATGGCAGTTTCTGACTGTTGGACAGTTTCTGTTTTCTGGTATTTCCTTTAACGTTATCCAACGTTTAAACATTCAAAATGGTCCTAATAACTACCCTAACTACTAGCCATAGAGTTCAGCTATATATAGGGTTGTTATCTTAGGTTTAAAACACCAATTCAAATAGAAAGTTTTCTGACCAAAACTCTGCCAAAATTCTGGTTCTCAGAAAACTGTTTTTCCACTTTCCAGTTCTTCACCAATTCCTTCTCTTTTTGTGAAGATCTCTGAAAGTCCACCTATAATAGCCCTTGTCCACGATCACATACTAATTCAAGGCTTATAGAAAAGTTTATAATCACTCAAAGGAAGCATTGTACAAGAGCGTCTTCTTGGTATAGAAGAGAAGTTGTACAAGGTGTTGTGGTCTTCTTGGTTGTAAGAAGAGTTATATACATTTGGCAAAGGGGATTTGTCAAGTGGGATACAAGGTGTTGATTTTGGGTGTACAAAGTCAAAGGATAAAGGAAAATCTCAAGCGGGTGGTTTGGAGACTGGATGTAGGTCACGAGTACCGAACCAGGATAAATCACTTGTGTTTGCGATTGTTATTTTTCTGTGATTTATTTTCCTTATTGCAAGTACGTTTATTTCTTTAACACTAATATCCTTGTGTGAGTGTTGACATTATATTTTAGATCCACACTTGGCATCATCTCGGGACTAACACTTGGTATCAGAGCCCTGCATACCTAGTCAACAATCTACAAGGATGGCAACGGAGTTTCCTTCATCATAATTCAAAGAAGGACATTCTACACAACGTCCACCGCTATTTGACGGATCCAACTACAACTATTGGAAGTGTAGAATGAAAATCTACTTGCAATCACTCAACTACGAACTTTGGAACATAGTAGAAGCACCGTACACCAATCCGATAACCAACTACAACGCTTGGAGTGATGATCAAAAGAAGAATGCGAACCTTGATGCCAAAGCGATGAATGTTTTATTCTGTGCCTTAACCAAAGAAGAATTCAACCGTGTGTCAACAACCACTTCTGCGAATCGAATATGGCACACTCTTCAGGTAACACATGAAGACAAAAATAAGGTTAAGGAATCTAAAATTTCTGTTCTTGTCCACATGTTTGAACTTTTCAAAATGAAGGAGAATGAAACTATCTCAGAAATGGTTACAAGATTCACCGACATAACCAATTCCTTAGCATCCCTTGGAAAGGAATACACCCAAGTCGAAAAAGTTCGCAAGATCCTTCGAGCACTCACACCAGATTGGGAGAAGAAGACAACTGCAATAGAAGAAGCGAATGATCTCTCAACAATGACATTAGAAAACCTTATTAGTAATCTAATGGCATATGAAATGCAACTCGAAGAAAGAAAGAAGGATGAACAACAATCTCTCTTAAAGAAGAAAGAACTTGCCTTCTATGCATCCTCAGACACGGACAATTCAGATGACGATGAAGAGGAGATGGCAATGCTTTCAAGAAAATTCAGAAGATTCTTAAAGTAAGGTAAGTTTAGATGTTTTAATTGTAATAAAACAGGTCATATGAAGAAGGATTGCCCATTGCTAAAAAATAAAGGTAAATTTAAGAGCAAAAAGTTCAGAAAGAAGAAAGACTACCAAGCATCATGGGAAAACAGTGATTCCTCTTCCTCTGACGAAGAAGAAACCACTGAACATGCCAACATCTGTTACATGGCGATAGAAGAAGATGAGGTATAATATACTAAACTTTTAGATGCATTCCATGAATTATTCAATGATCTAAAGAATGAAAAAATGAAAAATAAAGTTTTATTAAAGGAAAATGAAAAACTTTTCAAAGAAAATTCATGTTATGTCTCTCAAGTTTCTTCTATAAATTCTCAAAAAGATGATTTTGAAAAAGTGATATCATCATTGAAAAAGGATAATGAGAATTTTATAAAAGAAAATATTTTGCTTAAAAAGGAAACTATGTCTTTAAATGAAAGAATTTCTGTGTTAGATAATGTCATGTCAAGTCGACTAATGGCAGTTTCTGACTGTTGGACAGTTTTTGTTTTCTGGCATTTCCTTCAACGTTATCCAACGTTTAAACATTCAAAATGGTCCTAATAACTACCCTAACTAACAATAGAGTTCAGCTATATATAGGGTTGTTATCTTAGGTTTAAAACACCAATTCAAATAGAAAGTTTTCTGACCAAAACTCTGCCAAAATTCTGGTTCTCTGAAAACTGTTTTTTCACTTTCCAGTTCTTCACCAATTCCTACTCTTTTGTGAAGATCTCTGAAAGTCCACCTATAATAGCCCTTGTCCAGGATCACATACTCATTCAAGGCTTATAGGAAAATTTGTAATCACTCAAAGGAAGCATTGTACAAGAGCGTCTTCTTGGTGTAGAAGAGAAATTGTACAAGGTGTTGTGGTCTTCTTGGTTGTAAGAAGAGTTGTATACATTTGGCAAAGGGGATTTGTCAAGTGGGATACAAGGTGTTGATTTTGGGTGTACAAAGTCAAAGGATAAAGGAAAATCTCAAGCGGGTGGCTTGGGGACTGGATGTAGGTCACGAGAACCGAACCAGGATAAATCACTTGTGTTTGTGATTGTTATTTTTTTGTGATTTATTTTCCTTATTGCAAGTACGTTTATTTTTTTAACACTAATATCCTTGTGTGAGTGTTGATAACCAAGTGTCAACACCATCAAGTTCAAAACAAGCATTCACCTCTCCTAATCACACTCCATCTCAACTTGACTCCGACAACACTAAAAAAGACAAGTCAGCCGAAAATATGCACAAGCCTATAGCACCTTACCCAAATAGGCTTAAAAACAAGCAAAGTGCACAAATGGATAAGGTACGCGAGATTTTTAATCAAGTCAAAATCAATATACGTCTTCTTGATGCAATCCAACAAGTCCCTAGCTATGGTAAATTTCTTAAGGACATGTGCACAAAGAAGAGAAAGACTAATGTGCCCAAGAAGATTTTTCTAGCCACTAACATTAGTGAGCTATTGTCCAATCAAATCCCTGTCAAGTACAAGGATCCCGGTTGCCCTACCATTTCTTGCACAATAGGTCAAACTGTAATTAATCATGCACTTCTTGATTTGAGAGCAAGTATTAACTTACTCCCTTTCTCAGTCTACCAACAACTTGGATTGGGCGAGCTTAATCCGACTAAAGTTACAATCCAATTAGCTGACCGATCCGTAAAAATTTCCAAGGGAGAAATTATCGATGTCCTTATCCGGGTTGGGGAGTTTCTCTACCCAGTAGATTTTATTGTTCTTGGACACAACCTGTATCCACTCCTAGGTCTCAAACTCCCCTTATCTTAGGGCGTCCGTTCCTTGCAACTGCAAATGCGATCATAAATTGTAGGAACGGAACAATGAGGTTGACCTTTGGAGACATGACTAAAGAGGTCAATGTCTTCAACCTAGAAAAATAACCTGGCAAGATAAAAGACCAAACATTTGAGGTAAACTTCATTGAGAACATTTGTGAAAATGAAAGTGAAAATGAGTCTCTATTTCTTGATAAATTATTTGAGGATAAAGGCGGTTATATTAATGAGAAGATACATGTTGGGGATTATAATTTTAGAGTCCCCTTTAAAAAAAGAAAATTTGATTTGAGTATCTTCAATGAGCCAATCAATGATATATCGCATGAGAATATAGTTCAAGAACCTCCGATTGACTTAACCTTTGAAAAACTCTTTGAAAAAGAACTCCTGTGTTTAGATAAACCGATTATGGATATGTTAGTTAATTATACACTTCCAGGGGAAAGTGTTGATCTAAGTTTTGAGGAGATGTATGGAATTGAGCTAGAATTTCTCGGCATTCATAGTAAGGAGGTTCCAACTGAAAGGTGTGATGATAATCAATTTTTGAATAATGGATGTGGACACATGATGAGGAAGAGCTTAAAGAAGATGAGACTGAGGAGAAAGAGAGTTAAAATAAAAACGTTGGGCTCCCCATTGTGCCCTATAAAGAGAACCCATTGGAATGATGGGAACGAGCTAGAGGGATGAATCCTAAACAGATCTAGGTGAGAGAGATACATGTGTTGTACATATAATTGTATATTATTATTATTTACCTCTTTTTACACTTTACTTCATGCATTCATGCATTTCATTCATACATTGGGGACAATGCATGAGATAAGTGTGGGGGAGGGTAAACCCTTAATTTTACGAAAAAAACAAAAACAAAAAAATAAAAATAAAAAAAATGAAAACAAAAAATATATATATATATATAACATAGAAATTTTTTTTCTTTATATTGTTCTAACATAACAATAATAAAATATATATATAAAATATATAATAAATTTTTTTTTTAGTTGAAAAAGAAGACAATATTTTGACTTATCTTTTGTAAGAAATCTAAGTTAATCTTAAGAGTTAGGAAAATCATGATTAGGATTTCTAAAAATTGGTCAAAATAAAATAAATTGTTGGATTTTTTTTTTAGGTATAGGAGGGAAAATTGAATAATTAATTAGTCTTAATTTTTACCTTAATGAAATGTGCATTCCCAATACACTTTCACATTTAGGATTCTAAGACAAAGACTCTTGTGCCTTATAAAAAAATATATATATATAAATGAAGCTGGATACATGTGCCTCAAGAAGCATAAGTATTCACGCTTTACGGTGATTTTATAAATTAAGACCTTAGTTTTGTGGCCTAATTCACTCGAATCCTTAAGTCCGTGGGGTGTTTTCTCACCCGGTGCCCTAAAACCAACCAATTTGGGAGCCACCGACCTTATGTTCGCTACATGGGTGGATTAGAAAGCCTAAGAAAACTAAGAAATATTATTTATATATGTACTAACACATCTAATAGTCAATTAGTTGGTATGAGGGCCTCAAGAAGCCTTGATACTTACACAAAAGAAAATTAGATGAGTTATACATATTAAAAAAAAGTGTAACGCCCCGATTTCACAGATACGGGGACGTCACTGCGACGCATATACGAAGGTCAGAAAGTGCCCCCACGTATATACGCTAAGCATAAAAGCACAACAAGAAATCAGAGTGCACACGAAACGTGGCAAACATACATATGCCAACACGAAAGATACAGTACAAAGTCATCACAGTATATGATAAACATTACATAACACATATGTCTTTTATCACAACTCAGTCCAAAAGTAAAATATACATCAAGAGTACAAAGAGCTCACGAGTAGGATGGAGATCTCGTGAGTCAAGAGAAGTCAGGCACAAGGAGCTGAAGCTAGGATGCCCGCTCGCAAGAAGAGCTCGAGCTACGGTGGACAACTCCACTCTGATCTAGCTACAGAACCTGAATGTGCAAATCCAAAGGGTCAAGACATATAATAATAAATGAACTGCAAGCCAAGTGGCTAAGAGACATGAGAAGGGTCAAACACGAGTATAGAATATAATAACGGTATAATATAATAATCATGAAACGGGAAATCCAAGGTAATGCTAACCACGAGCTAAAGTGATTGTATATGCTTAAGTTACGGTCCTATGAGACTAGTACGTCGAAGGAATAATCCAAACAAGGAAACCCTCATAAATATACCCTTGTCTCATACCACCGCAATCCCAAGCATATAGAATCAGAGTTGCAAACCATATGATAATCCTAACGGGAATACATGATAGGCACAACCATAAACCCAAAACAGGAATAAGCAATAGTTAAAACCGGAATCATCACTGGAATCATGGAAATAGCAATAAATGTCACAAGCCGGGAACATAACTGGAACATGCATGGTATATCAAGAATCATGACAATATCTCTAACAGTGATCATAACAATAATCATGGTGAACAATCTGAATATATGGTTTCAGATTACGACTCTATGAGACTAGTACGTCGAAGGAATAATCCAAACAAGGAAACCCTCATATATATATACCTTTATCTCATATCATCGTAATCCTCGTGCATATAATGAACACTTATTATTATTACTCGTCTAACCCATATATCTAGGTATGTGTCTCGGTATCGATCCCAACTCACATACATCCATATATAAGCCATTCGAGGTTTGTTATCGGAAGTGGATGGAGAACTGATATCTCTTCTTATAGAGGTACGTAGCAGTAATCATGTAACATTTCCCAGGCTATAAGCAAGATATCATCTACACTTATAGAGGTACGTAGAAGTAATCAAGTAACATATTCCCAGGCTATAAGCAAGATATCATTCCGGCATCCATCACTTCCTCCCATACCCCAATACAAGTTGTAGTTTATTACGGATTATCAGTTTACGGGAATGACAGGAATAGGTCATGATCAGGAATCAGGAGTACATAAGTATATATAGTCAGGTCACTGCGTAATAAGCAGGAATACAGGTCACTGCATATAAAGCAGGAATACAGGTCACTGCATATAAAGCAGGAATACAGGTCACTGCATATAAAGCAGGAATACAGGTCACTGCATATAAAGCAGGAATACAGGTCACTGCATATAAAGCAGGAATACAGGTCACTGATCATGATACCGTATAACAAGTCAAGGTTCCCGTAAAGATGACAATCACAAGTCAAGTACATCATGCTTGGTTTAGGTGATAGCATGACAAGGTGGTGATGTATAGCAAGCAATAAAACATGACACTAAATGTATCAAGGGCCGGGTCAATCATGGCATAACAGTATGGTCTAACAAGGGGGTGGCATGCCAGTGGGTCAAGTAGTAACATATTATGTGTTGTGTGATATACATGTGTTAAAAGAAGATAGTTAACCGACGAAGTTATGTTAAGGTAATGCAAGTGGAAACTTAGATACGACTTAGGGTTCAACGACCTCGAAGGGTCTGCCACGCATGTTATAAAATAGGAAAGCAATAATATCACGGCAATGTACAAGCATGGAAATGAAATAGGCAATTACAATGGTCATACATGACTTGATAAGATGAGGTAAATAGGGTAACGTACTACAAGTAATAGGTTATTATGTACAAGGTTCAATCACATGACCCAAACATAAGATTCATCGTGAAACATATTATACAATACAAGTATGAAGCATGAGACAAGACTAAAACAGCACATATGCATCAATCAACAAGTCCTAACATGGGGATACATGATAACAATTTATGGAGTGTAAGTGGTGTAACCAACGGAGTTTATATGATAACTTTCATTCTACGTATAGGAATAGAACGAGAAAAGATTTATTAGAAACTAGACTCCACTACCTTTCCAATGACCTATTACATGATAGGTTTTGATTAACCAAACTGCTCCAGAAATTCAAAAACCTATCAGCTGTGCTGAATTCTGCAGCAGGACAGTTTTGACCAACCTTCAATGTTCCAGTCATAGCTTAAGCTACAGGTATCCGATGATGACATGGTATGAACCGTTGGAAAGTAGACTCGATTAGCTTTCTAACGGTATATTACATGACCTATTCCTTATTGAATATCCTTACGAAAGAAACCCCAAGATTCTGGTTTCAGTTTTGGACAGACATTAACAGATTGTATTATTAGAGCAGAAAAATCAGAATTCTACATGGATTGATTCTAACAGTTAAAAGTGGGGTTTTTATGGCATTATAGGACCTGATCTACTACTACAAGTATACTAAAACAGAAAATAGCCCTGGTGATTAATATGTTCACATGGAAGAGTTAGATTTGTGTGTTAATGACCTAAAAATAGGATTTTTGGGGGATTTGTTCTAATGTCCCAAAGGTAGGATTTTTTATCACTTTAGGGGACCTGATCTAACAACACAAGTACACTAAAGATAGGTTAGCCTAGGTAATTAGAGAAATTCACATGAAAAGATTTGATTTGAGTTCTTGATGAACTAAAGGTGGGATTTTTAGGTTACATGACTACAAGGACTTTTATTACAAGTAATTAGGAAGCTAACTAGGTCTTGGTGAGTAAGGTACTCACTAGAAGGGGGTTCAATTGGAGCTTGATCCAAGGAGAAGGTGGTGGCTTCAATCCATGAGTTGTAGAAGCTTGATTTGAAGAGGTTGGAGCTTGGTGTTGCCTTGGAGGTTGATGGTTGAAGGTGGTGTCCTTGTGATGAAGCCCTAGATGGGTTCTTGAAGTCCTTGAGGTTGGTGGTGAAGAGATTAGGGTTTGGTGGAGGAGATGAGAGGGGATTTTTGGAGGAGTTCTTTTGGTGAAGAAATGGGAAAAAGGGGAAATTTGTAAATGCAATGAATTTATAGTTTGGGATTTATATAAAGGGAGTGGGATTTTGGTGGAAGTGGAGGGCTTTCTTGCAATTGTGTGGGGGTGAGGTGTCCCCTCTCTGGACACATGGCCGGCTGTGGTGAGAGGGAGTGTGAGTGGGGTTAGGTGAGTTGGTGAGTGGGAAATGAGGTGGCAATCTAGGTGGAAATAAGGATTATGTAAATATTGGAAAAATGCCCGAAATTCAAGTATCTCTGAATGATCTGAAAATTTAACCAAAAATCAAGAATAATATAAAAAGACCAATAGTGAAATCCATTCGAAGAAATACTGTATAGTTTTAAAGTTAAAAATCCCGGAATCTGAGATTTACCGACTCCGAAAGAATTTCCATAAAATCATAAAATTCTCAGAAAAAGAATGTAGTCAGAAAATATGATTCCAAGAAAGAAAGTCTAAAGAACCATCATGAAATTCTAAACTGTTTAGGAACTAAAAATACTGGAATCAGTCTCCTACCGACTCCGGCGGAAAATCCATAAATTCGTAAAATCTTTAGAAAAAGTATATAAGTAAGAAATATGATTCTAAACAATAAAGTCTAAAGGACTATCATGAAATTCTAAACAGTTTGAGAAATAAAAATCCGAGAATCGGTCAGCGGCACTGGCCGACACCGGTTTTGAAGAAATTCAATTAAATCCGAGAAAAATCCAGAAAATCACAGAAAGTCCAATATATTGGAAAATAACATTTAAAACTGAAATCGGTCAATTCTACATGTCATAAATACCAAATCGAAGAATACACTATGATCGGGCCCTCGGCTCAGACTAGGGCTGACTCCGAGTCCACGAATCCAAATACAAGATAAAACAATCACACCAGGAATTCATAATACAGACTAAATACAGGAAACAATCGAGGAAATACGATCGAAATCTGAATACGCAACTAAGTACGTATTCCGGGAACAGGGTATTACAATCTACCCACCTTACAAAAAAATTGCGTCCTCGCAATTTCATAAGGGGTAAATTGGACCCAAAAGGGGACGAAGGCACGAATAAAGCATCATAAAACCAAAACAGGGAAGGAGGTAAATACAAGAAGGACTAGAATTAACAATGATAGAATGACAATGGAAATAATACTAAAGAAGATAACCAACTCAAATACAAGGAATGGGGGAGTGGTTACCATGAAATCCTAAGGCTCCTGCTCCGGATGCTGGTCTTCCCACTCTGCTGCAACACCTGAAGCCTCTGCTGCCATGCTGTGAACTTGGCCTATGCCCTGATCTGTTCTGGCTCTCATCCCTCTCTGCTGATGATCATACCGTTGGGGTGGTAGTGGAACTCTCCGGTCAACGGGCTCAGGGTATCTCCTCAGTGGCGGTGCTGGAAGTGCTGGGGCTGGATGTACTGATCTGATTGGAGCCACAGGTATAAACTTTCTGTGTGGGCATCCTCTTAGCATATGACTCCCTGACCCACACGCCATACATAATCTCAGGGCTACTCGACAATCTCTCTTATAGTGCCCGGGCCTGTGGCAATAATTACACACAATCTGAGACAAGGGAGGTTGGAATGGTCTCTTAATCCTCGGGCCCTGGGCTGCCCTATCTGCATCCTCCTCATCCATCAACTCAAGAGGCCTCTTCTTGGCCTGGCTCCTCATCTGATTCTCCTTCTTCTTCTCCAGTACACGCTCTACTTCCCGAGCGATGGTGAGAACCTCTGCATATGACTTCAGCTGCTGGGGCACCAGGAATACCTGTAGGTCCATCTGCAGGCCCTGCTGAAATCTGCTTGCCCGCTTCTCTTCATCCGTCACCATGTACGGGGCAAAGCGGCTCAATCTGAGGAATTCCGCGGCGTACTCATCCACGGACTTGCTCCCCTGCCGAAGTCTGATGAATTGCGCTTCCATGTCCTTCTGAGCTGTGACAGGGAAGAATCTGTTGTAAAAGCTCTTGGAGAAGGTGTCCCAAGTGACAGGCTTCTCCAGTCTGGCCTCCTCTGCTAGCCACCAAGTCCTGGCTATGTCCTTTAGCTGAATCTTGGCAACTTCCACTTGGTTCTCCTGTGGAACCCTGGCTGCATTCAACAAGTCCGATGTGTCCGTCAGCCATTGCTCAGCATCCAAAGGTTTCTCTCCACCCGTGAATGTAGCTGGCTGTAGCCTCCTGAAGTCTGATATGTTCCCCGGCCTCCGTTCCTTAGGTGCTGCTATCTCTTGCCGGAGAAGCTCGGTCTGCTGCCGTTGATTCTCCATCTGCTGCTGCTGGTTATCCATCAGCTGCTGCTGATTCTCCATCATGGTCTGGATAACCCTCAATACATCCATATTCTCCCCTGCTGCTCCATTCGATGCTGATCCGGAGTGGCTACGACCCGATCTCCTCTCCATCGATGCTAGGAATAGATAGACTGGGAGGAAGTGGAAAAGGAAATAGAAGGACTTCAGGATATGATGGAAGGAATCAAGAATAATTAGACAAATCAAGAAGGACTAGATAACTTTGTACATTGATGTTGGCATCCGCAAATTACTAGAATTTGCTACTTGTTGTACTATGGAGGTAAGAGCCTAGGCTCTGATACCAACCTGTAACGCCCCGATTTCACAGATACGGGGACGTCACTGCGACGCATATACGAAGGTCAGAAAGTGCCCCCACGTATATACGCTAAGCATAAAAGCACAACAAGAAATCAGAGTGCACACGAAACGTGGCAAACATACATATGCCAACACGAAAGATACAGTACAAAGTCATCACAGTATATGATAAACATTACATAACACATATGTCTTTTATCACAACTCAGTCCAAAAGTAAAATATACATCAAGAGTACAAAAGAGCTCACGAGTAGGATGGAGATCTCGTGAGTCAAGAGAAGTCAGGCACAAGGAGCTGAAGCTAGGATGCCCGCTCGCAAGAAGAGCTCGAGCTACGGTGGACAACTCCACTCTGATCTAGCTACAGAACCTGAATGTGCAAATCCAAAGGGTCAAGACATATAATAATAAATGAACTGCAAGCCAAGTGGCTAAGAGACATGAGAAGGGTCAAAACACGAGTATAGAATATAATAACGGTATAATATAATAATCATGAAACGGGAAATCCAAGGTAATGCTAACCACGAGCTAAAGTGATTGTATATGCTTAAGTTACGGTCCTATGAGACTAGTACGTCGAAGGAATAATCCAAACAAGGAAACCCTCATAAATATACCCTTGTCTCATACCACCGCAATCCCAAGCATATAGAATCAGAGTTGCAAACCATATGATAATCCTAACGGGAATACATGATAGGCACAACCATAAACCCAAAACAGGAATAAGCAATAGTTAAAACCGGAATCATCACTGGAATCATGGAAATAGCAATAAATGTCACAAGCCGGGAACATAACTGGAACATGCATGGTATATCAAGAATCATGACAATATCTCTAACAGTGATCATAACAATAATCATGGTGAACAATCTGAATATATGGTTTCAGATTACGACTCTATGAGACTAGTACGTCGAAGGAATAATCCAAACAAGGAAACCCTCATATATATATACCTTTATCTCATATCATCGTAATCCTCGTGCATATAATGAACACTTATTATTATTACTCGTCTAACCCATATATCTAGGTATGTGTCTCGGTATCGATCCCAACTCACATACATCCATATATAAGCCATTCGAGGTTTGTTATCGGAAGTGGATGGAGAACTGATATCTCTTCTTATAGAGGTACGTAGCAGTAATCATGTAACATATTCCCAGGCTATAAGCAAGATATCATCTACACTTATAGAGGTACGTAGAAGTAATCAAGTAACATATTCCCAGGCTATAAGCAAGATATCATTCCGGCATCCATCACTTCCTCCCATACCCCAATACAAGTTGTAGTTTATTACGGATTATCAGTTTACGGGAATGACAGGAATAGGTCATGATCAGGAATCAGGAGTACATAAGTATATATAGTCAGGTCACTGCGTAATAAGCAGGAATACAGGTCACTGCATATAAAGCAGGAATACAGGTCACTGCATATAAAGCAGGAATACAGGTCACTGCATATAAAGCAGGAATACAGGTCACTGCATATAAAGCAGGAATACAGGTCACTGCATATAAAGCAGGAATACAGGTCACTGATCATGATACCGTATAACAAGTCAAGGTTCCCGTAAAGATGACAATCACAAGTCAAGTACATCATGCTTGGTTTAGGTGATAGCATGACAAGGTGGTGATGTATAGCAAGCAATAAAACATGACACTAAATGTATCAAGGGCCGGGTCAATCATGGCATAACAGTATGGTCTAACAAGGGGGTGGCATGCCAGTGGGTCAAGTAGTAACATATTATGTGTTGTGTGATATACATGTGTTAAAAGAAGATAGTTAACCGACGAAGTTATGTTAAGGTAATGCAAGTGGAAACTTAGATACGACTTAGGGTTCAACGACCTCGAAGGGTCTGCCACGCATGTTATAAAATAGGAAAGCAATAATATCACGGCAATGTACAAGCATGGAAATGAAATAGGCAATTACAATGGTCATACATGACTTGATAAGATGAGGTAAATAGGGTAACGTACTACAAGTAATAGGTTATTATGTACAAGGTTCAATCACATGACCCAAACATAAGATTCATCGTGAAACATATTATACAATACAAGTATGAAGCATGAGACAAGACTAAAACAGCACATATGCATCAATCAACAAGTCCTAACATGGGGATACATGATAACAATTTATGGAGTGTAAGTGGTGTAACCAACGGAGTTTATATGATAACTTTCATTCTACGTATAGGAATAGAACGAGAAAAGATTTATTAGAAACTAGACTCCACTACCTTTCCAATGACCTATTACATGATAGGTTTTGATTAACCAAACTGCTCCAGAAATTCAAAAACCTATCAGCTGTGCTGAATTCTGCAGCAGGACAGTTTTGACCAACCTTCAATGTTCCAGTCATAGCTTAAGCTACAGGTATCCGATGATGACATGGTATGAACCGTTGGAAAGTAGACTCGATTAGCTTTCTAACGGTATATTACATGACCTATTCCTTATTGAATATCCTTACGAAAGAAACCCCAAGATTCTGGTTTCAGTTTTGGACAGACATTAACAGATTGTATTATTAGAGCAGAAAAATCAGAATTCTACATGGATTGATTCTAACAGTTAAAAGTGGGGTTTTTATGGCATTATAGGACCTGATCTACTACTACAAGTATACTAAAACAGAAAATAGCCCTGGTGATTAATATGTTCACATGGAAGAGTTAGATTTGTGTGTTAATGACCTAAAAATAGGATTTTTGGGGGATTTGTTCTAATGTCCCAAAGGTAGGATTTTTTATCACTTTAGGGGACCTGATCTAACAACACAAGTACACTAAAGATAGGTTAGCCTAGGTAATTAGAGAAATTCACATGAAAAGATTTGATTTGAGTTCTTGATGAACTAAAGGTGGGATTTTTAGGTTACATGACTACAAGGACTTTTATTACAAGTAATTAGGAAGCTAACTAGGTCTTGGTGAGTAAGGTACTCACTAGAAGGGGGTTCAATTGGAGCTTGATCCAAGGAGAAGGTGGTGGCTTCAATCCATGAGTTGTAGAAGCTTGATTTGAAGAGGTTGGAGCTTGGTGTTGCCTTGGAGGTTGATGGTTGAAGGTGGTGTCCTTGTGATGAAGCCCTAGATGGGTTCTTGAAGTCCTTGAGGTTGGTGGTGAAGAGATTAGGGTTTGGTGGAGGAGATGAGAGGGGATTTTTGGAGGAGTTCTTTTGGTGAAGAAATGGGAAAAAGGGGAAATTTGTAAATGCAATGAATTTATAGTTTGGGATTTATATAAAGGGAGTGGGATTTTGGTGGAAGTGGAGGGCTTTCTTGCAATTGTGTGGGGGTGAGGTGTCCCCTCTCTGGACACATGGCCGGCTGTGGTGAGAGGGAGTGTGAGTGGGGTTAGGTGAGTTGGTGAGTGGGAAATGAGGTGGCAATCTAGGTGGAAATAAGGATTATGTAAATATTGGAAAAATGCCCGAAATTCAAGTATCTCTGAATGATCTGAAAATTTAACCAAAAATCAAGAATAATATAAAAAGACCAATAGTGAAATCCGTTCGAAGAAATACTGTATAGTTTTAAAGTTAAAAATCCCGGAATCTGAGATTTACCGACTCCGAAAGAATTTCCATAAAATCATAAAATTCTCAGAAAAAGAATGTAGTCAGAAAATATGATTCCAAGAAAGAAAGTCTAAAGAACCATCATGAAATTCTAAACTGTTTAGGAACTAAAAATACTGGAATCAGTCTCCTACCGACTCCGGCGGAAAATCCATAAATTCGTAAAATCTTTAGAAAAAGTATATAAGTAAGAAATATGATTCTAAACAATAAAGTCTAAAGGACTATCATGAAATTCTAAACAGTTTGAGAAATAAAAATCCGAGAATCGGTCAGCGGCACTGGCCGACACCGGTTTTGAAGAAATTCAATTAAATCCGAGAAAAATCCAGAAAATCACAGAAAGTCCAATATATTGGAAAATAACATTTAAAACTGAAATCGGTCAATTCTACATGTCATAAATACCAAATCGAAGAATACACTATGATCGGGCCCTCGGCTCAGACTAGGGCTGACTCCGAGTCCACGAATCCAAATACAAGATAAAACAATCACACCAGGAATTCATAATACAGACTAAATACAGGAAACAATCGAGGAAATACGATCGAAATCTGAATACGCAACTAAGTACGTATTCCGGGAACAGGGTATTACAAAAAGAGAAAATAATAATAAAGTGGCATGAGAGTTCAAGTTAAAGAATTCCTAGTAAAGATTCACAAGGATGCATATGACTTAGGGTAACGAAAGAGACTATACCAAAATTCAATTTTAATCCTTACCTAAGACAAATTATTGTATAAAGACTAAGTTTAAGATTGAATAAAAATGATAATCCTAAAAACTTATAGATTACTTAGTTTCTTCAAATGGATTTCAAATATTTCTTTCCTTTTTCAAAATAAATAAATAAATAAATAATAAATAAATTAATTAATTAAATCTCTAACATTTTCCTTTTATGGATTTTATGGGTGTAATCCGCTGAAAATCCTCACGAGACAACACTCGTCCTCTAGGGTAACCTAGAGGTTTAACGGCTTGTTGCACATGCTAAGTGCAACCGTGATGCCTACGAAAGTGGTTAGGATGGATTTATTTTCCTTATTGCAAGTACGTTTATTTTTTTAACACTAATATCCTTGTGTGAGTGTTGATAACCAAGTGTTAACACCATCAAGTTCAAAACAAGCATTCACCTCTCCTAATCACACTCCACCTCAACTTGACTCCGACAACACTAAAAAAGACAAGTCAGCCGAAAATATGCACAAGCCTATAGCACCTTACCCAAATATGCTTAAAAACAAGCAAAGTGCACAAATGGATAAGGTACGCGAGATTTTTAATCAAGTCAAAATCAATATACCTCTTCTTGATGCAATCCAACAAGTCCCTAGCTATGGTAAATTTCTTAAGGACATGTGCACAAAGAAGAGAAAGACTAATTGTTGGCTCAAAGGCCATTAGCCCGATATTTCGATGGATATTTTGATGATAACAAACCATATTTAGTTATGTATTTAACAATCTTGTTTAAAAGAATTTCAGGTTTAAAACAAGTTGATTTGACGGATCCACTATCAAGACTCGCAAGTTTGGACGCCGCTAAAGATTTGCATTCCCAAACCAAGCACGATAGAAAGCTTCGGGATCAAGACATTGAAGAAAAGATCAAGATCTGTATTTTACTTTTCTTTTTAGACATTTTGTCAAAACCAAGATGATAGAGGTAGATTATTTGGGATTGTCACTCACACACACTTAGTTTGCTTCATGGTTTAAAAAGAATCTTTATTTCAGAATATTTTGTCAAAACTAAGTTGGAAATTAGTTTTAGAAATATCATGTTTTGGAAAACCAGTTTTAAGAAAAACAAGTTTATTAAAAAGGATTTTTTATCAAAATGATCTAACATGTTTGAGTATTGATATATGATCATACTCTTAGTTTTATAAGGTCTAGAACCTCATATGTAGATCCCTAAACCAAAATCCTTCAAACCAAAATTTTCCTTCTTTCAGAATCTGTTTTAACAGATCTGACAGTCACCGGTCGACCGACCCTGTCGACCGACGTGCACGACTGTGCATGTGTACATGTCGGCCGACCGCTCGGGTCGACCGGGCACTTGTCAGTGCTCTCTGTTTGTTTCGGTCGACCGAGCGGCCGACCGTTTTCCCCCAACGGTCAGAAATATGACCGTTGGCGGTCGACCGACCCGGTCGACCGGTAGTTGTCAGAAAGTCTGACAGACTCCAACAGCTCTATTTTCTGACAGATTTTGTTGGGATCTCACCCCAACGAATTTCTCTAGCTGTGTAGTTGGTTTTTTCATCCACTATAAATAGTGGGTCATTTCAACATGATAAGATACAAGATTTACATTTAATATTTACAAAGTTTTCAAAAGCCTTTTTAGAAAAGATTTTCAAAGCCAAAAATTTCCAAACACCTACTTGATGCTAATCCCTCTACTTCACTCTAGTCTTTTGCACTTCACAATCCCAAGTTCTACTTCTACATATTGGTTATAGGATTGTGCTAAGTGAGCTATTTGTGATCAAGTGTGATCATCTTTCTTCTTGAGCGAAGTTGTAGAGGCATCGGCCTCAAGCGAGCTAGTGTGCTCCAAGTGGTGTTGCGGCATCACGAGAGATAGGACAAGTGTGTCCTTGTATTGGAGATCCAGTGGGATCAACAATAGTGAAAATCCTTCAAGTGTGAAGGCGGGGACGTAGAGCGTGGCTCGAACCTCGGAAACATATCCTCGTGTTTGCGTTTACTCAAATTTCTCTAAACTCAATCTCTTTACTACTTGCTTTACTTATTGCTTTATATCTTGCAAGCATTCTAATTTGAGCTTATTGTTCTAAGTAGTTTTAAATTCCGCATTATTGCCATATTTCATATAGCCATCACCTATTCACCCCCCCTCTAGGTGATTTCAATTGGTATCAGAGCCTAACCCTACTATTTGGTTTAACCACCTTAGGGAGATCCTTGTATTTGGCTATATCATTTGTTGCATTCTTCATTTGTTGAGCATCATATTCATTATCCATGGCTTCAATTGATTTTTCTAGCATCAAGTCCCCACCAAAATTTGATGGCTTGAACTTCCCTATTTGGAAGGTCAAGATGAACCTCTTTCTTAAGTCCTTAGGAGTTAGGGTTGCTAGGGCCATAACAAAAGAATTTATAGAACCTCTCACCGATGAGAGAACATGGTCCGAGGACACCACCAAGGACTATGAGGCCAATGCTAGGGCACAATATGCATTAACACAAGCCCTTAATGAAGATGACCTCTCACGCATCATAAATTGCAAATCCGCATTTGAAGTGTGGAATGTTTTAATTGTGACTCATGAGGGAACGTCACAAGTCAAAAGATCTAAGATTGACTTGCTACGTTCTCAATATGAGAATTTTTATATGCTTGAGAATGAGAGCATTGATGACATGCTCACTCGTTTCACCAAAATAACAAATGCTTTATCTTCTTTAGGTGATGCGATTGACAATGACCAAAAGATAAGGAAGGTCATTAGAGCTCTTCCCAAAGCTTGGGAAGTAAAGGCAACCACCCTCAAGGAGCTCAACGATAGGGAGGAGATGGACTTCTCCGGCTTCATCGGAAATCTCAAGACACATGAGATGGAGATGAAAGTAAGAGAAGAAAGGGAGGCGCCAAAGAAGAAAGCACTCGCCTTCAAAGCCACTCCAACCATCCATGACGAGGAAGACTCATCGGAAGATTGCCATGAGGACTTTGCCATGCTCATCCGGAAGGTGGGCAAGATGTTCTACAAGAAAGGGAGACAAAGCAACTTCCGAAGAGGGAAACCTCAAGGAAGATTCGAAAGGAAAAGAGAGGAGCCCGGTCCTTGCTTCCATTGCAAGAAGATCGGACATCTCATTGCCGATTGCCCCGCTCTCCAAGCTACCACCTCCAAGAACGGCCCAAAGAAGAAGAAGGCTATGGTAGCCACGTGGGACGATACGGAGTCGGAATCCGAAGAGGAGAACGACGCCGCACACATGTGTTTCATGGCACATGGAGACGATGCATCTAAGGTAACACTCGACAACTCCATAGATGATGATGAATTAATTATGGATGAGTTAGCCCAATTCTTTGAAGAACTTCAACATAGGTATGAGTTTTCTCAATCTCATAATAAGAAATTAAAAAGAGAAAATGATTCTTTAAAAGATAAAATTAACACTATTGAAAAAGAGAAAAATGATTTGTCTATGGCTTTTAAGAAAATAAAGATTGATTTTGAAAACTATAAATTAGCTTGTAAAGGAAAAACTTCTATTTCTCATATAATAAAAATGATTTTGTTGAAATACAAAAACAGGTTGATGTTTTAGATTCAACTCTAAAAAAATGTGCTTTTGATTTAAACAAGTTTGCATCTAAGTTTCCCAAAGGAGTAACCCAAGGGAAACACACTCACCATACACATGCACGGAAACATGCACACACTCACAAGCATGCTTACATGTATGGTAGTGGTAGGATTTATGTTTGCACACATTGTGGCCGCAAAGGCCATTTAGAAAAATTTGTTTTGCTAAACATAACATGAATAATAAACATGTTTGGGTTCGCCCCGGCACTAATCCCAAAGGACCCAAGAAGATATGGGTACCAAAAGACACACCGAATTTAGTTGATACAGGTGGGTCTTCATCCTCCAAGACTTAGTGGGAGGCGGTGCCCGGGTGGTGGATGCATCAAGGCTCAAAGATCACATCGCGCTTGCATCACTATCATGGAGGCACCTATTTTGGAGATTGCCCTCGTTTGATAACTTCTTCATTTAAAAGTTTTATTTTTGTTTATATATACAAATACATAGGATTGTTAGTTTACCTTTGTGCTACATTTATATATGTTAGTGTAAACCTACATTTCTATCTTGATTGTGTATATGCCATGCTCTAATTTTTTTATCTTGTTTTTATGCCACATATTTTGAATGTCCACATGTCTAGTTTTGATCACATATCTATATTCACATTTTGTCAAAACTAATAAATATTTTAAAATTCATATTTAAAGAAAATACCTTAGAGATGGCAATTGCGCACCTCAACTCATTTCAAGAGGAATCTCGAGGATGAAGTTCAGAACCCTTCACCGGGTATTCGGCTTCAACATCTCTAAAATCTTTGTTTTTATATGAAAAAAAAAAATTAAAATGTCTTATGTAAATTTTGTTGATATTATAACTAATGAAGATTTAAAACTTGTTGTTTTGAATATATCCTGCTTGTTATTATGTTAGAGATATTATTTTTAAAATTATTTTTAGGATCTTTTTCTACTGACAGATTTTGGGCAAGACCGGCCGACCGGCTCTGAGTTCCGGTCGACCGACTTTGCCTGGAAGAATAATTTTTCATTCTTCTCTGTTGCCGGCCGACCCGTGCGGTCGACCGTTTCTCTGTCAGAGCTCTCGGGTAATTTCGGCCGACCGCTGCGGTCGACCGCTATGTCTGTCAGAGCTCTCGGGATTTTTTCGGTCGACCGGATCGGTCGACCGTGCGTCGAGAATCTGCCAACTACCCATTTATTTAAAGCCCTTTTTTTTCTCTCTCTCCCCTTCATTTCCTCCGCCGATCCCCTTTCTCCCTCTCTCTCAAAATTCTATTTCTCTCATCTCACTCTAATCCACTTCAAATCCAAGCCCCATACTCTCGGATTTTCACTGGATCATCATCTTCAGGCCTGTTCTTCGTTCATTTTCAGGGAATTTTCAATCTAGGGTTCTTGATTTCTTCTTTCAGGTAAAAATTCGATTTTTCTGGTAAATCTTGCTCTCTAGTTTTGTGTTCATCTATCTCTTGTCAAGATCCTTTGTTTCATCTATATTTAGATCAAGCCCTAATTGTTGTTAAACTAGATCTCTCAATTTTAACCTAGATCCTTCAATTTTAACCAAAATTTCATCATGTCTAAGAGATCTAGAACTGATAAAGGGAAATCTGTAGTTCCTTCATCCTCTTCCACTAGACCTAAACGCCCTTTGTAAATGATCTTGCTGAGAATAGGTATATCCTCCTGTCTAAAAGAACCATCATTTCTGGGAGATGTGTTATTCTCCAAGACTTTGAGCATCTTAACATCCCTCATATTTTGAGAAATAATTCATTGGATCAGTTTATGGCCATTAGAGAACCGGTTTATACCTCTCTCGTGCCTTACTTCTATTCAAATTTTGCTTTCGAGGGAAACCGTGTTAGGACTAGAGTTCTAGGGAGAGACATTGACATTCCTCTAGAAAAATTTGCTGATTTGTTGCATCTCTCCCATGGAGGAGTTGATGTATACTCTTTTGATCTTCATGATTTCGAGTATCCGGCCGGTGAGTCTTGTTGGCCCAAAAGGTCACACTCTCCATTTGTTTAGAGTTTTGATGATAACAAAACAAATAAGAGCTATTTGGTACTAATTAGTTTGTTTAAGATAAGTTTCAGGTTAGTGCCATATTTGGAGACCATTGCTAGCTTTTGCAAGACTTTCTAGGTTCATGGAGCAATGAAGGCTTATAGCACATCAAGAAAGGAACTTAGAAGAGAAGGCTCTAGCTAAAGCATTGCATGGCTCAAGACTTCAAGATTGCTCAAGATAAATCATTAGATTTGTTTCTAGTTTTATAGTTTTGTTAAAGAATAGTGAATAGGTTTGAAGCTCTATCACACACGTTTTTGGGCACATCTTGTTTCCAAAAATATTTCTTATAATATATACAAAAATTGTTTGTATACAATCTTCAGCCTATAAACTCATTTTTATCCATTATATATATCTCTATTCAAAACTATTTTGTTAAAAGTAGATTTCTCCTCAAAATTCTGTTTTTGTTTTGGCCTTTGACCTGAGCCGGTCGACCGGCCGGCCGGCCGACACTGTGCCAGGTCAAGTCGGTCGACCGTCCCAGTCGACCGAGGTTCTGGCAGCAATGCGTATCCGTGTGCACGTTTCACGGTCGACCGGGCGGTCGACCGACACCTGCCTGACTGCAAGACCATTGCTCTCTGTATTTTTCGATCGACCGGGCGGTCGACCGAGAGCCGGCAACGGCTCTTATTTTTGTACTTCGGTCGACCGACCGGTCGACCGGATTAGCCGTTTGAACAGTAACGGCTATAATTTTAAGGCTGATTTATTTTGTCTTTTTCTCTCTAATAAGGGTTTAAATGTCATTTGCTGATCCTAATACTTTCTAATTAGCCTTAAGTGTGTTTTATCTCTAAACCCTAGCCCTCTACTATAAATAGGGGTGTTTGAGGAGAGGTTCATTACAAAAAAAATTTGCAAAAGTTTAAAAAGTTTAAGGCATTCAAAAGAGCTTGGTTTCTTAGTTTTGTGCTGAAATTCTCTCTCATTTTCTGAAGTGTTTTTCAAGAACTCTCTGATTTCTTTTTCTTTTCTCCTTACACACAAGAGCTTCATTCCTACTCATTGTTCTACAAGGATTTTTGTAAGGGAAGAGAGTTTTGCAAAAGAGAGTTTGTGGTCTTTTGATCACCAAGAGAGAACTTGTACTTGTGATTGTGGAGTTGGGTACTCCGGTGTATTTGTAACATCTTCGTGAAGTTATAGTGGTTAGAAATCCTTCTGGGGAAGGCGGGGACGTAGAGCTGGGTGCTCGAACCTCGGAAAAATTCTTGGTGTTTGCGTTTGGTTTACTTGCTCTTACTTCTTGCTTTACTTTCATTGCTCTTATTACTTGCTCTCAATCTTCATTGCAATATTCATTCGTTTTCATTCATCTTGTCAATCATAGTCCCATACAACAAGGTTGCATTGCGCACCTCTAACTCATTTCAAGAGGAATCAGGAGGAAGGAGTTCAGAACCCTTTACGGGGCATTCGGCTCTTAGTCTTGTTTTGGGCGATTGTTGCATCATATTTTTAAATTGTGCATTGATTAGCATTATCACCTATTCACCCCCCCTCTAGGTGATTTTCAATTGGTATCAGAGCTTGGACTCTAGGTTGGCTTAACATCCTTAGAGAGATCCTTAAAATTTGCTAATCAACATTTGCATTCCATTTGTCATTCACTAGTAAACATGGCCGATAACATCAAAACCCCTCCTAAATTTGATGGACTCAACTTCCCTATTTGGAAGGTTAGGATGACTATCTTTTTGCAATCTTTAGGTAGCTTAGTAGCTAAATCTTTGACCAAACCCTATGTAGTACCCGATAGTGATGAGAGCACATGGACCGACTTTACCTTTAGAGAATATGAGGCTAACTCCAAGGCCCAAAATTCCCTCTTAACCGCCTTGAATGAGGACGACCTTACACGGGTAATACATTGCCAATCCGCCTATGAGATTTGGCAACATTTGTTGGTCACACACGAGGGGACTTCACAAGTTAAGAGAGCTAAGATAGATCTCTTAAGGTCCCAATATGAATCTTTTAAAATGATTGATGATGAAATCATTGATTGCATGATTACAAGGTTTACTAAAATCACCAATGCTCTTTCCTCTTTAGGTGATGATATCTCCAATGACCAAAAGGTGCGAAAAGTGATTCGGGCTCTTCCTTCATCATGGGAGATAAAGGCCACCACCTTGAAAGAATTGAACGACAAGGATGAAATGGACCTCATTAGTCTCATTGGGAACTTAAAGACCCATGAGATGGAAAAGAAGGTAAGAGAAGAAGCCGCTCCACTAAAGAAGAAATCCATAGCCTTCAAGTCTGCATCCACTCTTGATGACGATGAAGAAGATGAAGAAGAAGATGAGGAGCTCTCCCTTCTTGTGCGTAATGTCAAAAGGATGTACCGGAAGAACAAGCTCAACTTCCGAAGGAAATTTGAAGGCAAAGAGGAGAGAAGAATTATTTGCTACAATTGCCGAAAGCCCGGACATATCATGGCGGATTGCCCAGAGTTCAAGAAGAAGATGACTTCCTCCTTCAAGCCAAAGAAGCCGGTTGAAAAGAAAGCCTATAAAGCCACATGGGATTCGGAAAGCGAATCCGAAGACGAGGTGGACCAAGCGAACATGTGTTTCATGGCAAACACACCAAAGGTAACCCCTCAACCTCTTGATGATGAAGAAGATGAATTAAGTAAAGAGGTGCTTGTACATGCTTTTGTTGAACTCTTCGAAACTTATGATAATAAAAAGATTGAGTGTTCAAAATTGGAAAAGGAAGTTGCTTTTCTTAAAAATCAACTTGCTATGGTTTCTAAAGAAAAAGATGAAATTTCTTCCAATCTCATTTCTATCCAAGAAGAATTTAGTGCTTACAAGGTTTCTTGTAAGGCAAAATTTCCTAAAATTAATGAAAAAGAAATTTCTTCTTTAAAAACTAAAATGGTTGATTTTGAAAAAGTGTTGAAAGATTGTGCTTTTAACACAAAGAAACTTGAAGAAAAGTTTTCTAAAAAGCACACCTCTCATGCTAAAGATCCTCATATTAAGATTCCCATGCTCACACTATACACCACACTCATGCTAAATCCACACATGCTCACAAGTCTCACACTCACTATGCTTTTAAATATGGTAGAGTGTATAGATGCACATATTGTGGTAAGAATGGACATTTGGCTAAATTTTATTATGACCAAGTAAATAGATCAAATAATCTTGTTTGGGTTCATGAAACTAACTCTTTAGGACCCAAGAAAATGTGGGTACCAAAATCAAGTCCTAAATTATTTGATGTAGGTACACACCAAGGCTCCAAGACGTAGGGAGCGGTGGTACCTTGATAGTGGTTGTTCAAGACACATGACATGGGACATCAACAACTTTACAACCCTATCAAGGTACATGGAAGGTGGCACCGTCACCTTCGGGGATGACTCCAAGGGCACTATCATCGGTATAGGTAACATTCAAATTGGTGCATCTCCTATTATAGAAAATGTTGTTCTTGTTGATGGTTTAAAACATAATTTGCTTAGCATTAGTCAACTTTGTGACCGTGGACTTAAAGTTGTTTTTGATGATTCTTCTTGCAAGATTTTTGATGTTAAATCCAATGATTGTATTCTTACTGGTTTTCGTGATAGCAATGTTTATATCATTGACATGCTTAATTTAGATTGTTCTACTAAATGCTTGAATGCTTTTGATGAAAGTTCTTGGCTTTGGCATAGAAGATTAGGACATGCATCTTTTGACCATCTTTCTAGGATTAATTCTAAGAAATTGGTGAAGGGTATACCTTACTTGAAGTTTGAGAAAGACCGCATTTGTGGTGCGTGCCAACTTGGGAAACAAACCAAGTCTTCCTTCAAACCAATCAAGGATATCATGTCAACTAGGCCATTAGAATTAATTCATATGGATCTTTTTGGACCTACTAAAACTAAGAGTTTAAATGGTAGTAGATATGCATATGTTTTAGTTGATGATTTTTCCCGATTTACTTGGGTTTTCTTTTGGAACACAAAGATCAAACTTTTTCTCATTTCAAGATTTTTCGAAAAAGGGTTGAAAAAGAAAAAGGTTTTTCGATTTTGAAAATAAGGAGTGATAGAGATGGTGAGTTTGTTAACCAACTCTTCATGACTTATTGTGATGAAAAGGGAATCAAGCATGAAATGTCTTGTCCTAGGACTCCACAACAAAATGGAGTTGTAGAAAGGAAAAATAGAACACTTCAAGAGATGGTTAGGACAATGATAAGTGAATATGACCTCCCTCAATACTTATGGGCCGAGGCCGTAAACACCACATGCTATATTTCAAATCGTATTTATTTGTGCAAAAATTCTTCCAAAACATCTTTTGAAATGTATCATTCTAGAAAACCTAATGTTGCATATTTCAAAGTTTTTGGATGCAAGTGTTTTGTTTTAAATACTAAAGATAACTTGGGTAAATTTGATGCTAAGACTTATGAAGTAATCTTTGTTGGATATTCTACTACTAGCAAAGCTTATAGAGTATTCAATAGATCTTCACTTACCATTGAAGAATCCATGCATGTTAAGTTTGAAGAATCTAATGTGGTTGTTGAGAATGTTGTAGAGATTGACCCATTAGGTGAAGACATGGAGAGACTATCCTTGAAGGACTCACCCGCTCAAGAAGAAAAGCAAGAATCCATTGGTGATATTCTAGAGGATAAAGAGGAAAGCTCTCAACCGCTTCCTAAAGCTTGGAGATATGCTACAAATCATCCCAAGGAGCTCATCTTAGGTGATGCATCTAAAGGGGTAACAACTCGCTTCAAACTCCATGACTTATGTGGTAACTTTGCTTTCATTTCTCATTTTGAACCCAAAAGCATCCTAGAAGCCGAGGCGGACTCATATTGGTTGCTAGCCATGCAAGAGGAACTCAATCAATTTGAGCGCAACCAAGTTTGGCACCTTATTCCTAGGCCCCACGATAGACCAATAATTGGTACTAAGTGGATCTTTAGAAATAAGATGGATGAGTCCGGTAATGTCATTAGGAATAAAGCTAGGTTAGTGGCCCAAGGTTACACTCAAGTTGAGGGAATTGACTTTGAGGAGACCTTTGCACCCGTAGCACGGCTTGAAGCCATACGGATGACACTAGCTTTTGCATCTTTTAAAAATTTTAAACTTTTTCAAATGGATGTGAAAAGTGCATTTTTGAATGGTTTTATAAATGAAGAAGTTTATGTTGCTCAACCTCCCGGTTTTGTTGATCATGTTCATCCCGATTTTGTTTTTAAACTTGATAAAGCTTTGTATGGATTGAAACAAGCTCCAAGAGCTTGGTATGAAAGGCTTTCTAGTTTTCTCATTTCAAATGATTTTGTTAAAGGCAAAGTAGATACAACTCTTTTTACTAAGCATGTTGATAATGACATTTTAATTGTGCAAATTAATGTTGATGATATAATTTTGGTTCTACTAATGAGTTTTTATGCAAGGGTTTGAAAAGGTTATGCAATGTGAATTTGAAATGTCTTCCATGGGTGAATTGAATTTCTTTCTTGGACTCCAAATCAAGCAATTGCAAGATGGGAACTTCATATGTCAAGCCAAATATGCAAAGGAACTCGTAAAGAAGTTTGGACTTGAAGACTCTAAAGTTTGCAACACTCCCATGGCAACTACAACCAAGCTTGATAAGGATGACCAAGGTAAAAATGTTGATATTAAATTGTTTAGAAGCATGATAGGTAGTCTTTTGTATTTGACGGCAAGTAGGCCGGACATCATGTTTAGTGTGTGTCTTTGTGCTAGATTTCAATCGTGTCCTAAAGAGTCTCATCTTATTGCGGTAAAACGCATTATTCGTTATATTAAGGGCACAATTGGAATGGGTCTATGGTATCCGAAAACCGGAGATTTCTCAATGACGAGTTATTCGGATGCCGACTATGCGGGTTGTAGAGTAGATAGAAAGAGTACTAGTGGGACATGTCAATTTCTTAGTAATTGTCTTGTTTCATGGTCCTCTAGGAAACAAAATTCCGTAGCTCTCACAACCGCCGAGGCGGAGTATGTTGCCGCGGGGGCTTGTTGTGCACAAGTCCTTTGGATGAAACATACTCTCCTTGATTATGATTTACATTATTCTCATATAAAAATATTTTGTGATAATACTAGTACTATACATATGACAAAGAATGCAAATCAACATAGTAAGACCAAGCACATTGAGATTAGATATCACTTTCTTAGAGATCATTTTGAGAAAGGAGATATAGATATTGATTATGTTTCTACGGATTTGCAACTAGGCGATATTTTCACTAAACCACTTGATTTTGCTAGATTTTCTTTCATTTGTGGTGAACTTAATGTTTGTGTTATTGAATAAAAATGTTTTCATAACCCTTTTTGATGTATGACAAAAAGGGGGAGAATGAGTTTTTATGATAGAATTATGAGTTCATATGGTTTTGGTTCCATATGAGTTTATACATGTTTTTGGTGTTTGATGTGTTTTTATGAATTCTTGGTTTTGAGTTTTAGTGTCTTGCAAGTATTTTATATCCCATTGTGTTTATGGTTTTTAGTTTCATGGATTTTTACTTGCAACTTACATTGTTTTTCCTTGTTTTGTATGGCATAATTTGAGGGGGAGCTTTCTCTTCCCCTATACTTTTGTTCATAGCCTATTTGTTTTGTCATCATCAAAAAGGGGGAGATTGTTGGCCCAAAAGGTTACACTCTCCATTTGTTTAGAGTTTTGATGATAACAAAACAAATAAGAGCTATTTGGTACTAATTAGTTTGTTTAAGATAAGTTTCAGGTTAGTACCATATTTGGAGACCATTGCTAGCTTTTGCAAGACTTTCTAGGTTCATGGAGCAATGAAGGCTTATAGCACATCAAGAAAGGAACTTAGAAGAGAAGGCTCTAGCTAAAGCATTGCATGGCTCAAGACTTCAAGATTGCTCAAGATAAATCATTAGATTTGTTTCTAGTTTTATAGTTTTGTTAAAGAATAGTGAATAGGTTTGAAGCTCTATCACACACGTTTTTACGCACATCTTGTTTCCAAAAATATTTCCTATAATATGTACAAAAATTGTTTGTATACAATCTTCAGCCTACAAACTCATTTTTATCCATTATATATATCTCTATTCAAAATTATTTTGTTAAAAGTAGATTTCTCCTCAAAATTCTGTTTTTGTTTTGGCCTTTGACCTGAGCCGGTCGACCGGCCGGCCGGCCGACACTGTGCCAGGTCAAGTCGGTCGACCGTCCCAGTCGACCGAGGTTCTGGCAGCAATGCGTATCCGTGTGCACGTTTCACGGTCGACCGGGCGGTCGACCGACACCTGCCTGACTGCAAGACCATTGCTCTCTGTATTTTTCGGTCGACCGGGCGGTCGACCGAGAGCCGGCAACGGCTCTTATTTTTGTACTTCGGTCGACCGACCGGTCGACCTGATTAGCCGTTTGAACAGTAACGGCTATAATTTTAAGGCTGATTTATTTTGTCTTTTTCTCTCTAATAAGGGTTTAAATGTCATTTGGTGATCCTAATACTTTCTAATTAGCCTTAAGTGTGTTTTATCTCTAAACCCTAGCCCTCTACTATAAATAGGGGTGTTTGAGGAGAGGTTCATTACAAGAAAAGTTTGCAAAAGTTTAAAAAGTTTAAGGCATTCAAAAGAGCTTGGTTTCTTGGTTTTGTGCTGAAATTCTCTCTCATTTTCTGAAGTGTTTTTCAAGAACTCTCTGATTTCTTTTTCTTTTCTCCTTACACACAAGAGCTTCATTCCTACTCATTGTTCTAAAAGGATTTTTGTAAGGGAAGAGAGTTTTGCAAAAGAGAGTTTGTGGTCTTTTGATCACCAAGAGAGAACTTGTACTTGTGATTGTGGAGTTGGGTACTCCGGTGTATTTGTAACATCTTTGTGAAGTTATAGTGGTTAGAAATCCTTCTGGGGAAGGCAGGGACGTAGAGCTGGGTGCTCGAACCTCGAAAAAATTCTTGGTGTTTGCGTTTGGTTTACTTGCCCTTACTTCTTGCTTTACTTTCATTGCTCTTATTACTTGCTCTCAATCTTCATTGCAATATTCATTCGTTTTCATTCATCTTGTCAATCATAGTCCCATACAATAAGGTTGCATTTGCATTGCGCACCTCTAACTCATTTCAAGAGGAATCAGGAGGAAGGAGTTCAGAACCCTTTACGGGGCATTCGGCTCTTAGTCTTGTTTTGGGCGATTGTTGCATCATATTTTTAAATTGTGCATTGATTAGCATTATCACCTATTCACCCCCCTCTAGGTGATTTTCAAGTCTGCGCTCACCGCGTCCACTTTGATTCACGGGGATGACAACCCGGTTTAGTAAGGAATGAGGTGGTGAACAAGTTCACTTTCACCGCCCAAGTCCTAACTAAATTTATTTTCTACAACATTTTACCCAAGTCTGGGGAGTACAGTCATGCTAGGGGTCCTGTTCCTCTGATAGTCTATTGCCTTCTGAGAGGCATTAAGATTAATATCCCCCGCTTCATAGCTTCACACATGGCTTCTGATCAAATCCGTATGCCCGGTAGGCATTTGCCTTATGGGATGCTCATCTCTTATCTCCTCAAACAACTGGGTTTTGATCTTTCGTCTGAGTCTCCCACTGAACCATCAGTAAACTTGGATAGCGCCCTTTTGAAGAGGATGCAAGCCAGGGCGCGTCTTCCCGCCCCTGAGCAGCCTCCTGTTCCTCCTGCTCATGCCCCAGGGTCCTCTTCTGCCCCAGGGACTTCCTCCGCTCCCGGGCCTTCCATATCTTCAGATCTTCAGGCCCTCATTTCATCTGAGCTTCGTACTCAGATCCAGGAGCATCAGTCTTGGGTCGAGCAGCGACTGACCCAGATTTCTGCGGCGGATGCAGCACATCGCGCGGAGATGGACTCGCGTTTTCAAGGACTTCGCAATGACATGTCTTATTTTGCTGACTCCATGCGATTCGTGGATTCGCAATTTGAGGCACTCTTTGTGAAGCTCAACATGCTTGGTCCAGATCCCACGACATTTGCCCGACCGCTTCCTTCCTCCGGTCCTCCATTTCCTGTCAGGGCTCCTTCTACCTCTTCACCACCACAGCCAGGTGTTGCAGGTATTGATCCAGAGGAGGCGGCTTCTTCTTCTGATGAGGATGGTGATGATGATGAGGATGTGGAGATGGCTGCAGGTGATGCTAAGGACGACGATGAGGAGGACGACGATGAGGACGACGACGATGAGGAGTGACTTCCCCTTTTGATGATGTCAAAAAGGGGGAGAGATATTCAGGGGGAGAGATATTCTAGAGAGACTTCACTTGGGCTTATATTTTGTTTCTTATATTTTGTGTGATGTATTTTTATTTTGTGTTGGACACCTTTTTGGTATTTTATTGTGGACATGTATTTGTGGACATATGTTGTTTATCTTATGTTGTTGTCTATGTATGAACATGTGTTATCTTTATTTATGACATGAGTAATGTCTGGCATGGACATGTGTATTATTGTTTTTCATTTGCGCCATTTATCTATGCCTGAGTATATTTTTATTATATGCATGTGTTGAGGGGGAGCTTCACTTGAAGTCTCTACCCAAAATATTTGTAATAACTATATATGTTTTGTCATCATCAAAAAGGGGGAGATTGTTGGCCCAAAGGCCATTAGCCTGATATTTCGATGGATATTTTGATGATAACAAACCATATTTAGTTATGTATTTAACAATCTTGTTTAAAAGAATTTCAGGTTTAAAACAAGTTGATTTGACGGCTCCACTATCAAGACTCACAAGTTTGGACGCCGCTAAAGATTTGCATTCCCAAGCCAAGCACGGTAGAAAGCTTCGGGATCAAGACATTGAAGAAAAGATCAAGATTTATATTTTACTTTTCTTTTTAGACATTTTGTCAAACCTAGATGATAGAGGTAGATTATTTGGGATTGTCACTCACACACACTTAGTTTGCTTCATGGTTTAAAAAGAATCTTTATTTCAGAATATTTTGTCAAAACTAAGTTGGAAATTAGTTTTAGAAATATCATGTTTTGGAAAACCAGTTTTAAGAAAAACAAGTTTATTAAAAAGGATTTTTTATCAAATGATCTAACATGTTTGAGTATTGATATATGATCATACTCTTAGTTTTATAAGGTCTAGAACCTCATATATAGATCCCTAAACCAAAATCCTTCAAACCAAAATTTTCCTTCTTTCAGAATCTATTTTAACAGATCTGACAGTCACCGGTCGACCGACCCTGTCGACCGACGTGCACGACTGTGCATGTGTGCACGTCGGCCGACCGCTCGGGTCGACCGGGCACTTGTCAGTGCTCTCTGTTTGTTTCGGTCGACCGAGCGGCCGACCGTTTTCCCCCAACGGTCAGAAATATGACCGTTGGCGGTCGACCGACCCCGTCGACCGGTAGTTGTCAGAAAGTCTGACAGACTCCAGCAGCTCTATTTTCTGACAGATTTTGTTGGGATCTCACCCCCAATGAATTTCTCTAGCTGTGTAGTTGGTTTTTCATCCACTATAAATAGTGGGTCATTTCAACATGATAAGATACAAGATTTACATTTAATATTTACAAAGTTTTCAAAAGCCTTTTTAGAAAAGATTTTCAAAGCCAAAAATTTTCAAACACCTACTTGAAGCTAATCCCTCTACTTCACTCTAGTCTTTTGCACTTCACAATCCCAAGTTCTACTTCTACATATTGGTTATAGGATTGTGCTAAGTGAGCTATTTGTGATCAAGTGTGATCATCTTTCTTCTTGAGTGAAGTTGTAGAGGCATCGGCCTCAAGCGAGCTAGTGTGCTCCAAATGGTGTTGCGACATCACGAGAGATAGGACAAGTGTGTCCTTGTATTGGAGATCCAGTGGGATCAACAATAGTGGAAATCCTTCAAGTGTGAAGGCGGGGACGTAGAGCGTGGCTCGAACCTCGGAAACATATCCTCGTGTTTGCGTTTGCTCAAATTTCTCTAAACTCAATCTCTTTACTACTTGCTTTACTTATTGCTTTATATCTTGCAAGCATTCTAATTTGAGCTTATTGTTCTAAGTAGTTTTAAATTCCGCATTATTGCCATATTTCATATAGCCATCACCTATTCACCCCCCTCTAGGTGATTTCGCTAATGTGTCCAAGAAGGTTTTTCTAGCCACTAACATTAGTGAGCTATTGTCCAATCAAATCCCTGTCAAGTACAAGGATCCCGGTTACCCTACCATTTCTTGCATAATAGGTCAAACTGCAATTAATCATGCACTTCTTGATTTGGGAGCAAGTATCAACTTACTCCCTTTCTCAGTCTACCAACAATTTGGGTTGGGCGAGCTTAGTCCGACTAAAGTTACAATCCAATTAGCTGACCGATCCGTAAAAATTCCCAAGGGAGAAATTACCGATGTCCTTATCCGGATTGGGGAGTTTCTCTACCCAGTAGATTTTATTGTTCTTAAGACATAACCTGTATCCACTCCTAGGTCTCAAACTCCCGTTATCTTAGGGCGTCTGTTCCTTGCAACTGCAAATGCGATCATAAATTGTAGGAACGGATCAATGAGGTTGACCTTTGGAGACATGACTAAAGAGGTCAATGTCTTCAACCTAGAAAAACAACCTCACAAGATAAAAGACCAAACATTTGAGGTAAACTTCATTGAGAACATTTGTGAAAAAGAAAGTGAAAATGAGTCTCTATTTCTTGATAAATTATTTGAGGATAAAGGCGGTTATATTAATGAGAAGATACATGTTGGGGATTATAATTTTAGAGTCCCCTTTAAAAAAAGAAAATTTGATTTGAGTATCTTCAATGAGCCAATCAATGATATATCGCATGAGAATATAGTTCAAGAACCTCCGATTGACTTAACCTTTGAAAAACTCTTTGAAAAAGCACTCTTGTGTTTAGATAAACCGATTAGGGATATGTTAGTTAATTATACACTTCCAGGAGAAAGTGTTGATCTAAGTTTTGAGGAGATGTATTGAACTGAGTTAGAATTTCTCGGCATTCATAGTAAGGAGGTTCCAACTGAAAGGTGTGATGATAATCAATTTTTGAATAATGGATGTGGACACATGATGAGGAAGAGCTTAAAGAAGATGAGACTGAGGAGAAAGAGAGTTAAAATAAAAACGTTGGCCTCCCCATTGTGCCCTATAAAGAGAACCCATTGGAATGATGGGAACGAGCTAGAGGGATGAATCCTAAACAGATCTAGGTGAGAGAGATACATGTGTTGTACATATAATTGTATATTATTATTATTTACCTCTTTTTACACTTTACTTCATGCATTCATGCTTTATTCATACATTGGGGACAATGCATGAGATAAGTGTGGGGGAGGGTAAACCCTTAATTTTACGAAAAAAAACAAAAACAAAAAATGAAAAAATGAAAAAATGAAATATATATATATATTAACATAGAATTTTTTTTCTTTATATTGTTCTAACATAACAATAAAAAAAATATATATATAAATATATATAATAAAAAAAATTTAGTTGAAAAAGAAGACAATATTTTGACTTATCTTTTGTAAGAAATCTAAGTTAATCTTAAGAGTTAGGAAAATCATGATTAGGATTTCTAAAAACTTGGTCAAAATAAAATAAATTGTTGGATTTTTTTTAGGTATAGGAGGAAAAATTGAATAATTAATTAGTCTTAATTTTTACCTTAATGAAATGTGCAGTCCCAATACACTTCCACATTTAGGATTCTAAGAAAAAGACTCTTGTGCCTTATAAAAATATATATATATAAATGAAGCTGGATACATGTGCCTCAAGAAGCATAAGTATTCACGCTTTACGGTGATTTTATAAATTAAGACCTTGGTTTTGTGGCCTAGTTCACTCGAATCCTTAAGTCCGTGGGGTGTTTTTCTCACCCGGTGCCCTAAAACCAACCAATTTGGGTGCCACCGACCTTAGGTTCGCTACATGGGTGGATTAGAAAGCCTAAGAAAACTAAGAAATATTTATATATGTACTAACACATCTAATAGTCAATTAGTTAGGTATGAGGGCCTCAAGAAGCCTTGATACTTACACAAAAAAAAATTAGATGAGTTATACATATTAAAAAAAGAGAAAATAATAATAAAGAGGCATGAGAGTCCAAGTTAAAGAATTCCTAGTAAAGATTCACAAGGATGCATATGACTTAGGGTAACGAAAGAGACTATACCAAAATTCAATTTTAATCCTTACCTAAAATTGATGACAAATTATTGTATAAAGACTAAGTTTAAGAATGAATAAAAATGATAATCCTAAAAACTTATAGATTACTTAGTTTCTTCAAATGGATTTCAAATATTTCTTTCCTTTTTCAAAATAAAATAAATAAATAAATAATAAATTAATTAATTAATTAAATCTCTAACATTTTCCTTTTATGGATTTTGTGGGTGTAATCCGCTGAAAACCCTCACGAGACAACACTCGTCCTCTAAGGTAACCTAGAGGTTTAACGGCTTGTTGCACATGCTAAGTGCAACCGTGATGCCTACGAAAGTGAGTTAGGATGGATTAGTTTTTCTTTTCTTTTTATCTATCTTTTTTATTTTTACTCGAGGACGAGCAAAAAGATAAGTGTGGGGGTGTGATAGGTAGTAAAAAACTGCATATTTATCATCACATTTACCATCATATTTCCTATTTATTCTTTTATTATGCACTACTACTAATGTTTATTGTTAATGTGTGCAGGCCTTGAGTAATTAAAAAATAAAGAAATAAAGCCTGAATGAAGCCCAAAAGCCCATATGTAAAAATTGTAGTAATTTAGAAGTTTTTACATTATCTAGCCTAATCTAAACCTGGATTTTAAATTAGTTATTTAAAATCTAAGGGAGGAAAAGGAAGGATAAGGTAGAACTCCTAATTGCTAAAAAAGGAGGAGAAGGATAAGATGAGATGGACTTCTACTAAATCTTAGTTGCTTGCAGGACAAGGCTAAAGATAAAAGGAGAAAAGTTTAAAGATAAAAATCCTTTTATAAATTCAGATTTATAATAACTTGCTTCCCAAGTTATCCCGAATTCTCAAGATAGAAGGTTTAAATGCAGAATTCAGAAGGAGGCACCCAGATGGACGGACCAGAAGAGGCCACGCAAGAAAGTGCGTGGCCAATTGCGTGGCCATTGGCCATGCTATAGCCGCGTTTCCGCGGCTCTTTGGATGAGATCGGTTACGTGATTTCGTGGGAGAGTTGTACTGGAACTCTACTTCCTATATCTCCTATAAATACCCCTGCAGAGCAACAGAGAGGGGACATCCAGCGACTGAAGTTAGGGTTTTTCTTTAGATCTTTTTCTATTTCCGAAATTTTTGTATTTTATTTTTATTTGAAGAAGATTATTTTGAAGAACGAGAGCTTTGTAAATTGGTCAGTGACACCCAATAAAGGTTACTCTTTTCTTCTTTGCAATTTAATTCCGCTTTCTTGCTTAGATTAATTGTTTTATTTCCTTCTTTTATTTTCTTGCAATTCTTTTGATTCCACAAAAAAAACTTGAAAATAGCATAAAAAAAGATGAATAACTAAATTAAAATCATAGTTTGCTAATCTCTCGATCAACCCTAGTTTAGTTTAAAAAAGTGAATTGATTGATAGCTACTATTAGAAACCCTAGAATTAAAAATATCTTCTTGAAGATGAATTGATTAGGTTTACTTTAATCTAGGTTACACTTTTTAATGGTTCTTCATAATTCATACTTAAAAACCTTGATAGCATAAATTTAAGTTAAACTTTTCTTATGCTATGCTTTGAAATTAGGATGAACAACTGTTTAATCATTATTAGTGTACACTAGTTAGGGTTCCGATATTATTCATCTTGCTTGAATAGTAATTAATAATCTAGGGTGGATGTTTATTATTTCAATATGATATTCATTATTTGAGACTAATACTATGGGTTGTGGTAGATGATTAGTAAACTATATTTCTCAAAATCAATCAAATCTAATCAACCTCTCTCTTTTTCTTTTGTTCTAAGTGAAATACAGAGAAGATCATTCTGAAACGCTTGCATCGCATCCTTCCCTGTGGATCGACCCGTCTAGCCTCTGCTACGCGGTTAAATTGAAACGAGACTAAGACTTTCTAACTTTAACTTTTTCTTTATTACTTTCCGTTTCAATCATCACCCCTGCGTCCCAGCAATTCTTTAACGCGATCCTCGCGTTCTTATATCAACGTGACGTGGAGCTCATGCACGCATCTGCGTTCTTCTCGTGTCCTTGACTTAAATGCGGGTCTCGAACCCCGCGTTTGTGAAATCTATGCAACGCAACCCCCGCGTCTGCGACATACGCGTCTCACTCTCAACACTGCGTCCCCCTGTACACATACTCTCTCTCCCTGTATTCTCTCTCCCTCTGCGTTGTCTCCCTATGGACTTCTTTCTAGCTCTCTTTTTTCTCTCTCCTCTCTCTCATTCTCTTTCTCTCCTTGATTTCCTTCTCTCTCTATCACTTTCTCTTTAACGATTCCGGAGATCAGGGATTTCACAGTATTTTTCGTATTTAGGCAAGTGTTCTCGCTTTCCTTTTGACTTCCCCTTTCATCGGGTCGACTTGTATTATTCACGATTTGTGCTGTTTGGAACTAACACTTTCTGCAGGTACCCTTGCCTTCGGGCCTAACCTCGGGTACAACCAGTGAGGTTTAAAGTCCTCTGGACTTTATCTATGCTACGCCAGGTAGGTGGACCTAGCGTCAACACTCTACTGCTTACTCCGTTCTAGCTAGTCATCCCGTGAGCGTGACTTCCCCGTGAGCGGTAGTATGGCATTCATACGCTTGCTGCAACTCGTGTGTATAGCTACGCTGCGAGCGGTAACCTCGCCGAGCGTGATAGCATTATTGTTGCACATTAGCTTCGCTTCAGCCCCGCTTAGCTCCGCTTGGATGATTGCTTGCTTATTGAATTACTTACCTGCCAGTTTATCAATTCTTCTACTAATGGTTGTAAAGAGTTTGAAATCTTACTTATACTGTATTTTCTGAAAATGCATGATTTTTCAGTATTTGTACCGATCCTTTGTATCAGTACGGTTTTCCTGTATCACTTGACATGCTTTCACTTGATGTGCTTGCATATACTATGTGTCTCTTGTCACCTGCCTGATGTCACCCTCATGTCATGTTACCATCTGACACCCTACATGCTACTACTTGACACTTGCTTCTTACTATGACATGACTTATCGCCTGCCTCCTGACATATTAATACTTGACATGTGATTATCACATTTACGAGAATATTATACTTGTTATCCTGTATTACGTACAGTGACTTGAATCTTGTACTTGTTATTATGTATTATATATACAGTGACTTGAATTTACAGTACTCATGTACTCCTCAATTCCTGATCATGTCTTGCACCTGCTATTCCTGTAAATTGACAATTACATAATAAATCATAAAAGAAACAACTTACATCGGGTCGGGAGAAACTTGCGGCTATCAATATATGTTCGTGTTTACAGTGGCCCTAGGTATGTTGTGCAACTAAAATTTTCGATCTGACCTGTGGACCTCCAGGGGACTGAGGGGAGTGATGGCTCCCCTCTTCCTGATACCATCTTGATAAGGGCATTCTATAAGATCCTCCTGTACGCCTTGCGGCTGGTTCCGAGCACTAGCAACGGAACGTCCTGGACCGTGGTCCCGGGTATGCACGGGACCCACTGTAAACATTGTTCGTTGATACCCCCGTTGGTTTCCAATAACAACCTTACTTTACTCAGATGTGGATATATGTGTGCTGGGACGCTAGTTCACATATCTAGACATCTGGGTAAGACGAGTAGTAATAATAATAATAATAAAAGATGTCAGCTATGGATCCGTTGTATGCTTTACCATGTTTGCTTGTATCAGGTTTTATATCGAATTTCTGGTTTATGAGCCTTACTATATTATACCTACTTACATCCTTCTTTATCACTTGTGTTCTATTCCACCAGTCTCCTGCTCTTATCTCACCATATCATGAGTATTCCCTACTTGATATCACTTACTTTATATCTACTTGCTCATGTATGCTTGTGCCCACGACACAGTTTTCAATACATGTTTATGATTCAGATTTATCGACACACGTGTGCTTATCTATGCTCGCCACTTGGCATTCACATCACCACTCGCCGGGGAGTTCTGTCTGACTCTCCTGGATCCTCATGTCCAGGTTTCGGAGCTCGGAGCTTGTGGATTCTCCCAGTTACTGATCAGAGTGGCGCAGCTGAAGCGTGGATCTCCAGTAGACCATCCAGAGCCCCATCCTTCCAAGCCCCCTTGCGTATCTCTCGAGTTTTTCCTCCTGTAACTCGTGAGCGCCCCTTGTACTTTCAAACTTGTACATCTCCTTGTATTCTCGCATTTGCGCCATATTGGCGATGTAATATTATTGTAATATTGGGTCACTTCCTGTGATAACTTTGTAATTGTACTCATATGTTAGAATGTATAATGCACCACGTGCTTCCGTACTCCGATTCTTGCATGTACTGATGATTAGCGTATATACGTGAAGGTATTTCTGACCGCGTATATATGTCGCAATAACGTCTCCGTACCCACCGGATCGGGGCGTTACAACATCTTTCAGGAAGCCCCCCGAAGGGTCGCCGTCAGGGTGAAGACTAGGGGTGGCAATTGGGTCGGGTCGAGTCGACCCGACCCGATTACTGCTCGACCCATATAATAATCGGGTCGGGTCGACCCGACCCGATTATTATACGGGTCAAAAATTCAGACCCAAACCCGACCCATTCTTAGTCGGGTCGACCCGACCCGACCCGTTTGACCCGATTATTAAATTTAAATACAATTTCTTCACACTTTATTACCAAATTGTTGGGTGCTATAGTTAGTCATCATACTAAACTCCACACACTAGAGGCCACGGTTCAAAACAGGTCTTACGCATATTTTTTGACAATTTGATTTAGGCGAAGGGGAGGAGGTGGGGACGGCACAGGAGGAGATCAAGGGGGGAGGCCGAGGAGGAGAGAGAATAATCGGGTCTGGCGGGTCTAGCGGGTCTGGCGGGTTTGGGTCGACCCGACCCATTTAATAATTGGGTCAGACGGGTCGACCCGATTACGACCCAAACCCGATTAGCCCAAACCCAGACCCGCTAACTTCGGGTCGGGTCGGGTCTGGCGGGTCGCGACCGGTCTGCCACCCCTAGTGAATGTAAGTACACCTAGAGGGGGGTGAACAGGCGTACGGCTAATCTAATGAACAAAAGGCGGAAATTAAAACTAAATTGCAACACACTTAATGTAACTAACGAGTGTAGCCGAATTCCGGTGAAGGACTCTGGACTAACTCCTCTTGATTCCTCTGAATAAGATTTGAGGTGCTATATGAAGCTCTCGTGGTTAAACAAAGTGAGGCACACAAACAAGCACAACCAAGCATATAAGAGTGATATGACAATATGAATGATGCAAGGCACAAAGTAATAGAGAGAGTTTAGAGAAAGTGGATCAATCGCTAACACACGGATATGTTTCGAGGTTCGAGCACACAGCTCTACGTCCCCGCCTTCACACAGAAGGATTTTCACTAACTTGTCCACGCAGGACTCCCACACAGGGAACCTCCACTGAGGATTTGGGGCAATACAAAAACCGGGAGTACACAACTCCTCTCTCAACCGAATACAACCTCTCACTAGAGGCAATGCACAACCAACACACAAAAACCCCCTCACACAAGAGGGGTAGGCACTTAGCCAATACAAATCAATCACCTCACACTTGAGGGATTCCAACAAACTCCACCTCTCACTAGAGGGAGCTAAACACGATCTCTACCTCTCACTAGAGGGAGCCAACCACAACTTCCATAATCACCTCTCAATAGAGGGATACCAAATCAATCTCCTCTCACTAGAGGGATATCACAATGAAGGAAGAAGTTAACAACTTGGTGGTTTCCACAACCACAAACTAATTTTCCCACAATGATAAAGATCCTATAGATAGGATAGCAAGATAGGCTCAAGTGTGGAAAATAAAGTGTTTGGAAACAAAAAATCAAAGAAAAATACTTGAGAAAACAACTAGAATAAGATTGAAATGAAGATCAAAACCAATATCCCAAATATTCAATTTTTCTTTGATTTTTCCAAACCTTTAAAACAAATAAAGATGAAATCTTTTAAAGCAAAAACTCTTTTAAAAAACTTGCTTTTAACACTTGGGAATGTGAGAAATTTTGTACTTGAAAAACTCCGAGAAACATCTCTCAAATGGGGTATATATAGCCCATTACAAAATCTGCCCGTTGGCAGGCAGAAAGGTCAAAATTGACCTTCCGGTCGACCGGCCAACGGTCAAAAATATGACCGTTGAGCCTGCCGGTCGACCGCCCGGTCGACCGCGCCCAGAACCAGAGAGCAACGGCTCTCTGGCCGGTCGACTGCCCGGTCGACCGGGTCAACCCGAGAGTGGGCTGACTTCAGTCGGTCGACCGCTCGGTCGACCGGCCCAAGGGGCTGGCCTGCGTGCACGTCCTTGTGCACGTCGGTCGACCGGTCCGGTCGACCGACTCTGGGTCCGGTCGATCGGCCCGGTCGACCGCCAGAGCCTGGCAGAACAGGTTAAGGGATTTAAAACTTGGGTTTCTAATTATCAAATAAATCTCATAAAATCTCTAAAAATCACAAAAATAGTTTCAGTATAATACTTTGATATACAAACATGTGTGAAAAAATTCACACATATTTCAAACAATTTGAACCATTTTTGTGACTTAGAAATTTTGCCGCCGAAAACCAAATTCCGTATTTTCCAAAACTTGAATTTTTGAAATGAAAAATCGTTTTGTCCAAAACTCATCCAAATACAAAAACATGATATTGAAGTAACTTTTAAGCATATTGTATATGGATATAATCCAATATACATATAAAGATATATATATCAATATTTTTGACATAAAATCCGAAAATAAGTTTTGTTAAAATACAAAACTCCAAACTCATGAAATAGACTATCAAACTAAGTTTGTTTAACTAGTTGAAGCATAGATGTATATAGAACAAATCTAATATACATTAAACCATGTAAACTTCTTTTGATTATCTATTCATGAAAATCAAGATCGGTTAAATCAAAAACCGAAAATCAAAACATGAAACTTAAAACAAGTGTGTGTTGTGAACTTGAGCATACCACACTATCTAATCTTTAACAATGGATCTAAACTATAAAACTAAACTATGTACCGAAGTCTTCTTGTAGAGCGCCGTCTCCAAGTCGACTCGATCCAAACGTGATCCACCGAGCTTGACTCCAATGAGTGCTAGATATGAACTTTGACGCTCGGGCTCTTGAATCACCATGTGAAAGCTCCAAAACACCTTTGTTGAAGCTAATCACCTACTAATATCTTGATTAAGTATCTGAAACTAAACATCACAAGATTATTAGTTAACTATAACTACATGAGTTAATCATCATCAAAACTAGAGGGGAAGGCCTCTGGGCCAACAATCTCCCCCTTTTTGATGATGACAAAACTCATGGAGTTATATATGCATGGATTAAAGTTAAGCTTCAAAGAAGCTCCCCTTAACTCATGCATAGCAATAAACAATAAATATATACAATGAATACTAAATATGAATATGCATCAACATGCATAAAATAATGAAATGAACATGCTCTTGATACCAAATTTTTAAAATAAATTACTTTTCTTTTTTTTGAAATAAACATGTTCTTAAATACCAATTGAAAATATAAACTTAAAATATTACTCTTGATACCAATAAAAATTTCAATTGAAAACTTTATCAATAAGACAATAAAAGCTCTTGATACCAATCAATAAAAATTCTTGATACCAACTGAAAGATAATCAATAAAAGCTCTTGATACCAACAATAAAAATTTTAACAAAAGTTCTTGATATCAATAAACTAAAACAACAAAATATGTTCTCTTGATACTAATATCAACAAAACATCAAAACATCAAACAAACTCTCTTGATATCAATATGAAACAAACAATAAACATGCATATAAACTCAAATACTTCTCCCCCTTTTTGTCAATCATCAACAAAGGGATCAAAGAAAACAATAAAACAATGTTCTTCCCTTTTTGTCTTAAACAAAAAAATATCAATAAGGGCTGAAAGCAAATCAAAACATTATGATAGCAATTGAAAAAAAATATATCAATTTAGTGCATCATGATATCAATAAATAAAAATATACCAATTGAAAGTACATAAAATAAGTGTAAGTACCAATTGTAAGTACATAAAACAAATGTTGAAGAATTCAACCAAAAATTTTGATATCAATTGAATGATGTAAACATATATGTAATCTTGATATAATTGTAAAGATTAGTACCAATTGAAAGTAATATTTAATTATGAGCATATGATACCAAAAAAAATAATCAATATCATTTTTCAACATTTTTCAACATAAAGTGTGGGAGTAAAATACCAAAGGTAAACAAAACTAATTAAAAGGTGAAATATGAATTTTCCCCCTTTATGAAATACCAAACAAAATGATGCATAAGCTTGTATAAGATACCAATTGAAACATAATCAATTGAAATATAATAGTCATTTAAGAAATCAAGCTTAGCATAACTAAAATTTGTGCTCAAGATATAGAGATATAGTAAGTACAAATAAAGTACATATATATGTATGGAAAATTAAATACCAATCGAAATTGATACTATTTGAAGTGTAAGCATACATATATACAAAAAACGTATATGAGTATACAAAAAGAATATCAATAGTGATACCAATTGAAAAGATCCAATGATACCAATTGAAAACATAATAAGATCAAGTGTATAACTCATATTTCCTACCACCCATTACATGCATAGGTTTAAATAGATTTTCAATAATGAGCATACAAGGCATGGTCGCCCAATCAACTGCCCTTAAATGGGTAGGGGTTTTCAAAAATAAGTTTGAAAATATAGTATGTTTGAAAAGCTCTACCATAATGAAGAATACGAACTAGTTATAAGAAAAATTTGTAAACTAGTACAAAATCCTTCAAGTAAGGAATAAAACAAAATATATTTCATGAAAAACATGTAAATCACATGATCACCAAACACTCAAAATCTATAAAGCCCATATCATACTCATGAAAACTAAATCATGAGAAAACAATAAGTAAAGTGAGTGTATAAGAGTTATGTGAAATACAAAGTCATGAAAATAGGCAATTAAGCTCGAATACGAAATTCCTTAAAAAACATGAAAAATCATCAAAACTAGAATCCTTCAAGGTATATGTATGTCATGTACAAACTAAAGTATACATACATATCCAAATATAAACGAGTCCACAAAAGTATATGCATGAAGACAAGTGGCTCACGGATGTCTATGTATAGCTATTAATTTGGACAAAATAGACATATACATGAAGTTAAACATAAATATGGAAAACATGTACAAAATGGGAATACAAGTCAAATGTATGAATCATCAAAATTAGGCTATACTAGTACATCTAATGGGTACAAATGAGCATTCAAGCACAAACATATAATAATCTATTTGTAGCTCACTAGTTGTACAAGTATATATCCAAGTTTTAATGAAAGCTAACATCTAAACAAGTAATCAAAACATGAAGCATAGAAATCACAACAAAAATCATATGATCATTATGGCAAACGCCTATGAATTAGAACTATGATATACATAATAGCTAAACTATTGAGAGAACACAAAATATGGGTCCATATTAAACATGGGTGATCTCAAATACTATACATGTATATCCTAAGCCTAATCATCATGGCATTTATAAAAATTAATAAATATCAAAACATGGTAAAAATGAATAATATGAAAGCATGTAAACATAATGGGAGTTAGAGATTGTTACCAAAATCGAAGAGGCACATCTCCATATCTCCAAACCAAGGTGGTCCTCCCACCAAACTCCCCTTGAAAGTGATGCATCCAAATAGTCCTCTTTAAGCTCGGAACGCATCCACCTCAAGGCACCATCACTCTCACGTCATGTGAGAGCCCACACCTACATCAAATACAATAGGGGTGGTCTTTGGTACCCATATTCTTTTGGATCCATGGGGGTTAGTTCCTTTCCTAACCCAAATAAATTTAGTTACTAAATTTACATGTATCTTATCATAGCAAAATTTAGCAAGGTGGCCCTTACGTCCACAATGTGTACATGTGTACACATGAGCATACATTGTGTGATGGGTGTGACCGTGGGGAGCATGTGTATGCCGTGTATGTTGTGCATGCATATATGGAACTTGTTTCTTACGAAACATGGATTCCAACCGTGTATGGTTCATGGCACAATGGCTCAAGGTGGAGTCCAAACAATCAACATTCTTCTTAAGCATAGATATATCATTTTCAATTAAGGAAGAAGAGGTACATGCAATAGATGAGCTAGATGGTGAAGCTACACTAGCATGGCAAACATGTGAATCTAAATCATTTTTCAAAGAAATGTTTTTCTTGAAAATCAAATCCAAATCCTTTGAAATAGAAGCAATTTTATTTTCAAGAAATCATTCTCTTTAAAACAAAATCAAGTTTTGAAGTTAGAAACTCATTTTTCTTCAAAACTTCATTGCAATCATTTTTATTTTTCAAAATCTTGTTTTCATTTAAACCAAGTTCAAGTTGGGTTTTCAAAGAGTCACACTCATTTGAAATCTCAACCTTCTCTTGTAAAGCCAATTCAAGTTTTGAAAACAAATCCTTATTTTCTTTTGTTAACTTACAAGTTTTCTTTTTCAGAACTTTATATTTTTCAAGGAGGTTCTCACAAACAATAGATAACTCTTCATTTAATGCATCGGCATCCATACTATCAAGATCATCAAATGAAGAGCTAGCACTATCTAGTTGAGTGTCCGAAAGTACCTCAAGGGAGTCATTCCCTTGGACCATGTAGCATCGTTGTTCGGATTCATTCTCACTAGATTCCTTCTCCATAATATTCAGCGTTTGAAGCTCGGAGGAGGTCACAGTGTTCCACACTGCAAAGGCGGAATCACAGTTAGAAACCATAGAAAGATATTCTTTATTAAGCGTGCTTCTAAGTGCCTCAAGGGCTTGTGCATTGGCCTCTATATACTTGCTATTATCAAGATAGGATTTCTTGGTAGCGGCAAGGAAAACATGCAAGCCTAGGATTTTTAGGTACGTGGACATCCTAGCCTTCCAAACAACAATGTTGGAAGTATAAAACATAGGGGGTCATGAAGTCCATGAGTGTGTGCAAACAATATATGTGCAAATGCAAATCTAGATTAGCAAAACCAAGATCACACTCCTAGGTGGTTAAACCTAATATCAGGAGCGTAGGCTCTGATACCAATTGTAAGTACACCTAGAGGGGGGTGAATAGGTCTACGACTAATCTAATGAACAAAATGCGAAAATTAAAACTAAATTGCAACACACTTAATGTAACCAACGAGTGTAGCGAATTCCCGGTGAAGGGCTCTGGACTAACTCCTCTTGATTCCTCTGAATAAGATTTGAGGTGCTATATGAAGCTCTCGTGGTTAAACACAAGTGAGGCACACAAACAAACACAACCAAGCATATAAGAGTGATATGACAATATGAATGATGCAAGTACAAAGTAATAGAGAGAGTTTAGAGAAGTGGATCAATCGCTAACACACGAATATGTTTCGAGGTTCGAGCACACAGCTCTACGTCCCCGCCTTCACACAGAAGGATTTCCACTAACTTGTCCACACAGGACTCCCACACAGGGAACCTCCACTGAGGATTTGGGGCAATACAAAAACCGGGAGTACACAACTCCTCTCTCAACCGAATACAACCTCTCACTAGAGGCAATGCACAACCAACACAAAAACCACCTCACACAAGAGGGGTAGGTACTTAGCCAATACAAATCAATCACCTCACACTTGAGGGATTCCAACAAACTCCACCTCTCACTAGAGGGAGCTAAACACAATCTCTACCTCTCACTAGAGGGAGCCAACCACAACTTTCATAATCACCTCTCAATAGAAGGATACCAAATCAATCTCCTCTCACTAGAGGGATATCACAATGAAGGAAGTTTACAACTTGGTAGTTTCCACAACCACAAACTAATTTTCCCACAAAGATAAAGATCCTATAGATAAGATAGCAAGATAGGCTCAAGTGTAGAAAATAAAGTGTTTGGAAATAAAAACTCAAAGAAAAGTACTTGGGAAAACAATTAGAATAAGATTGAAATGAAGATCAAAACCAATATCCCAAATATCCAATTTTTCTTTGATTTTCCAACCCTTTAAAACAAATAAAGATGAAATCTTTTAAAGCAAAAACTCTTTTAAAAAACTTGCTTTTAACACTTGAGAATGGGAGAAATTTTGTACTTGAAAAACTTCTGAGAAACATCTCTCAAATGGGTATATAAAGCCCATTACAAAATCTGCCCGTTGGCAGGCAGAAAGGTCAAAATTGACCTTCTGGTCGACCAGCCAACGGTCAAAAATATGACCGTTGAGCCTGCCGGTCGACTGCCCGGTCGACCGTGCCCAGAACCAGAGAGTAACGGCTCTCTGGCCGATCGACCGCCCGGTCGACCGGGTAACCCGAGAGTGGGATGACTTCAGTCGGTCGACCGCTCGGTCGATCGGCTCAAGGGGCTGGCCTGCGTGCACGTCCTTATGCATGTCGGTCGACCGGTCCGGTCGACCGCCCGGTCGACTGCTAGAGCCTGGCAGAACAGGTTAAGGGATTTAAAACTTGGGTTTCTAATTATCAAATAAATCCCATAAAATCTCTAAAAATCCACAAAAATAGTTTCAATATAATACTTTGATATACAAACATGTGTGGAAAAATTCAACACATATTTCAAACAATTTGAACCATTTTGTGACTTAAAAATTTTGCCGAAAACCAAATTTCGTATTTTCCAAAACTTGGATTTTTGAAATGAAAAATCGTTTTGTCCAAAACTCATCCAAATACAAAAACATGATATTGAAACAATTTTTAAGCATATTGTATATGGATATAATCCAATATACATATAAAGATATATATCAATGTTTTTGACATAAAATCCGAAAATAAGTTTTGTTAAAATACAAACTCTAAACTCATGAAATAGACTATCAACTAAGTTTGTTTAACTAGTTGAAGCATAGATGTATAAAAATAAATCTAATATACATTAAACCATATAAACTTGTTTTGATTATCTATTCTTGAAAACCAAGATCGGTTAAACCAAAAACCGAAAACCAAAACATGAAACTTAAAATAAGTGTGTGTTGTGAACTTGAGCATACCACACTATCTAATCTTTAACAATGGATCTAAACTATAAACTAAACTATGTACCGAAGTCTTCTTGTAGAGCGTCGTCTCCGAGTCGACTCGATCCAAACGTGATCCACCGAGCTTGACTCCAATGAGTGCTAGATATGAACTTTGACGCTCGGGCTCTTGAATCACCATGTGAAAGCTCCAAAATACGTTTGTTGAAGCTAATCACCTACTAATATCTTGGTTAAGTATCTGAAACTAAACATCACAAGATTATTAGTAAACTATAACTACATGAGTTAATCATCATCAAAACTAGAGTGGAAGGCCTCTGGGCCAACAGTGAAGACCCATATAGGCGGTTGACCTGCTCGGACGACCATCATGGTATATCTCATTATAGGCTGGCTCTGAGCATCCAACGTGGACGAGCCTCCATCTTTCAGGAAGCCCCCCGAAGGGTCACTGTCAGGGTGAAGATCCATATGGGCAGTTGACCTGCTCGGGCAGCCATCAGGGTATATTCCATTATAGGCTAGCTCCGAGCATCCAACGTGGGCGAGCCTCTATCTTTCAGGAAGCCATATAGGCTGTTGACCTGCTCGGGTGGCCATCAGGGTATACCTATTATAGGCTGGCTCTGAGCATCCAACGTGAGCGAGCCTCCATCCAATGCGTTCTGCGAGGTTACCGGGATACTCGGATTAAGATACGAGTAGAGAATCCAGCAGCAACTCGCCTAAACGAATTTAGTGAATAAAGCACTGAACGCTAAGCATGCTCACCAGGCGGAGCTAAGAAACCTGACGATCCCAATCACGCCTCTTCCGAGACAGTGAGGGACCGGAGGCTGAACTGAGAGACCTGCCGGTCCCAATCACCTCTCTTTCGAGATAGTGAGTGACCGGAGGCTGAAGGGTCGGAGGCATAGTATAAAGCAGTAAAATACATCACAGGCATGGTATGTATGCAAGAATGAAACTACCCTATACAAGCATTCGTCACAGAGCAATACATGTCCAGATATTGGCACTCGGCCATACACAATACAGGGACTCAGCCCAATACAAAATACATGGAAACAGGGAATAAAATATATGTCGACCCGACGAAGCGGGAAACCCAAATGGAGGCGAGAGCGAGGACACTCGCCTAAATCACCGGAAAGCCGAAAGTCTGGAATCCATGGAACTCGCGCACGCGCCATAAAATAATATATATTTATGAGGAGAGAGAAAGTGAAGAGGAGAGAGAAAGAGTTAGAGAGAGGAAGAGGGAGAAACTTAGAGAGAGAAAGAGACTCAGGGAAACGCGGGTTTGGGAAGTGAAACGCGAGGGTCGCAGACGCGGGAGTCGCGTCGCGGGAATAGCAGACGCGGGATTCGCGTCGCATAGATGCCTCAAACGCGAGATCTGCGTTCAAGTGCGGACGCGAGGGAAACGCGGACGCGGACATGGGTTCTGCGTTGCGTCAATACAGAAACGCGCGGAGCGCGTTAAGTAAGGGATTGCCTAGACGCGGGGTGAGATCCGCGTTAGGAAAGTCTTTGCGAGGAAAATCACTCGCCGACAAGATTCCTTGCTGCGCCCGACGAAGGGAAGTTCGGCCCCAATCCAAAAGGAGGGTACCGGCCCCAAGTCTTGCCAACGGAGAAGAACGCGGCCCCAATCCAAAAGGAGGGGCCGGCCTGAGTCTTGCCGACGAAGAAGAGCACGGCCCCAATCCAAAGGAGTGGCCGGCCCTCGAGTCATTTCCAAATGGGGAAGACGAACAGGAAGAGGAACCAGGAGGAGAGAGAGAGACTCAGGAGAGAGAGTGAGAGGTCCAAGAGAGAGAGAGAGAGAGAGAAGGGATAACATGGGAGAGAGAGAGAGTTAACAGGGAGAGAGAGAGAGAGAGAAGGGATCCAGATCCAGGGAGAGAGAAAGAGAGAGAAAGGGGTTGCCCCCCCTTGGCTCCCGCACACAGCGCCCCCCCTTGGGGGCGCTCGGCCTGGCCGCCGGCCAGGCGGCGGCGCCGGGCGGCGCTGGCCGCCGGCGGAGAAGGAGGGGGCTATGCCCCCTCAATCAGAGAAGGGAGGGGGCTGTGCCCCCTCCAGCAGAGAAAGAGGGGGGCTTTGCCCCCCTCAGCCCTCGCACAGGGGGCCCAGGCGGGCCCCCTGGCCGCCCACGGCCGCCGGCACAGCGCCGGCGGCGCCAGAACCGGGGTGGCGCCGGCCACCCCGAGGAGGAGAAGGAGGGGGCTGCTGCCCCCTCCACAGCGGCGCACAGGGGGCCGAGGCCCCCTGGCCGTGCCCGAGGCCGCCGGCACATCGCCGGCGGCGGTCAGCCCCCGCCGGGGATGCCGGAGGAGGAGGAGGAGTCAGCGGTGAGTGATGATGAGTTGGGTTTGGTTGAAGGTTAAAGATGAAGTGGGATTTTGAAAATGAAGATTTAAAAGAAAAGGAAGGAAGTAGAGGTGATGGTTGATGGAGGAAAGGGGGCTCGGCGGAGTTGGGGGTCCTCGCCGGCGTCGAGGTGGCCGGAGCGCCGGCGGTGGTGGCTTGGTGGGCGTTGGCCCTCTCCAGGAGAAGAAGGAGGGGAAGTGAAAAGAAATGGAGGGGAAGAAAAGAAGTGAAAGAAAAGAAAAGGAAAGAAAAGAAAAAGAGAAAGAAAAAGGGAGATTTGATGGGGATGTGATGGAGAGGTGAGGTCGCCCACGTGGGGGAATGGGCTGGATCAGTTGGAGGGAAAAAAGAAAAGGAAAGAAAGAAAGAAAGAAAGGATTAAATAATAATATTATAATATGGTCGCGAAATATCGACTGTTCCAGAAAAATCCCCAAAAATTCCCGGAGGTAGAAAACGTCATCCTGAGGAATAATACGAAATCGGTTTTCAGAAATAAAATCCCGTTTTCAAATTAAAAATCCGGAAGTCAACCGCCGATACTGGCCGATACCGACTCCGGTGGAATTTTCATAAATTCAAAATCCTCAGAAAAAGTATTTAGGTAGAAAATATGATTTTAAGGAATAATGCCTAAAGACACTTTTAGTAATTCCAATTAGTTTGTAAACTAAAAATCTGGGAATCGGTCAGCGGCACTGGCCGACACCGGTTTTGAAGATTTCCAACTTAATTGAGGAAAATTCCAGAAAATCATAGAAATCTAGAATATTGGAAAATGATGTTCAAAACTGAAATTGGTTTAATCGTAATACAAGAATGACCAAATCGAGTAATACCCTAGGATCGGGCCCTCGGTTCAGACTAGGGCTGACTCCGAGTCCACGAATCCAAATCCAAGACAAAACGTTCATGTAAATAATTCATAATACAAACAAATACAAGAAGTAAATCGAAAAATACGATCGAAAAATCTGAATACGCAACTAAGTACGTATCCTGGGAGCGGGGTGTTACATTCCATCCACCTTACAAAAAATTGCGTCCTCGCAATTTCGATAAGGGTAAAATGAACACAAAGGGGACAAGGGTGGAATTTATACCAATTAAGATATGAAGCACTATAGGTAGGGCCCTCAAGTTGACTGATCAATAACCAGAATATAGAAATCTTCTGTACTTCCGGCTGTATAATCTCCTAACGATGCCGAATATTACTGACTGATTCCACAGCTTTGCAATAGAATTCCCGATGTACTGTATACTTAATGTCGCTCTGAGAGTGAGCCAGAATACTGGAGATATAGAAAACCCTGATAGTTCTGAGCATAATAAAGAAGACCGATACTTGAGAATTCCGAATACCAGGCATCGATCACTCTGAAAGATATAGCAGTGAATGTAGAATATCCATAGAGAATCCCGACTATTGACTTCTGAAAGATAACCGTTCGAGATCAATCCAGAGAATACCCGAGCCTCATAGAGTTGGCCGAAGAGATCATCTCATAGCTTCATCCAGAACCAGCCACTACCTCTCTAGTATATTCATATCTTAAGTTGGTATAAAGGCTTCGAAAAACCAAAACAGGGTAAAGATGGAAGGGATTAGGAATCCAAGGAAAGATGATCAAGAATGAATAGATAACTCTGTACTTGTAGTTGGAATGTATAACCAGGACTCATGCATTCCAGTTGCAAATTCTTTACCATTAATTTGCCGTCTGGACGTACTGAGGAGGTGAGAGCCTAAGCTCTGATACCAACCTGTAACGCCCCGATCCTAGCGGATACGGAGACATTACTGCAACGTATATACGCAGGTCCGAGATACCCTCACGTATATACGCTAAGCATCAGTACAGGCAAGAATCAGAGTACGGAAGCAAGTGGTGCATTATACATTCCAACATATGAGTACAATTACAAAGTTATCACCAGAGGTGATCCAATATTACATGAATATTACATCACTGATATGCGCAATTGCGAGATTACAAGCAGATGTACATGGATGAATAGTACAAAAGGGTACTCACGAGTTTACTAAAGGAAACTCGAGAGGCACACAGGGGGCCTGGAAGGATAAGACTCTGGACGGTCTGCTGGAGATCCACGCTACCGCTGCGCCACTCTGATCAGCAACAGGGAGAATCCACGCACTTCAAGCTCCATGACCTGGACATGAGGATCCAGGGGAGTCAGATGAAACTCCCCAGGCGAGTGGTGAAGCAAAAGCCAAGTGACGAGCAAGGATAAGTACATGTATAGCAGTAAAACCAAAATAAGGCCGAGGACGAGCAAACCTGATTGTATGGTTTCAGATCACGGCTCCATAAGACTAGTACGTCGAAGGAATAATCCAAACAAGGAAACCCTCATCTATATACCTTTATCTCATGTCACCATAATCCAAGCACATACAACCCGACTGTACTCAGGGCATGATAAGATAATGAACAGGGGGCAAGTGGATACAAGGGATAAAGCAGAGTATGAGCAGTTAATACTATAATACTCATAAAACCGGAAACCCGATGCAAAATCCAGGACAAGCAAATATGGTAAGGCATATCACAGATTCATAGCCGTTTAAGTTGCAGGCTTCAGTATGCGTCCCATTCCACATACCTTTACTTACAACTTAAAGAGCCGGTTATTATCTTGACACTTATTATTACTCGTCTTACCTGATATCTAGCTATGTGAACTAGCGTCCCAGCACACATAGATCCATATCCGAGTAAAGCAAGATTGTTATTGGAAACCAGCGGGGTATCAACGAACTATGTTTACAGTGGGTCCCGTGCATACCGGGACCACGGCTCAGGATTGTTCCGTTGCTTGGTGACGGAACCCGCCGCAAAGCAAACAGGAGGGACTTATGTATGCCCTTATCATGATGGTACCAGGAAGGAGGGAGCCAGCACTCCCCTCGGTCGCCTGGAGGCCCACAGGTCAGACCGGAAGTTTTAGTTGCACACATGCCTAATACCACTGTAAACACGAACACATATTGATAGCCGCGAGTTTCCCCGACCCGATGCAAGTTGTTCCTTTTATGATTTATTAGGTAATTATCATTTACGGGAATAACAGGTGCAAGACATGATCAGGAGTCTAGGAGTTCAGGTCACTGTATATAATACAGGAATACAAGATTCAGGTCACTGCAAGTAATGCAGGAATACATGATTCAGGTCACTGCATGTAATGCAGGAATACATTCCCGTAAATGTGATAATCACAGGTCAAGTATATCATGCTGGGTGTCAAGTGATAGCATGACAAGAGATTGATATTAGACAGGTAACCAGTCATGTCAAGAGATTGATATTAGTCCGGTGGCAAGTCATATCATAACCAGGGTCTTGCCAAATAGTAGCATGTCAGTGTTAGGTGATAACAAGTCAGTTGACAGGTGATATACATGTGTTAAATAGTAACATGCATAAATGACAGGTATGAAGAAATGGCACGGTGGTAGAATAGTAGTTGAGCACGACCAAGCGGAGCTGAGCAAGCTGGAAGTACAGACAGCAAACAGTATTTAACACTGGAGCGTCTGGCGAGGTTACCGGGACGACTCGACTGAAGTACGAGCGGTAAATCCGGCAGCAACTCGCCTAGACGAATCTAGTGGTAAAGTGCTGAACGCTGATCATGATAACCAGGCGGAGCTGAACAAGCTGGAGGCACAAGCAGCGAACAGAGCTTAGACACTAATGCGTTCTGCGAGGTTACGGGATACTCGGATTAAGATACGAGTAGAGAATCCGGCAGCAACTCGCCTAAACGAATTTAGTGAATAAAGCACTGAACGCTAAGCATGCTCACCAGGCGGAGCTAAGAAACCTGACGATCCCAATCACGCCTCTTCCGAGACAGTGAGGGACCGGAGGCTGAACTGAGAGACCTGCCGGTCCCAATCACCTCTCTTTCGAGATAGTGAGTGACCGGAGGCTGAAGGGTCGGCCAGGCATAGTATAAAGCAGTAAAATACATCACAGGCATGGTATGTATGCAAGAATGAAACTACCCTATACAAGCATTCGTCACAGAGCAATACATGTCCAGATATTGGCACTCGGCCATACACAATACAGGGACTCAGCCCAATACAAAATACATGGAAACAGGGAAATAAAATATATGTCGACCCGACGAAGCGGGGAAACCCAAATGGAGGCGAGAGCGAGGACACTCGCCTAAATCACCGGAAAGCCGAAAGTCTGGAATCCATGGAACTCGCGCACGCGCCATAAATAATATATATTTATGAGAGAGAGAGAGAAAGTGAAGAGGAGAGAGAAAGAGTTAGAGAGAGGAAGAGGGAGAAACTTAGAGAGAGAAGAGACTCAGGGAAACGCGGGTTTGGGAAGTGAAACGCGAGGGTCGCAGACGCGGGGTAGTCGCGTCGCGGGAATAGCAGACGCGGGATTCGCGTCGCATAGATGCCTCAAACGCGAGATCTGCGTTCAAGTGCGGACGCGAGGGAAACGCGGACGCGGACGTGGGTTCTGCGTCGCGTCAATACAGAAACGCGCGGAGCGCGTTAAGGGATTGCCTAGACGCGGGGTGAGATCCGCGTTAGGAAAGTCTTGGCGAGGAAAATCACTCGCCGACAAGATTCCTTGCTGCGCCCGACGAAGGGAAGTTCGGCCCCAATCCAAAAGGAGGGTACCGGCCCCAAGTCTTGCAAACGGAGAAGAACGCGGCCCCAATCCAAAAGGAGGGGCCGGCCTGAGTCTTGCCGACGAAGAAGAGCACGGCCCCAATCCAAAAGGAGTGGCCGGCCCTCGAGTCATTTCCAAATGGGAAGACGAACAGGAAGAGGAACCAGGAGGAGAGAGAGAGACTCGGGAGAGAGAGTGAGAGGTCAAGAGAGAGAGAGAGAGAGAAGGATAACATGGGAGAGAGAGAGATTAACAGGGGAGAGAGAGAGAAGAGAGAGAGAGAGAGAAGGGATCCAGATCCAGGGAGAGAGAAAGAGAGAGAAGGGGGTTGCCCCCTTGGCTCCCGCACACAGCGCCCCCCCTTGGGGGCGCTCGGCCTGGCCGCCGGCCAGGCGGCGGCGCCGGGCGGCGCTGGCCGCCGGCGGAGAAGGAGGGGCTATGCCCCCTCAATCAGAGAAGGGAGGGGGCTGTGCCCCCTCCAGCAGAGAAAGAGGGGGGCTTTGCCCCCCTCAGCCCTCGCACAGGGGGCCCAGGCGGGCCCCCTGGCCGCCCACGGCCGCGGCACAGCGCCGGCGGCGCCAGAACCGGGGTGGCGCCGCCACCCCGAGGAGGAGAAGGAGGGGGCTGCTGCCCCCCCACAGCGGCGCACAGGGGGCCCGAGGCCCCCTGGCCGTGCCCGAGGCCGCCGGCACATCGCCGGCGGCGGTCAGCCCCCGCCGGGGATGCCGGAGGAGGAGGAGGAGTCGGCGGTGAGTGATGATGATGAGTTGGGTTTGGTTGAAGGTTGAAGATGAAGTGGGATTTTGAAAATGAAGATTTAAAAGAAAAGGAAGGAAGTGGAGGTGATGGTTGATGGAGGAAAGGGGGCTCGCCGGAGTTGGGGGTCCTCGCCGGCGTCGAGGTGGCCGGAGCGCTGGCGGTGGTGGCTTGCTTGGGCGTTGGCCCTCTCCAGGAGAAGAAGGAGGGGAAGTGAAAAGAAATGGAGGGAAGAAAAGAAGTGAAAGAAAAGAAAAGGAAAGAAAAGAAAAAGAGAAAGAAAAGGGAGATTTGATGGGATGTGATGGAGAGGTGAGGTCGCCCACGTGGGGGGAATGGGCTGGATCAGTTGGAGGGAAAAAGAAAAGGAAAGAAAAGAAAGAAAGAAAGAAAGGATTAAATAATATATATAATATGGTCGCGAAATATCGACTGTTCCAGAAAAATCCCCAAAAATCCCCGGAGCTAGAAAACGTCATCCTGAGGAATAATACGAAATCGGTTTTCAGAAATAAAATCCGTTTTCAAATTAAAAATCCGGAAGTCAACCGCCGATACTGGCCGATACCGACTCCGGTGGAATTTTCATAAATTCATAAAATCCTCAGAAAAAGTGTTTAGGTAGAAATATGATTTTAAGGATAATGCCTAAAGACACTTTTAGTAATTCCAATTAGTTTGTAAACTAAAAATCCGGGAATCGGTCAGCGGCACTGGCCGACACCGGTTTGAAGATTTCCAACTTAATTGAGGAAAATTCCAGAAAATCATAGAAAATCTAGAATATTGGAAAATGATGTTCAAAACTGAAATTGGTTAAATCGGAATACCAGAATGACCAAATCGAGTAATACCCTAGGATCGGGCCCTCGGTTCAGACTAGGGCTGACTCCGAGTCCACGAATCCAAATCCAAGACAAAACGTTCATGTAAATAATTCATAATACAAAACAAATACAAGAAGTAAATCGAAAATACGATCGAAAAATCTGAATACGCAACTAAGTACGTATCCCGGGAGCGGGTGTTACTCCATCCACCTTACAAAAAAGCGTCCTCGCAATTTCGATAAGGGGTAAAATGAACACAAAGGGGACAAGGGTGGAATTTATACCAATTAAGATATGAAGCACTATAGGTAGGGCCCTCAAGTTGACTGATCAATAACCAGAATATAGAAATCTTCTGTACTTCCGGCTGTATAATCTCCTAACGATGCCGAATATTATGACTGATTCCACAGCTTTGCAATAGAATTCCCGATGTACTGTATACTTAATGTCGCTCTGAGAGTGAGCCAGAATACTGGAGATATAGAAACCCTGATAGTCCTGAGCATAATAAAAGAACCGATACTTGAGAATCCGAATACCAGGCATCGATCACTCTGAAAGATAGCAGTGAATGTAGAATATCCATAGAGAATCCCGACTATTGACTTCTGAAAGATAACCCGTTCGAGATCAATCCAGAGAATACCCGAGCCTCATAGAGTTGGCCGAAGAGATCATCTCATAGCTTCATCCAGAACAGCCACTACTCTCTAGTATATCCATATCTTAAGTTGGTATAAAGGTTTCGAAAAACCAAACAGGGTAAAGATGGAAGGGGATTAGGAATCCAAGGAAAGATGATCAAGAATGAATAGATAACTCTGTACTTGTAGTTGGAATGTATAACCAGGACTCATGCATTCCAGTTGCAAATTTCTTTACCATTAATTTGCCGTCTGGACGTACTGAGGAGGTGAGAGCCTAAGCTCTGATACCAACCTGTAACGCCCCGATCCTAGCGGATACGGAGACATTACTGCAACGTATATACGCAGGTCCGAGATACCCTCACGTATATACGCTAAGCATCAGTACAGGCAAGAATCAGAGTACGGGAGCAAGTGGTGCATTATACATTCCAACATATGAGTACAATTACAAAGTTATCACCAGAGGTGATCCAATATTACATGAATATTACATCACTGATATGCGCAATTGCGAGATTACAAGCAGATGTACATGGATGAATAGTACAAAAGGGACTCACGAGTTTACTAAAGGAAACTCGAGAGGCACAAAGGGGGCCTGAAGGATAAGACTCTGGACGGTCTGCTGGAGATCCACGCTACCGCTGCGCCACTCTGATCAGCACAGGGAGAATCCACGCACTTCAAGCTCCATGACCTGGACATGAGGATCCAGGGGAGTCAGATAGATGAAACTCCCCAGGCGAGTGGTGAAGCAAAAGCCAAGTGACGAGCAAGGATAAGTACATGTATAGCAGTAAAACCAAATAAGGCCGAGGACGAGCAAACCTGATTGTATGGTTTCAGATCACGGCTCCATAAGACTAGTACGTCGAAGGAATAATCCAAACAAGGAAACCCTCATCTATATACCTTTATCTCATGTCACCATAATCCAAGCACATACAACCCGACTGTACTCAGGGCATGATAAGATAATGAACAGGGGGCAAGTGGATACAAGGGATAAAGCAGAGTATGAGCAGCAGTTAATAATAATACTCAAAAATCGGAAACCCGATGCAAAATCCAGGACAAGCAAATATGGTAAGGCCATATCACAGATTCATAGCCGTTTAAGTTGCAGGCTTCAGTATGCGTCCCATTCCACATACCTCTACTTACAACTTAAAGAGCCGGGTATTATCTTGACACTTATTATTACTCGTCTTACCCTGATATCTAGCTATGTGAACTAGCGTCCCAGCACACATAGATCCATATCCGAGTAAAGCAAGATTGTTATTGGAAACCAGCGGGGGTATCAACGAACTATGTTTACAGTGGGTCCCGTGCATACCCGGGACCACGGCCAGGATTGTTCCGTTGCTTGGTGACGGAACCCGCCGCAAGGCAAACAGGAGGGACTTATGTATGCCCTTATCATGATGGTACCAGGAAGGAGGGAGCCAGCACTCCCCTCGGTCGCCTGGAGGCCCACAGGTCAGACCGGAAGTTTTAGTTGCACAACATGCCTAATACCACTGTAAACACGAAACACATATTGATAGCCGCGAGTTTCCCCGACCCGATGCAAGTTGTTCCTTTTATGATTTATTAGGTAATTATCAGTTTACGGGAATAACAGGTGCAAGACATGATCAGGAGTCCAGGAGTTCAGATCACTGTATATAATACAGGAATACAAGATTCAGGTCACTGCAAGTAAGCAGGAATACATGATTCAGGTCACTGCATGTAATGCAGGAATACATTCCCGTAAATGTGATAATCACAGGTCAAGTATATCATGCTGGGTGTCAAGTGATAGCATGACAAGAGATTGATATTAGACAGGAACCAGTCATGTCAAGAGATTGATATTAGTCCGGTGGCAAAGTCATATCATAACCAGGGTCTTGCCAAATAGTAGCATGTCAGGTGTTAGGTGATAACAAGTCAGTTGACAGGTGATATACATGTGTTAAATAGTAACATGCATAAATGACAGGTATGAAGAAATGGCACAGTGTAGAATAGTAGTTGAGCACGACCAAGCGGAGCTGAGCAAGCTGGAAGTACAGACAGCAAACAGTATTTAACACTGGAGTCTGGCGAGGTTTACCGGGACGACTCGACTGAAGTACGAGCGGTAAATCGGCAGCAACTCGCCTAGACGATCTAGTGGTAAAGTGCTGAACGCTGATCATGATAACCAGGCGGAGCTGAACAAGCTGGAGGCACAAGCAGCGAACAGAGCTAGACACTAATGCGTTCTGCGAGGTTACCGGGATACTCAGATTAAGATACGAGTAGAGAATCCGGCAGCAACGCCTAAACGAATTTAGTGAATAAAGCACTGAACGCTAAGCATGCTCACCAGGCGGAGCTAAGAAACCTGACGATCCCAATCACGCCTCTTCCGAGACAGTGAGGGACCGGAGGCTGAACTGAGAGACCTGCCGGTCCCAATCACCTCTCTTTCGAGATAGTGAGTGACCGGGAGGCTGAAGGGTCGGCCAGGATAGTATAAGCAGTAAAATACATCACAGGCATGGTATGTATGCAAGAATGAAACTACCCTATACAAGCATTCGTCACAGAGCAATACATGTCCAGATATTGGCACTCGGCCATACACAATACAAGGACTCAGCCCAATACAAAATACATGGAACAGGGAATAAAATATATGTCGACCCGACGAAGCGGGGAAACCCAAATGGAGGCGAGAGCGAGGACACTCGCCTAAATCACCGGAAAGCCGAAAGTCTGGAATCCAT
>JAVJIF010032275.1:0-58001 GCA_038442645.1 Agave tequilana | reverse complement strand
AACACCTAGAGGGGGGGGTGAATAGGTGTAAGTGCTAATCTAGAACTAAATGCAATACTATGTGCGCTAAATGCGGAAGCTAATGCAAATCTTGCAACACACTTAGTACAATCAACAAGTGTAGCCGAATTCCCCGTGAAGGGCTCTGGACTAACTCCTCTTGATTCCCCTTGAATGGGTGAGGTGCTATGTGAAGCTCTTGTTGATTAGGTACAAGTGAGGCACACACAAACAACCAAGCATATAAGAATGAATAGCAATATGAAATAATGCAAGGCAATATGAAATATGCTCAACACAAGCAAGTATGATATGATATGAAGTATGATGCTTTGCACAAATGTAAAGAGAGAGAGTTAGAGAGACAATGGATCAATCGCAAAGGCCAAGATATGTTTCGAGGTTCGAGCACCTTGCTCTACATCCCCGCCTACACCACCGTGTAGGATTTCCAATCCACTATCAACGTCCACCGAGGACTCCCACCGAGGGAACCTTCACCGAGAAGGATTTGTTACAACTCTAGGAGTACAAACTCCTCTCACAAACAACCACCTCACAACCGAGGGGGTAAGCCCGTAGCCAATACAACCAACAACCAACACCTCTACCGAAGAGGGTTTACAACCAAACTCCACCTCTCACTAGAGGGAGCAAACCAATCACCGATCACCTCTACCTAAGAGGGATACACAAAGAATAAGGGTGTACAACAAGTGGTTCCAAAAGACCACAAACAATCTCTCTTTTCTTTTCTCTTTTTCCACAAAATAAATGATCCTAATAGATTAGGATAGAAGATAGCTCAAGTGTGGAAACTAGGTGTTTGGAAAACAAGCAACAAAGAAAACACTTGGGAAAATTCTTGCAAAAGATATAGAATGAAAACCAAGACAAATCTCCCAAAATATTCTTTTCTTTGATTTTTCAAAAACCTAAAACAAATAAGATGAATTCTTTTTGGCACAAAAACTCTTTTAAAAACTTGTTTAAACACTAGAGAAACTCTGAAAATTTTCTTGTCAAAAGTCTTGTCAAAACAGCCCAAGAGATGGGGTATTTATACCTCCATCAGAAAACTAGCCGTTAGAGCTGAGCTGGCAGCTCTGACAGGCAGCGGTCGACCGGCCCCGGTCGACCGCCAACGGTTGGAAATATGACCGTTGGGCAACCACGGTCGACCGGCACGGTCGACCCAAACAAACAGAGAGCTCTGCTCTCAGCCCGGTCGACCCGTACGGTCGATCGAGGTTGTGCCTTCCAGACGTGCACATCTGTGCACGTCGGTCGACCCGACGGGTCGACCGGCCCTTGGTGCGGTCGACCGTCTGGGTCGACCGACCGGCCTGTCAGCACAAAACCTGGGTCAGAAACTGGGTTAAAATATTTATAAAAAACTTTTATCTTTTCTGAAAATTCCATAAAACTTGTTTTATCATTTTACATTGAAACATAAACATGTGATAAAAATTTCAAGACAATATATCAGCATATCAATTCATTTTTGTGTCTTGCCAATTTTATCAAAAACCAAAACTTGTATTTTTCCAAACTTGATTTTTTCAACACATGAATAGCAATATCAAAATAAGTTTATCTAGCAAGTTTAAAGCATGAATGTATATCTAGAACATATCTAATATACATAGGAATAAAATAAACTTGTTTTGATCTACTATCCATGAAAACCAAAATCCAAATCATGAAACGTGTGTGTATGTGCACTTGAGCATATCAACTATACTAAGCTTTACAAATGGATCTAAACACACTATCTAAACTATGATACCTAAGTCTTCTTGATGATCTTCATCTTCAAGTAGACTTGCTCTCAAAACTCCATCCATGGGCTAGGCAATGTGTGATCTTGAAGCTTAAGCCCTGGAATCACTTGTGAAGCTTCCAAACACCTTGTTGAAGCTAATCACCAACTAATATCTTGGTTAATGATCTGAAACTTAAACAACACAAGATTATTAGTAAACATAACTACATGAGTTAATCATCATCAAAACTAGGGTGGAAGGCTATGGGCCAACAATAATGACTCTGGTATCTTTACCAGATTATTTTTCTCTATTCCGGAGTCAACATTGAATCATGTACCAGTGCATTGTGAAATTGAATCACCAATATCTTATAATCACACTTCATTGATGGGAAAAGTATGTGAATATCAATTCTTTGGTTTGGACCCCATTTTGAACAAATTTTGACTCCCCTTTTTGAATCTCACTTAATCTGAGTTAAATTCTCGAGTCGGTATCAGTTTTTGTTCCTGTTCCATTTGAATCCAAATCAATCATCTTCCAAAATCACACTTCATTGTTGGGCACGGATGTTGAAAAAAATGACTCAGTAATTATTTTTGAAATTTGAAAATTAGATGGGGATAAATTTTTAAATAAGACCATTCACTCAATCATTCTTTTACTGGGTCATATTAGAAAGGTCATTGGTGGGTTTCTACAAGATCCATGATATCTTGATTGGGTAGCAACGCTTGGCCCAATCAGACCACCACTGGAGCCACCACCATGAGATAATTTTTCTTACCTTCCCATTTGTTTCATGTATATATACATTCACGATGCATTGAGCACAATGCATGAGATAAGTTTGGGGGAGGGTTTACTAACATAGTTAGTTTTACATTTTCTTTTTTTTACACTTCTTTTTAATTTTAAAAAAAATTCTTTTGTATAAAAACTCTTTTCTTTTTTTTTACAAAATTTTTAAAATAAGAGAAATTGTTTTTATTTATTTTTTAGAAAATTAAGATTATCTTAGGAGTTAGGAAGACCTAAAATTATGAAATTTTAAACCGAGTTAAAAATAGATCTGTTTAAATTTTAGGATAAGAAAGTAAGATCGGAAAGATAATTTGATCTTAAATTTTTTATCTTAAATTTATGCACTTCACACTTACATAATTTTCTGGGATTGAAACAAAGGCTGATAATGCCATAAAAAATATATTTAAAAAAATGTGATAATAAAAATCACTTATTGAAGTTGGATAATTATACCTCAAGAAGCATGATTATTCAGACCTAAAACGGTGGACAAAAAAAATAATCCCCTTTAGTTTTGTGGCCTTGTTTACTCGACTCCTTAAGTTCGAGGAATGTTTTCTCATTTGGTGCCTTAAGATCATCTGGTTTGAGAGTCACCGGCTAAAGGCTCACTACCCGGGTAAGCTAGAAAGCCTAAGAAAACTAAGGAAAGAAAAAAATAATAATAATATAAATAAATGGCATGAAAGTTAGAGTCGATATCCTAAAAATCTTCACTGTTCACAAAGTGCATATTTTTTTAAGAGTTTTATGAAAGATCAAAGAATGAATTCAATTTTAAATTCTTATATTTAATTTATAACAAGATTTTCGACTTAGTTTAAGGAAGAATAATTTTTGGTTAACCTATGACCTTGGATCACTTATATTTTCGTCGAAATACTGCAAACTTTTCTCTATTTCAAAAATGCGTTTTCAAAATACTAACATTTGATTTCTTTCTTTATGAATTTTGTGGGTGTAATCCGCTGAAAATCCTCAGGAGACAAAACTCCTCTAGGGAAAGCCTAGAGGTTTAACGACTTGTTACATATGCTCAGTGCAATCGCGTCACCTGCGAAAGTGATGTAATAATTTTCTTAGTTTTTTATTTTGCTCGGGACGAGCAAAAGATAAGTATGGGATGTGATTAGTCTCTAAAACTGTATATTTCATACCATATTTTCATATTTATTTAATATTAAATTCTGCTAATAATACCTCTCTTGCATGTTTCTAGGTCTACAACATGAAATGAAGAAGAAGACCCAAAATCACCATTTAATTAGTGATTAAAAGCCTACAAAGATAGCCATTGACTTTGGAGAGTGGTTTCATCAAAACTAGGGGTCAAATCCAAAAACTAGGACATCCAGCCGAAAGGGGGACGAGAGAGAACTGCGCAGCAGGCAGCGCCGGGAACGCGACCGCCCTATGGCGCGCGAAAAAGCGGCCATAGCCGCGTTTTTGCGGCTCCCTTGTGGAGCCGTGTGCCATGATTTGACGCGCGGCTCCTTTTATATGTTTAGATAACCTTTTCTCTCATAGCACTAACTACTAACCACTAACTAGTCTAACTTCTTACTTGAAAATCCACATGAATCTAATAGCCTCTACTTGGCCTTGCTCTTGCAAGAGCCATTGATGGCTCATGATGATGGATCTAATACTCTAACTTCCTAACTCTCTAATAAGCTAACATTACTTTACTCCATGTATTTTTAGTTTTGATGGTTTAAGTGTAGCTTCTACTTGTTTTGTTGAGTTGGGATGTGATGAGTTATATATGGGTCATGCTTTGAAAAGCTCGTAAACTAAGGACTAGTGATTACCAAGGATACATGTGAGGCAACTATCACCAAGAGGTTAGAATATTGGTAGAGTCATTAGTAGTTAGTAACCATGAGTTTTCTTTCTTTTTCACATTGTTTTAAGAAATATATCTCAAAAATCACAAATATATTCTTTTCTATGTTTCTCACTTCTTCGTGTTTCACCGTACTTCTCTTTTCATTCTTTGTTTTCTTTTCTTTTCATTCTTTCAAATATTGAAGAACCGTTAACATACACGTGAACATACCGTGTAAGTTTCTATCGCCTCCCGTCCTTATGAATTCGACTCGTTTTAGCCTCTATGCTATAATAGACGTATCGAGGAAGCCAAAGCACACACACTTTAACTGTTGATTTCAAAATGACATATTTTGTGCACGGTTTTCTCTCGATCAGTGGGGTCCCCTTCCTCTCCATCGCGGCCATAAGATTAGGTGGCGATAAAAAAGGAGGAGGGCGAGGGGAGATGGTAATCTCACTCTTTTAATTAATTTTTTAATTTATTAGTTATTTATTTAATTATAATTAGTAGTTGACTAATTGCGATATTTAAAAAACAAAGATTAATTGATAATTAAGGTTTTACGTGTTATGCACGTGTTTTTTATTTATAGAAAAACTGGCTGAGTTATTATTAATTTAATGCAACCTCTCGGATGTTGGTTTAATTTATGAGGCATTTGAGTGTTTTAATATCAGCTGTTAACGTCATTTGAGGAGTTCTTTAGGAAACCAATAGTTCATAGTAGTTTTTTTGAAAATTTTAAAGTTGATCATAGTTTTCTAGGAAACTCATGAAAGTTCATGATAGTATTGAGAAATTTAGTCTAAAATATTTAAGGAGAAAAATTGACGTGTCATTTAGGCTAAAAAAATTACCTAGGATGGTGTTGGTGCATCAATCCTAAACCGGACCATTTTGAGAAAGGTTGTAGGTTAAATCTCCAATTGAAGCACCGAAACTTGCAAAATAGTTCCAAACCAGGAAGATTGGTGCTTGAGCCAAAATATAAAAATCATATAAGCTTAGATAGGTCGAACGATAATCTTCAGAGATCATAAGGAAAATTGATGTTTTCAGTAGGTAAAAAGATCATACCTTAATTCTAACATCATATGCTCTAATTATAGGGGGAGAAAAGAACAATAGGTCTTTTAGCTTGGAGGAGTTAGAGCTGATTTTTGTTATTTTGATTAATTAGTACAACCATCCCAAGCTAATCAAATCTTGCATTGGCGTAAGTGTCATTTTAGCAGAGTGGTAAAGCCTTTTTGCAGTTAGCAAGAGGTTTAAGGTTCAAATCTCGTTTGCACTAGACAATAACCTATTTGTTGGGAAAATAAAGAATTAACCAACAAAATTTGAGCTGAATTAAGGCGAGATCCGTTGATAGAATAACTGAATAATTGTTGGAGTGCGTTCTCCTTTCATTGAGAATGAACCTGATATATTTACATATTTAATTCCGTTTTAGAATGAATGAGATATTCAAGTCTAAAGTTTACCTAATTCAAAAGCTAAAGGGGACTAAAGGTAGCTAAATGCATTAGTCCCACATTAAATATGGGATGGACAATTGAAGTGTATAAATAGAGAAAAATGGGAACAAAGGGCGTGCCCTTTAGGTACATGGAGTTTCGCGCGCGATGGGGGAAAACCATGCCCACGCACGCGCGCGCCGCCTCCGCCGCCGGCCCGGCGCCGGGGCTGGGCCCGGGCGTGGGCTTGGATCCAACCTAGCCCGGTTCAATTTGGTGCTACAGTGGGTCTCAACCTGACCCGCTCCGCTACCCTCACGTTGCGTTACAATCTGACCTTCAACAGGTTCCCAGGAGCGCTATAAATAGCGCTCCTTAACTGATTCTTAATAGAATTATTGTCTAAATCTCTGTCTTCCTAAGACATTCTCTCCCTTATTTCACTCTATAGTGAATAATCCTCCAAAGTTAAGATAAATATTCTTCTTGAAATTTATTTCGTCCTGCTGTATTGAAATCCTGTGAAGGTACTGATTAACTACAGTTCGACCATACAGTGATTTGGTGTGCTATCCAAATACCATGAAGGAGCGTTGTATCTTGGGAGACCAGTGTCCATACTGAAATATTTATGCTCATAAATATTACTTGTATATTGAGACTGACTAATACTAGTCTAATTGGTGTTTAACCAAGGAAAGTAATTGAAAGGTGGTTCTATAATTAAGAAACATTCTATACTAAATGAAAAATCTCCACCTGATATTCATCGACCTGGCCAATTAGATCGGTGATATTGATTAGTTGTCAGATCTATTCTACACCTAACAATCTTAAGACAATTATCGTTTTTGAAGTTACTTACTTCTATTCTGTTTGAATTACAGAAAATGCCTGAGACTAATCAAGACAGTACCAGTAAGGCATCGAACATGCAAATTCAACAGATGATGGTGCTTGCTCCACTTTCTAATCTGAAGCCGGAGAAGCCAGCAAAATCAATGGCACTGAATTTAAGATGTGGCAACAAAAGATGCTTTTCTACTTGACCACTCTGCATTTGACCAAATCCTGTAAGCGGATCCACCGGAACCCGAAACTGATCAGGACTCAGTCCTTGCAGTTGAAACATGGACGCAAGGTGACTTCTTTTGCTGAATTTATATTTTAAATGGATTGGATGACTCTCTTTACAATGTCTACAGTCCTATCACAACAGCAAATAAGTTATGAGACAATCTTGATAAGAAGTACAAGACTGAGGATGCCGATACCAAGCAGTTCATCGTGGGACAATTTCTGAACTACAAGATGGTGGACAGCAAGACGATGATCAGTCAAGTGCAAGAATTCTAACTTATCTTGCACGAGATAAAGGCTAAAGGAATGATTCTACCTAAAACTTTTCAGGTCACTACTATCGTGGAGAAACTCTCACCTGCATGGAGAGTTTCAAGAACTAACTGAAGCACAAGAAGGAGGAGCTAAAGTTGAAAGATCTCATTGTGAGACTTTGGGTTGAAGAAGACAATCATAAGTCTGAGAAAAAGAGCAACAAGAACTCCTATGAATCCATGGCCAATGTGATCGAAGACTTAAAGGGGAAAGAATATACGTCCAAAGGCTTGAAGCGGAAGAAGACTGCCCAGGGTATAAAGGCAAGGACCAAGAAGACAAGAACAAGCGCTTCAATTGAACTTGCTACATCTACAATAAAGAAGGACATAAGGCGAATGAATGTCGCAGTCGTCTCAAAAAGAATAAGAATGACTATTCACAGGCAAACCTGACCGACCATGCATCGCCAAGCCTATCAGTTATGGTGTCAAAAGTGAATCTGACAACCAACAATATGGATTGGTGGGTAGACACTGGGGCTACTCGGCACATCTGCTCTGAAAAACTATTATTCTCTGAATATCAAAAATTAGAACAAGATGAGCAACTTGGGCAACTCAGCCGTCTTCAAAGTTGAGAGAAAAGGAAAGGTCATTCTGAAGTGGACATATGAGAAGGAGCTCACTCTGAACTATATACTACATGTTTCAGATATTCGCAAGAACCTGATCTCTGGATTAATCCTTAGTAAGAAAGATGTTAGAATGGTTTTCGAATCAGATAAATTTGTACTTACTAAGGGTGGGATGTATGTGGGTAAGGGTAATCTTGTTGATGGCTTATTTAAAGCCAATGTTGCTGTAGTGGACAAAAGGTTCGTGTATCTGTACCCAAAACTCCTAAATAAAGAAAAAAAATTTGTTTATTTGCTTGAGTCTCCTATTTTATAGCATGCTAAATTTGGTCATGTAAATTACAAGTCTTTACAAAACTTGTGTAATTTAGGATATATTTCTAAACTCAAATTGAAAGAAATTCGCAAGTGAAATTTGTGTTGAAGCTAAGTTCGCAAAAAATTCATTTCACTCAATTGATCAAAATATAGAGCCTTTAGGGTTAATTCATAGCGACTTATGTGACTTGAAATTTGAGCCAACAAGAGAGGGGAAAAGTATTTTATTACTTTTGTTGATGACTGTACAAGATACTGTTATGTGTATCTTCTAAACAGTAAGGATGAGGCAATGAGTATTTCTAACATATAAAGCCAAAGTTGAGAATCAACTCACAAGTATATAAAGATTCTAAAATTCGATCGAGCAGAGTATATGAATCAAATGAATTTAGTGAGTTATGCGCTAACTTTGGTATAATTCATCAAACTACAACACTATATACTTCTCAGCGAAATGGAATTGCTGAACTAAAGAATAGAATTTTAAGGGAGATGATCAATTCCATGCCCATAAGTTCTGGAGCTCCACAAAACTTATGAGGGAAAGCTCTGTTAACTGTAAATTATATTCTAAACAGAGTACCCTAAAAGAAATTTGGTCTCATACCATTTGAGTTATAGCATGAAAGGGCACTTTTCTACCATTACCTCAAAATATGGGGGTACCTTGCAAAGGTACTAGCACCACTACCTAAAAAGACTAAGTTGAGAGCAAAAACAATGGATTGCATATTTATAAGCTATGCCTTAAATAGCAGCGCTTATAGATTTTCGGTACATAAATCAAAAATACCAGATATTCATGTAAATATGATTTTCGAATCTTAAGATGTTGTATTCTTTGAAGACATCTTTCCATACAAACGGGAAGAAGATAAGACTTCTGGGAAAAGAACACACGAGATAGCATTCAGAGACAAAAACCCCAAGGAACCAATTGTTAATGCAAAAATTGAACCAAGAAGAAGTCAAAGATCAAGAATCTCAAAAATTTTTAGTCCGGATTTCATAACATATGCTATTGAAAGTGAGCCTTAAATATTTAAAGAGGCTATGTCTATCCCGAAAGAACAAATGTGAAAAGAAGCTATAAATAGCGAAATAGAATCCATCCTAAGCAATCTTATTTGAGAATTGACAAACTTGCCTCCTGACAGTAAACCAATTGGGAGTAAGTGAATTTTCAAAATAAAATTAAAACCCGATAGATCTATCGATAAGTATAAGACTAGATTAATAGACAAGGATAGTATCATGATCAAAGATGGATTCCCTATTAATGAATGGGATAAGTATGTTTACACTAAAATAGTTAGAGATGCATGTATCATTGTTTGTCTTTATGTAGACGACATGCTGATACTTGAGACTAATATTGAAGCATGACAAACATGAGAATCAAAAACATTTTTCAAAAAACTTTTTTCAAAGAAATGCTTTCTAATTTTTTAGAAATTAAAACAATTTTGTTTTTTAAAGAATTATTCTCTTCTAAAACAAAATCAAGTTTTGAAGACAAACCTCATTTTTCTTAAAAATATGATCAAATTATTATTTTAATTTTTAAAATCTTATTTTCTTTTAAAACAAGATCGAGTTGGGTTTTCAAGGAATCTCTTTTACTTAAAATCTCAACCCTCTCTTGTAAGATCATATTGAGTTTTGAAACAAGTTATTATTTTCTTCTTTTAAGTCAAAGCTCTTACTTTTCAAAAGTTTGTATTTTAAAAGCAATTTTTCACAAAACACGGAAAGCTCTTTATTTAACGCATGTGCATCCATACTATCATAATCATTAAAAGAGTTAGCATAATCATCTAAATGAGTGTCCGAAGTTATCTCAAAGGAGTTAATCCCTTAGACCATGTAGCATGCTTGCTCGGACTCATCTACAATGAGTTCTCTCTCCACATCGTTTGAAACTTGTTCCTAGAGAAAGCTAAACGTATTCTACACTACAAAGCGGAATCACAATGAGAAACCATAGATAAATAATCTTTACTAAGTGTTTGCCTAAGTGCATACAATACTTATGAATTAGCCTCTAAATGCTTGTCATTACCAACATATGATTTCTTAGTAGTGGCAAGATAGACATGTAATCCTTGGGCTGTAAGGTAAACACTCATCTTAAACTTTTACATGTCGATGTTAGAAACATCATACATGGGAGGAGTAAGAAAATCCATGAGTGTAAACTATATGTGTGAAAAGCAACAACTAGACTAGAAAATGAGGATCTCACTGCTAGGTGGTTAAACCGAATATCAGAAGCCTGGACTCTAATACTAATTGAAAGTATACTTAGAGGGGGTGAATAGGTGTAGTGCTAATTTAAGACAAATAATGCAGAATTAAAAACTAATTGCTAACACACAAAGTGTAACCAAAAGTGAGTCCGAATTTTTCGTGAAGGGCTCTGGAACTCCTCCTCACGATTTCTCTAAATTATGAGTTGAGGAGCTTTAATAGCTCTCTTGGTTGATCACATATGTGAGCATACAAATAATATCAAGCATATATGGATATGAGCAATAATAAGAATATAAGATATAAAGAAATAGTTGAGAGAAAGAAGATCAAATGTAAACATAAGGATATGTTTTGAGGTTCGAGCCACTGCACTATTTTCTCGCCTTCACAAGAAGAATTTTCATTATGTCCATACAGGACCTTCCACAAAGGACCTCCACCGAGAAATTACAATTATACAAACATGAGTACATAACTCCAACTCTCTCACACCTCTACACAAGAGGGTAGGCACAAAGACAAGTACAAAGCAAAGAAAAGTTTACAACTTGGTGATCACAAGGATCACAAACAACTCTTAGTGATCTAAAAAGATCACAAATAAAATGTCTCACAATACAAGATCCTAGATGATAAATTTGTAATGAAAAACTCAAGTATGTGAGTGCACAAAGTTTTTGAAAAAGAAAAACATAAAGAAAATAATTGGGAAAAGCTTCTTGATAAATGAGAAAAATGAAGAACAAAATTAGAATTCTCAAAATTTGTTTTCTTTTAATTTTCTAAAATTTTGAAACAAATAAAAATATAGAATTTTGACACAAAAACTTCTTTTGAAAACTTGTTGAAAACACACTAGAAGATGGGAAACAAAGCTCTCAAAAATCTTGTTAAAATCTGGCTAAGGAAACCCATATTTATAGGGCTTCTAAAAAATAGCCGTTGGGGTCCAGAACAGGTCAAAATTGACCGCCCGGTCGATTACCTAATGACCATTGGGATTGCCGGTTGACCGCCCCCAAGGCTAAGCCTATCGGTCGACAGCTCGGTCGACCATAGGAAAAACCAAATAACATGGCTCTTTAGATTAGTCGACCGCTCGGTCGACCGCAAAAGTCTGTGCATATTTGTGCACGTCAGTCTACCGAGCTTGGCTTCGGTCGACCGGTTGGTCGACCGTTAGCAGCCAAAAATCAGGGTTTATAAGATTAAAAATATGGTGTTGAAAATACCTATAAATTTCCCATAAAACTCCATAAATTTCACAAAATTAAGTTCATATAAATATTTGAAGTACAAATATGTGTGATCAACACATATTACAAACTATTTGAATTATTTTTGATGCATAGAAATTTAAGCTTAAATCAAAAAAAGGTATTTTCAAAAACCAACTTCTAAAGGAAAATACGATTTTTTTATACAAAAACAAGATATTTGAAACACATTTTAAGTATAATGTGTATGGATAGAATCCAATATACATATAAATGATATATCTTTGTTTTTGACATTAAATTCAAAAACTTAAAAACGAACCGGTTAAATCGAAATGAAAACTTTTGAACTCCTGTGTGTGTGTGTATACTTAAGCAACTCAAAGCTATTATATCCTTACACAAGATCTAAATAAACTAAACAAATCTAAACCGAAGTTTTCTTGTAGATTTTCTTCTCCAAGATGACTCGACCCAAACTTGATCCAAATGAGGTTGACTCCTCTTCAGTACAAGATGCGATCTTGACGCGCGAACCCTTGAATCAACACGTGTTAGCTCCAAAACTTGACTATGAATCTTTTGTTGAAGTTAAACACCTACTAAGATCTTGATCAATATCTGAAACTTAATACACGCAAGATCATTAGTAACATAACTACATGAGTTAATCATTATTAAAACTAGAGTGATGGGTCTTGGGCCAATAAGCTGTAGAAAATGATCGCTAGTGTACTCTCCATTATTGTTTGAACGGAGTACTTTGATCTTCCTTCTTGTGTTCTTCTTTATATTTCTTTTTCACCCACAAACAACTTCAGGACTTCCCCTTTGTACTTCATGGGATATACCTATCACCGCCTAGAGTAATTATTAATAAAAGACACAAAGTAATGGTTACCTTCAATAGATTCCGTCTTGATAGGTCCCCAAATATCTGTGTGAATATAGTCAAGAATCATCTTGGTGCAATGAGTTGCGGTGTCGAATTTCACCTTGATCTTCTTTCTGATGACGCAATGCTTACAAAATCCAACTTGGAGGTTTTGACACCTACAACATCAACAACAATAACAAAAACAATAATAAATCCTTTATTCCGATTTTTTTGGTTCAGCTATATGAATCAGTTTCCTCTATTTAGTTTAGTTAAGGGTTATCTCCTCATTAACATGACCCACTAACATATCTTTTTTAATTACCTCCATTAAAGTTTGTTTAGGCTCCTTCTAGTCCTCGTTGCATCCTATGATTTTTGCTATAAACATACTTATTGTCTTGCATTGAAGATGCCCAAACCATCAATTAATTCTCTCTCATTTTGTCATCAATAGGAGCAACCTATAGCTTTCTACAAATATACTTATTTCTTATCATATCTCTTAGTGTATTACCATTTGTCCCTCCCACAGATTCTTATTTCCGCTACACTCATTTCTACACTTGATGTTCCTTAATTGCCCAACATTTTGATGCAGAGAACATATAAGGTCTTATAGTTGTTCTATTAAAATTTTCCTTTAACTTCATTGGTACGCAATGATCACATAAAACACTAGAGTCACTTCTCCACTTTAATCGTCCCTTTTAAATCTATGAATCACATCTTCCTTGATTTCATCGTCATAATGACTATTGATGCCAAATCAAGAAAAAAACATTATTAGGTATTTATTTACCATCAATTTGTACTATGCATTCTTTTCTTCTAACCATTTTTCTAAACATACATTCTATATATTCTGTTTGGATATAGGAAAATATAGAATGCATCAAAAAAATTTGTTTTATTTTTATTTTTTAATTTTTAGAACAGATACGTTCTTATGCTTCGTTGTAAAGAATCCTAGAAAAAGAAGTAAAGGGAAAAAAGGGAAGGGGAAAAAGGGAAGTATGAAGAAGAAGAATTGAAAAGAAGAAAGAAGGAGAAGCAGTGGAAGAAGTAAAGAAGAATAATAAAAAGATAGATGAAAAGGTAAGAGTGGGTGATGGCATAGTGGCGGGTTACTGTAGCAATATCGGAAGAAATCTAAGAAGATAGCAGTTGAGTTGGTTGTTGAGTTAAATAAGAAGAAGAAGGCGGTGATGGTGGTAGTGAAAGATGACAATATCAATTGGGATTAGGATAAAAAGATTTGATACCATGTTCAGCTATGAGCATATCTCTATTGACTATCAAAAAAATTATAAGATACTAGTTGTATGTGGTGTGAGAAGAATTTCCACACAAAATTTCAGTCATGACTTACTTGATTAGTCTCCTAATTAGAATTTTCATACAAAATTTCCAGTCAAGTTCCCCTAATTTCCACACAAAATTTCCAGTCAAGACGAAAATTCTACTCACGCCACATACAACTAGTCATCCAATAATTCCACTACAACTCTCCTTGATTGTTTTTCTCCTAGTACTCCAAATTAGGAAAACATGGCTGGGTCTTTTTACTTATGATTGGAGACAAACGAGTGACCTAATAGCACGAACCAAAGAAGAGTAGATCGCAAAGATTGAACTGTTAGTTTTTGAGCCTCATATTCATTGGAGAAGAATTCAGATTCAGATGGAGGTGGTATAAGCTTCACAAATCAAGCATGGACATGTCACTACTCGATGAGGGAAGATAGTTGTAGATACCTGCAGACATCGCAACGGTGCTGGCGAAAGATCCGGCCAAGAGTTGAACGAGTTTAAACTGCAGACGTCGCAACTACGATGGAATATTCCCTTGACATTTTCAGTCACACCTAAACTCTATTAACATTAATAAATGGGGTCTTTCCTCGAGAAAAAAAAGTTGGGGCCATTTTCTCTCTCATCAATAAGATAACGAAGTTTCTCAACTCTTTTAGTCTCATTTTGCTAGCCATCTTCTGTGGTCACCGCGGCCCTGAGTCATTCACCCGGGACGGAGTCACCGTGACCCCTAAGACCATTCAACCGCAGGGGGGGGCGCACTGGGTCCCACCCAGGGGCCCACCGGAATTAATGGCCCGGGGGGCAGCAGTGACTGTGGCCACGAAAAACGGGGTGAGCAAAAAAAATTTCCAACTCTTTTACCATTCAAATAAATTTTGTCCAATAATATAATCAAGTCTGCCTCACAGATATTGTGACTGATAATGACCCTAATTAATGCGTCGATTAAGAGTCAAATTCATTTGAGAGCAACTAATAATCACTGTCTTTGCAATTTCCTTTTTTTTCCTTCAATTCTTTTTAAATTTTGTTGCGACCAAGTTTTTCATTGCAGTTAAAATAGAAATATATAATTTTTTGTGATCTCCAAGAAATATATGAGCTAGACTTTGGAGGAGTAACTCTTTGTTAATATAAATTTTTTGAGCTCGTAAATACTTGCATTTTTGTCAAGAAGTAAATCAGTTCCTTGTGAGCTGTGTAACTCAGTGGGTCATCAAAGTGTTTAGTGTAAACAAATATGCGAGGTGCGCTTAATTATATAATACAACAATACAAAAGAAGTCAGGAACTAGGCTGAATGAGATTTAAAATGCCATAACTCAAAACACTGTATTAAATTCTTAAAAAAAAACACAATATTAATATTAATATAAAACATATTAATACCAGTAAACTATATTTATTGAACAATAATGCTCTAATCTGTCCGTAATGACCGGCGAATGATCATACTAAAATAGTTCTACTCCTCATATGGTACCATCATGTTACCGTTGGAGACCGACTGTGGGCCTATCTCGTGTTTTTAGTGTAAATTAGTGGTTAACTAAATTTAGTACTCGTGAAACGCGTTTCTCACATCCGATTCGTTTCCCAAAAGGCATTTTTAAAAAAAAAAACTTTATTTAATAAATAATTTCAAAAATAAGTCTCCCCAAACTTATTCCAAAAATCTAATCTTTGACACGTCACGTCGGCAACGAGGCAGTTAGCCTTGCCGGCTTGGTGCCCGCGCTGTCGGAGTCGGTTTTTGCTTCGTCCGGCGGTCGATTTTTGCTTCGCCCGCCGCTGACATGGTCCCACCCTGTCGGGTTGGTTTTTTACTTCGTCCAGGGTTGGTAATCCTGAACGAAGCAATTTTTCGCATGTGTATTATTTTTTTCGGAGTTGCTAACTCCAGACAAAGCAATATTATTTTTATTTTGAATTTTGCTTTGTCCAGGGTTCAACTCTGGACAAAAAGAAAATAATTTCTTTAAAAATTTTCTCTCCGCGTTCCCTCCTCTTCTCTCCCTCCATTCCTCTCTCTCCTCCTCTAACGCACCCTACTGTACATAGCAGCACGACGAGGCCGGCGACAACCGATGACAATGAGGCCGACGACGACGAGCAGCCCTGCTGCTACTGGGATGCTGCTGCCACCAGTGATTAGTCTCTAATTTTGCATAATTGTCATCACATTCTCACATTTATTTAATAATAAATTCTGCTAATAATACCTTGCTTGCTTGATCTTAGGTCAATGGTGTTCAAATGAAGAAGAAGACCCAAATCACCATTTATTTGGTGATTAAAGGGGTATTAAAATAGCTATTGACCTAAAAAGCTGGTTCTGTCAAAACCAGGGGCACCAAACCAGAAACCGGCAACTTTATCCGACAGGGCGACAACCAGACAACGCACGACAGGCGGCGCCGCGCGCGCCGCAAAGGTATTGCCGCGGAAACGCGGCTTTTGCCGCGTTTCCGCGGCAATACGGCGGAGCCACGTGCGCCGTTTGCGGTCAATTCTTGTCCCCTGCGTCCCCCGTTCCTCTGAAGCTATAAATACCCCCCTGGGTTCTTGACTGGGGAGAATGCAGAGTAGAGGCAAGTTTAGGAGTAGTTTTGATTTCCATGTTGTAATTTAGTTTAGGTTAGGTTAGTTTCTCTTCTTCTTCCCCATTGTATATTTCCATTTTTTAGATCTTGTATTAGGAGAAGGAGTGATTCATGAGTGGAATGTAAGAGTACTTGTAGTAGAAGGTGACAAGCTATGAAAGGTGCTCTCTTTACCTCTCTTTGTTTTCTATCTAACTTCTTTTACATGTGTAACTAGTTTTTCCCTCATGGCTCTAACTACTAACCATCTAACTAGTCTTACTTCTTTATAATAATCCACATGAATCTAATAGCCTCACTTTGGCCTTGCTCTTGCAAGAGCCATTGATGGCTCATGATGATGGATCTAACACTCTAACTTCCTAACCGCTAACAAGCTAACATTACTTTACTTCATGCTTGCTCTTATGGGTTTTGATGATCTAAGTGTAGCTTGTACTTGTTATGTTGTGTTGGGTGCTAAAGAGTTACATATGGGCCATGCTTTGAATCGCTCTTGAACCAAGGACTAGTGATGGCCAATGATACGTGTGAGGCAACTATCACTAAGAGGTTAGCGTGTTGGTGGAGTCATTAGTAGTTAGTGCCGTGAGCTTTCTTTATTTTTCACTTATTTTAGAAATACAACAAAAATCACAAAGACATTCTTTTCAATGTTTCCCACTTCTTCGTATTTCACCGTAACTCTCTTTTCTTTTCTTTTCATTCTTTAAAACTTTGAAGAAACTTTAACAAACACGTGAATCAGCCGGTAAAGCTTCTATCGCCTCCCGTCCTTGTGGATACGACCCGTATAGCCACTTCGCTACTACGGAAGAATCGCAAAAGCAGTAACTTCGACCCACATTTCCTTCTCTTATTTAATACTTGCTTTTACGCGACCAAATTTTGGCGCCGTTGCCGGGGATGGGAACGGTTTGATTTCACAAGTTTGCTAACTTTTCTTCTTTGTTTTTTGGTGTGCAGGTTAAAGTTTTAGCATTGCGGAAGTCCACACTTGCTCAAGTGTGGTCGGGTAATTCTTGTATATTTTTCAGCTGCTAATTTTTGTTTATATTACCTGTGCACTGTAAATAATTGTAAGAATTAAAATACGGTAATTGGATGCTTTAAAATGGTTTAGACATTTGCATCTAGGCACGTGTCAATTTTCATTCCAATATCCTGTATTTTATTCTTTTGTTATTGTAATATTGATAGGAGGTGTATATATGGCATTGCATATAGTATAGGACAAACACTTCAGTGATTTACTCGCTTTTTGTGTTCATCTTATCTATATTGCACACTTGCACAAATTTAACTTAAGGGCAAAACCCAAAACAAGATAAGGTGGGGAAGTTATTACCCTCCCTTGGCCCAAAAATCACCACCCCACTCACACAACCCAAGCCTAAATAAAACTTGCTAGACGTTGGCCCCTAGGGACATCTCGGACTCATTTAGGAGATTGACCTAAGGGGAAAGTTGTTAGAATTTGACTCTTGCTAAATCGGTGTCTAAGGTTGGGGATTGAGAGGCGAAACCTCGAAGAACGGTGGTTTGGCATAATTAGGCCCGTTGCTCCGGCACGGATACCTCCCACTGTCTTGCCCCTACCTGGCCGATTAACTTGTGGTCAGCTTCCGACAACAGACCCCCCGTGGACAGTCTAACCAGTTAGGAGTCGTCTAGGTCTAAGTCAACCCTAGCATAGGCTTGTTTTCTTCTTCTTTTTCTTTGTTTGTTTGTTTGTTTGTTTGTTTGTTTTTCTTTTTTTTGTATACTGTGATATGGATTTTAATAACAACAATTCTTTCAATTATAATATGAATTCATATTTCACTCCGACCTCATTTGACTCGGATAACTCTGACCCGGCAATGTACAACATGAACCAACCAGATATGCCGGGTTGGGATTATCAGAATCAATATGACCCATATCCCCAACCATATGATCCTAATTTTCAAAATAATTTCAACTCTTCACAGAGTTCATGGGGATTCACCTACCCCGAGTCAAATTTTCAACCATCTTGTCCACAATTTTCACAATATTTATTCCCCAATTTTGATTCATATACTCCTTGTCCTGAACCACCAATTGAAGAAAAATCATCATTGGAAAGGAGTATGGAAGAGTCCCTACAACAAATGCAAAATTTGCTCAATTCACAATCCTTTTCATATCAAACTCCACATACTCCTTTTCTAGAGCATCCCATTGAAGAAGAATCTGAACTAGAAAAGCGTTTGGAAGTCTGTTGTGAAAGAATGCAAAACATGTTGGACTCATTCTCTCCACCAAATTTTCAAGAGTCATACTCATCTTTTCCAGTCACATCAATTCAAAATGAACAAACTTCAATACTGGACTTGAGTATGGAGCCCTTGCGTGAGTTCGAGCAGCAACCGCAAAATCCGATGGACTCACAAATCCACCATAATTTCCAAAATCCACTTCCATACTCATATTTTCAAGAACCAATCACAAAGAGTATGGAAGACATGATTCCAAATCCAAATTCTGTTACACGGCCTATCAGTAAGTTAGATTCACTTTTGAGCGAATTGATCAATGAGAGCGAGGAAAGCCTTTCTTGTCAAACTTTGACCAATTCCTATATCCCTAGCTCTACTGATTGGACCCATGAATCATGTCATTTTGGAAATCCAACTTCAATTTCAGAACATGCATTTGAACTTGACCATGCTCCAAGTTATGAAAATCGCCTGGACATTCTGGCAAGTTATCCCTTTCCTGAAATTGAAATCGAACCTGACTGTGATCCTGAACCTCATGTTAGTAATTCCATTTCGCTTTTTAACTCAATAATGACCCCGGTATCTTTACCAGATTTTTTCTCTATTCCGGAGTCAACGTTGAATCCTGTACCAGTACACCGTGAAATGGAATCACCAATCTCTCATGATCACACCTCATTCATGGGGACAGTGTGTGAACATCAATTCTTTGGTCTGGACTCTATTTTTGAACCAATTTCGACTCTCATTGTTGACTCTCGACTTGATCTGAGTCAACTTCCCGAGGCAGAATCGGTTTTTGTTCCTGTTCCATTTGAGTCCAAATCAATCATCTCTCAAAATCACACTTCATTGTTGGACAAGAATATTGAAGAAAATGACTCAGTAATTATTTTTGAAATTTGGAAATTAGATGGGATAAATTTTTAAATAAGATCATTCAATCCATCATTTCTTTCTGGGGTCATATTAGAGAGGTCCTTGGTGGATTTCTGGATGATCCACGATATCTTGATTGGGTCGCAACACTTGGCCCAATCCGACCACCTCCAGAACCACCCCTTGAGGTAATCTTCCTTCCCTCTCCATTTATTTCATGTCTATACACATTCACGATGCATTGAGGACCATGCATGTGATAAGTGTGGGGGAGGGATTACTAACGTAGCTAGTTTTATATTTTCTTCTTTTACACTTCTTTTATACTTCTTTTTACTTAAAAATAAATAAAAAAAATAATAAATAAAAAATTTCTTTTCTTTTTACAAAACTTTTTGAAACAAGAGAAATAGTTTTGATCCATTTTAAGAAAATTAAGATTAGCTTAGGAATTAGGAAGACCTAAAATTATGAAATTTTAAACCAAGTCAAAATATAGATCTTGTCTAAATTATAGGATAAGAAAGTAAAATTGAAAAGATAATTTGATCTTGAATTTTTTGCCTTAGATTTATGCACTTCAACACTTACACAATTTTTGGGATTGAAACAAAGACTAGAAATGCCATAAAAATATATATATATAAAAAAATAAAAAAAAATTTGTCAATAAAAAACACTCATTGAAGTTGGGTAATTATGCCTCAGGAAGCATGATTATTCATACCTAAAACGGTGGACAAAAATCAAATAATCCCCTTTAGTTTTGTGGCCTTATTTACTCGAGTCCTTAAGTCCGAGGGATGTTTTCTCATCTGGTGCCCTAAGACCATCTGGTTTGGGAGTCACCGGCTAAAGGCTCACTACCGGGTAGATAAGAAAGCCTAAGAAAACTAAGGGAAGAAAAAAAAAAGAAAAAAAAGAAAAAAAATAATAATAAATAAATAATATATATATTAAATAAATGGCATGAAAGTTAGAGTCGATATCCCAAAAAACTTTCACTGTTCACAAAGTGCATATTTTTCTAAGAATTTTATGAAAGATCAAAGAGTCAATTCAATTTTAAATTCTTACATTTAATTTATCACAAGATTTTTTGCATTCTGACTTAGTTTAAGAAAGAACAATTTCTGGTTAACTTATGACCTTGGATCACTTATATTTTCACAAAAATACTTCAATACTTTTCTCTAATTCAAAATGCGTTTTCAAAAATACTAACATTTAATTTCTTTCTTTATGGATTTTGTGGGTGTAATCTGCTGAAAACCCTCAGGAGACAAAACTCCTCCTCTAAGGGGAACTTAGAGGTTTAACGGCTTGTTGCACATGCTCAGTGCAATCGCGTCACCTGCGAAAGTGGTGTAATAATTTCCTTAGGTTTTTTGTTTTGCTCGGGACGAGCAAAAGATAAGTGTGGGGGTGTGATTAGTCTCTAATTTTGCATAATTGTCATCACATTCTCACATTTATTTAATAATAAATTCTGCTAATAATACCTTGCTTGCTTGATCTTAGGTCAATGGTGTTCAAATGAAGAAGAAGACCCAAATCACCATTTATTTGGTGATTAAAGGGGTATTAAAATAGCTATTGACCTAAAAAGCTGGTTCTGTCAAAACCAGGGGCACCAAACCAGAAACCGGCAACTTTATCCGACAGGGCGACAACCAGACAACGCACGACAGGCGGCGCCGCGCGCGCCGCAAAGGTATTGCCGCGGAAACGCGGCTTTTGCCGCGTTTCCGCGGCAATACGGCGGAGCCACGTGCGCCGTTTGCGGTCAATTCTTGTCCCCTGCGTCCCCCGTTCCTCTGAAGCTATAAATACCCCCTGGGGTTCTTGACTGAGGAGAATGCAGAGTAGAGGCAAGTTTAGGAGTAGTTTTGATTTCCATGTTGTAATTTAGTTTAGGTTAGGTTAGTTTCTCTTCTTCTTCCCCATTGTATATTTCCATTTTTTAGATCTTGTATTAGGAGAAGGAGTGATTCATGAGTGGAATGTAAGAGTACTTGTAGTAGAAGGTGACAAGCTATGAAAGGTGCTCTCTTTACCTCTCTTTGTTTTCTATCTAACTTCTTTTACATGTGTAACTAGTTTTTCCCTCATGGCTCTAACTACTAACCATCTAAGTAGTCTTACTTCTTTATGATAATCCACATGAATCTAATAGCCTCACTTTGGCCTTGCTCTTGCAAGAGCCATTGATGGCTCATGATGATGGATCTAACACTCTAACTTCCTAACCGCTAACAAGCTAACATTACTTTACTTCATGCTTGCTCTTATGGGTTTTGATGATCTAAGTGTAGCTTGTACTTGTTATGTTGTGTTGGGTTGTAAAGAGTTACATATGGGCCATGCTTTGAATCGCTCTTGAACTAAGGACTAGTGATGGCCAATGATACGTGTGAGGCAACTATCACTAAGAGGTTAGCGTGTTGGTGGAGTCATTAGTAGTTAGTGCCGTGAGCTTTCTTTATTTTTCACTTATTTTAGAAATACAACAAAAATCACAAAGACATTCTTTTCAATGTTTCCCACTTCTTCGTATTTCACCGTAACTCTCTTTTCTTTTCTTTTCATTCTTTAAAACTTTGAAGAAACTTTAACAACACGTGAATCAGCCGGTAAAGCTTCTATCGCCTCCCGTCCTTGTGGATACGACCCGTATAGCCACTTCGCTACTACGGAAGAATCGCAAAAGCAGTAACTTCGACCCACATTTCCTTCTCTTATTTAATACTTGCTTTTTACGCGTTCAGCCAGCAAGGTTGTTCGCCGTCGGCGGCGTCGCCACTGGCCTCATTGTGTCGCCATGCCCGATGGGCGGTATTAGAGGAAGAGAGAAGGGGAGAGGGAGAAGGGGAAGGGAGGGGGAGGGGGAGGGGGAGGGGTAGAGGAGAGAGAATTTTTTTTAAAAAAGAAGTAATTTCTTTTTTGTCTAGGGTTGTCAATCTCGAACAAAGTAAAATCTAAAAAATAATAATAATTTTCGCCTTTGGGATTGGCAACCCGGACAAAGCAGACGAGCAATTTTTTGTCAAATTCTGATTTTTCAGGGTTGCCAACCCAAACAAAACAAATTCAAAAAAAGAAAAATATTGCTTTGTCTAGGGTTGACAACCCCAGACAAGACAATAAACAGACAACGAAAAATAGAATCGTCTTGGGGTGTCAATTGGGAATGAAGTAAAACCACTCCCCGCCAACGCGACGTCATGCAGGCGAAGCGAACCGCCTCGCCGCCGACGTGACATGTTAGAGTCCGATTTTTTGAATAAGTACGAGAAGCAGTAGACTTTTGGAATTATTTATTAACTGAGTTTTTTTTTTAAAAAAATGCCATACAATTTATATGCATATGTCATTTATTCATATTTCATATACTTGAATGAAATGCTTAAAAATATGCTCCTTTATTGGCCTCGCACTTGGTTGCACATAGTACACCTTCTCAATCTTAATTGTTATTCTTTCCTCGCTCTAAAATAAAATATAGAAAAACTTTGTCCTGCTGTTGTTTAAAAGTCTAACGAGTGTTATTAATAAAATGCCAACTCTTATTATTTTGATGATGGAGAGATTATTATACTTCAGTATATCAGTGAAACACAATAAGAACAATGGTGTAGGATAGAGAATTCCCTTGAGATGGTCTAATGGCACGCGCATCCTTAGCAGACAACATTAAGATCAGTGGATAAAAATGCCAAAACATTTGCATCCAATCACAAAAAAAGAGGGAATATTAGCACTCACTAAATTGATAAAGGCACTTATTTCATTAATACACCCACTAAATTAATAAAAACACTCTTAATTTTTCTAAAATTTTCTACAACACCCTTCCTCCTTGCCCTCTCCTTCTCCTCCTTCCGCCGCCCTCATCCCCTCGCCGTCCCTCAGCCCCGCCACCCTTCCCCTCCCTCCACCCAAGGTTTCGAGACCGGGCTCCAACAAGCTATCCTGAGCGATCACAGTGAAGGTCGACATATGTGCAATCATTTGAAACACCCCTCTCTAAATAACAAAAAGTCGCCTCTTTTTCACAACCACAAAACTAATTCTTAAACTTGCGCAGAGCTAGAAACTTAGAACATCAAGGAGTCGACTTTATTGAGAAAGAATCCCAAGCTCGGAAAATCAAATCTTTTAAGAAATCTATAGCTTATTGGATCAAATCCGACCAATGAAACCCTAGAATTCAACAAATAAGGGTGGAGATATTAGGGTATTGGAGTTGAAAAAAGCGTCTAATTCCTTCACTGTAATTTTAAAGGACACTTTTTTCAGCAGTTGGAGATATTAGGATATTTGAAGGGGGATGGGAGAGGTCGGGGAATGGGGGGGCCGCCGCTCACCGCATGCCGTTACCACTGCCGCTACCCGTGGAAAGAGGAGGAAGAAGGAGAGGGTTTTTAGACTTTTATTTAGTGGCTAAATTTGTTCAAAAAATTAATGATATTTTCGTAATTATTGAATGGGAGTCTTTATCAATTTAGCGGATGCTAATACGGCTCCGATCACAAAAGCTTTAAATAATAACAAATGTATCAATGTTTTTTTCCCCTGTAACACGAACAAATGAGGATCGTGTCAATGCTTGGAAATAGTGAACCATTCAAATGGAAAAGAGACTATCATAAACTCCAAGACATTTGCAAACAAAAATAATATATTTAGAAGCCTTCTCATTAACGCAACTTGTGATCGGAAAATGACAACCATTTACAGAAAGGAAAAAGACTAATCTTACATAATAGTAGCGTTACTAGTGTAATTATTTTCTGAAGACTGCAGAGTTTACAGCAAAGTTCGAAGTAAGAACACAAACAAAACACTTGTGCTTCTAATACAAGCTTTTTTTTAACTTAAAAAATAATATATCTATGGAGATTGGTCCTCTTGGAGAAAGTAGGAGTGGACATTGACACTAGGGGTGAGCATCGGTCGGTTCGGTTCGGTTTTTGCTAATTTTTGTAAAACCGAACCGAACCGATTAGACTTAGTAACCGAACCGAACCGAATCAACTCAGTTCGGTTCGGTTTTTCGGTTTTTTCGGTTAGGTCAATATATTGTCATCATTTCTTACATTTTTTAATCACCATTATGTTATCATTCTTTAATATTATAATCTCAAATATCTATTACCCAAATTAGAAATAAGAAAAAGATTCTAAGCTTAATGTGAATTGAAAATTTCATATTCTAAAACTTTTACACCGTATTTGTGCTCTTATATCAAAACTCATATAATTATTACTAACTTTTAATAATAAGAATGAAAAAAAGAACTATATTAATATAAATATTATTCTCAATTGTGATGACGTACTTAATATTGCTTTCACATATTCAACATAAAAAAGATGGTATTACTAAAACTAATGAGATAAGCTTCCACCAGTTTTTATTATGAACTATATGATTCACTAAATTGAATTTGAGTAGATTAATATATAGGGTGAGAAATTCGGTTCGGTTCGGTCTATTCGGGTTTTGGAACACAAAACCGAAACCCGACCGAATTAGAGCGGTTCGGTTCGGTTCGGGTTCGGGTTTCGGTTTTTGGTCGGTTATTTCGGTTATAACCGAACTCTGCTCACCCCTTGATTAAGATACCCATCAGATTATGACACCCACAAAATTGAGAAAGACACGCACTAAGCACCCACAAAATTTTCAAAATAACCATATTACTCCCTTCTCCTCCTTCCCTCTCATTCTGCTTGGTTGCCGTCTGCCGCCTCAGCCCCCCTTTCCCGACATTAATCTTCACCATAAAAAGTAAGCAAAACACAAATTTCATTAAAAAAACCCATTAAAATAAATCAATAGTGATAATGACGATAAATACAAAGACAAATCAACTGAATGAACAATCTTAGAGCTTAAGGGATTCTCCACAGTTCCTCTCAAAAAAGTCTCAAACTTGGGGAATCAAATGAAATAATAAAAAATAAACATGAATTTCTAGCTGATTTCAAAGAAAGCGACATCAATTATCAATTTCAACTCAATCAAAACAATAGGATCAAAAATACTACAGAAAATTCAAATAAAATCCAGCTAATGGCATAAAAACAAACAGATTTTCATCAAATTAAGAGCTATCATCTTCTTCCTTTGAGTAGTGATTACAGTCAAGAGCTTATCCCTCGCTTCGACCACTTTGGCCTCAGTCCACGCCTAAGTCCTTGCCCTCGATCCACACCTTCGAGCCCTTTCGGAAGCTCACTCGACCCCTAAATGCTCATGTGTTTCAGATTTTTATTGTGATGGGAGTGAGAGAAGAGGGCGACGGGGGGGGGGGAGGAAGAGGGCAGGGAAGGAGGCGGGGGACCGTTGTGTTAATCTCACATCATGGTGGCCCACTTAACCTTGGTTAATTATTGGATTCCTAATTAAAGTTAACTGATATAATAGATGCCCATATTAAAGTGACATTTGTGTAAAGTTTTAATAATCATCTGGGGTATGAAGGAACTATGATGGGTGGTTTTATCATGGGTGATTATTTGCAATTATGAGACCCACTTCTCTCCTCCTGTGAATGACACAAAAACTTCTCCTTTGTTTTGAGAACGCCATCACTTTGAGAATTAGGGTTTGTGATAAGAGAAGGAGACAGAGAGAAGAGGATCATTGCATTAGGATTCTTGCAGGATTAAAGAGAAAGGATCAAGGTCATCATCCAACTACTTTCTTCAGTTAATCAATGGCTTCAGGTATGGTGATTTTAGTATTGTTTAATTATGAATGCATTCAATTCCTTGAGATGTTTTGATTCTAGATCCATACTTATTTTAATCCGCATTATAGTTCAGTTTAATTATCTTACATTTGGTATCAGAGCCTAGGTTTTAGAATCAATACATCTTGGATTATGGATTATGGGAAATTAGGGTTTTTGATTAACAATTCATAAAAATAAAATTTTTGATCTTTTAATTGTGGAATTAATAGAGGATTACATAACCCTAATATCCTGTTCATACTCCTCTAATTGTACAATTAATTGGGATCAAAATTCAGGAATTAGAACCCCTAATTTTCCCTAATTTTGGATTAAATCGATTAAGTAGAAACTGCCTTTGATAACTGCTTCGTCGACTATTAGTCGACTAGCCCGAAACACTAGTCGACTAATTCCCTTTTCCAGAAAGTTTAAAAGTCTCTGTTTCGATACAGGAGTCGACTTGAAATTTAGTTGATATTTTGGGTAGTCGACTAATTAGGGTATAGTCGACTAATCAATTTGCCCAAGTCGACTAACAGAGTGACCCGAAAGTTAAGAGGTCTCTGTTGACAACAGGAGTCGACTTATAATTTTGTGTAGTCGACTAATATTAAGTATAGTCGACTTATTATTTTGGCCTAGTCGACTAGACTTGATAATAGTTAGTCGACTTGACTTGACCTCAAGTCGACTTAACTTGACCCTAGTCGACTGGGACTTTCACTATGGTCGACTTATATTGGTTCAAGTCGACTAATAGTTCCTTGACCAGTCGACTAATGCTTGTTTAATTCAATCATAATGTATGTTACACATTTGAGATTATGGTGTTAATATTGATTGATGTTGGTCAAGTAATGAATTGAAGTATTATAGTATTACTCAAATAAAAGGTTAGAGAATATTATTGGTTAGTTTTGTATTCATACGGTTTATTGATTTAGTAGTTGCCAAAGTGACCTATGTTAGTAAACCTTATGAATATACAACTACATAAAAGACTTGTCATTGAGGGTGACATTAAAGACAATAATACTCTCGATGGCGGTTCTAATTAGGAGATTGGGACTGACCCAAAGGAAAGTCTCTTTCAAATAATTATGAACCGGGATAGGGTAGTGTAATTTATGTAACTTAATGGTGTAGAATTGGATACCCAAAGGTAACATGACTTACTATCTAAGTGACATAAATTATATTAGACCTACATAGGTGATAAAAGTTCTCACCTAAAGAGTGAACACTAGATATGCTTAGGTTTCGCCCAAAGGAGAAATCAAAGTGATATCAATAGTTCATCTTAATTAAATTTAAGATTTTGTATTGATTCGAGGCCTTAATGTGAGCTTGTCCTATTTTGTTTCAGTGAACGTTCCCACTTCCCTTCACACTCATGCAACTAGCATTCCAGCCCTGGATGGTACAAGCTTCTCTGAGTGGTTTGAGCATGTCCAATTCACACTGGGTGTACTGGACCTTGACATGGCTCTTTTAGTAGAGAAACCTGATGAAGTGACTGCTGAAAGCACTACAGACCAGGTTAGCCATGCCAAAGTTTGGGAAAGGTCGAATAGACTCAGTCTCATGTTCATCAAGATGACCATTGCCAATAACATCAAGACTTCACTCCCACATACTACTAGTGCATCTGAACTTTTAACTGCTGTTAAAGACCGATTTAAGTCTGCAGATAAGTCATTAGCTGGCACCCTTATGGCTGAACTGACTACCATGAAATATGATGGTAATAGAGGAGTTCAACAACACATTCTAAATATGACTGATAAGGCTGCGAAGTTAGGATCACTGGGAATGAAAGTGGATGAATCCTTCTTAGTACAGTTCATCCTCAACTCACTTCCTCCTCAGTTCGGGCCATTCAAGATCCACTATAATACTCATAAGGATAAGTAGAATCTGAATGAGCTAACTGGTATGTGTGTACAAGAGGAAGTGAGACTGAGGCAAGAAGGGCATCACTCAGTGTTGGCAGTATCTCAAGGAGCTATCCATAAGAAAGGTAAATATGGAAGAGGTAAGAGGTTTCCACCAAAGAAAGGGAATGACCATGGGGAAAGTAGCCAAGGTCATGGAAAGTCTTTCACTGTCAAATGCTACTTCTGTGGCAGAAAAGGACATGTGAAGAAGGACTGCAACAAGAGGAAGGCTTGGTTCGAAAAGAAAGGTATAAATCTTTCTTTTGTATGTTATGAATCAAATCTTGCTGAAGTTCCTTCTAATACTTGGTGGATTGACTCTGGAGCCACAACTCACATAACTAATTCAATGCAGGGATTCCTTACAATCAGGAAACCGAAGGAAAGTGAGAGATTCGTCTTTATGGGGAACCGTCTCAAAGTAGAGGTCGAGAATGTTGGAACTTATCTACTAATCTTAGAGACGGGTCATCAGATGAATCTTGAGGATACTTTTTATGTACCTTCGATTTCTAGGAACTTAATGTCATTATCCAAATTAGATGTTTTTGGATATTCTGTTTTATTCAGTTGTGGAAAACTCAGTTTAATGTATAATTCAATGTCGGTTGGACACGGAATTTTATGTGATGGTTTATATAAAATTTCATTGAATGATGAGTTTGTACAATCTCTTTTATCTCTGCATTCGAATGTTGGTATTAAACGTGGCTTAATAAATGAAAAATCCTCTATCTTGTGGCATAGACGACTGGGGCATATCTCCAGGGATAGAATTATAAGATTAGTGAAGAATGGGATTTTGGATAACCTAGACTTCACTGATTTTGATGTGTGTGTGGATTGCATAAAAGGAAAGCAAACCAAACACACTAAGAAAGGTGCCACAAGAAGTAAAGAGCTTCTTGAAATAATTCATACAGATATTTGCGGACCACTCTCCATTCCATGTTTTACGGGAGAGAGATACTTCATTACCTTTATAGATGATCTGTCACGTTATGGTTATGTGTATCTAATTCATGAAAAGTCTCAGGCTGTTGACATCCTTGAGGTGTTCATTACAGAAGTCGAGAGACAATTAGATAGAAAAGTTAAAATCATAAGATCAGATCGAGGTGGTGAATTTTATGGTAGATATGATGAGTCAGGACAACATCCTGGCCCATTTGCCAAATTTCTAGAAAACTATGGTATTTGTGCTCAATACACAATGCCAGGTACGCCTCAGCAGAATGGTGTTGCTGAAAGGCGAAACCGGACTCTTATGGATATGGTTAGGAGCATGATGAGCTTCTCTAATGTACCTAATTCATTGTGGAATGAAGCCTTAAAGACTGCTATGTATATCTTAAACAGGGTTCCTAGTAAGGCAGTCCCTACAACTCCCTTCGAGTTGTGGACTGGTAGGAAACCTAGTTTAAGACATTTACATGTTTGGGGTTGTCCAGCAGAGGCTAGAATATATAATCCACAAGAAAAGAAATTAGACTCAAGAACAATATCTGGGTATTTCATTGGTTATCCAGAAAAGTCTAAGGGGTACAAATTTTATTGTCCTAACCATAGTACAAGAATTGTTGAAACTGGTAATGCCAGATTCCTTGAGAATGGTGAAATTAGTGGGAGTGATGAACCAAGAAAGGTAGATCTTGAGGTGGTAAGGGTAAATATCCCAATACCCTTTCCTTCAAGAGAAATTGTTGTCCCTCAGCTTGATCATCAAGCTGAGATACCAGAACAACATTATGATATTGGTTCACCACTCCATGAGGATATCGCCATTGAAAATATTGTAGAACCACCACAACCGGCAGCTTTGAGAAGATCTCAAAGGGAAAGAAGATCTGCCATTTCAGATGATTATGTGGTATATCTACAGGAATCTGATTTTGATATTGGGATAAATAAAGATCCAGTTTCATTTTCACAAGCCATAGAATGCAATGATTCTAGTAAATGGGTTGATGCTATGAATGAAGAGTTGAAATCTATGGACCAAAATAAAGTCTGGGATATGGTCGAATTGCCTGATAACTGTAAGAAAGTCGGGTGTAAATGGGTCTTTAAGACCAAGCGCGACTCTAAAGGCAATATCGAACGATATAAGGCCAGACTTGTGGCTAAAGGTTTCACTCAGAAAGAAGGCATTGACTATAGAGAAACCTTCTCTCCAGTATCAAGGAAGGACTCTCTTAGAATCATTATGGCCCTTGTAGCTCATTATGATTTGGAGTTACATCAAATGGATGTGAAAACAGCTTTTCTGAATGGAGATTTGGATGAGGAAATTTACATGGAGCAACCTGAAGGGTTCGCAAAGAAAGGAAAAGAACAATTGGCTTGCAAATTAAAGAAATCCATATACTGACTTAAATAAGCTTCCAGGCAATGGTATATAAAGTTTAATGATATCATTACCTCTTTTGGATTTACAGAAAACACTGTTGATCAGTGTATATATCTAAAGATCAGTGGGAGCAAGTTTATATTTTTGGTTCTGTATGTGGATGATATCTTGTTAGCCAGTAGTGATATTGGTTTACTGTATGAAACTAAAGGCTATCTTACCAAGAATTTTCAGATGGTTGATATGGGTGAGGCAACTTATGTTATTGGCATAGAGATCTTCAGGGATAGATCTCGAGGATTGCTAGGACTGTCTCAGAAAGGTTATATCAATCGAGTCTTGGAAAGATTTCATATGGAATTGTGTTCAGCCAGTTGTGCACCCATTATGAAGGGTGACAAATTAAGTGGGAGCCAGTGTCCTAGAAATGACTTAGAAAAGGGTCAAATGCAGAAAGTTCCGTATGCGTCAGCTGTTGGGAGCTTGATGTATGCACATACTTGTACCAGGCCAGATATCAGTTTTGCTGTTGGGATGTTAGGAAGATACCAGAGCAATCCAGGAATGGAACACTAGAAATTGGCTAAGAAGGTAATGCGGTATCTTCAGGGGACGAAGGACCATATGCTCACATATAGGAGATCAGATCAGTTGGAAGTGATAGGCTATTCGGACTCAGATTTTGCTGGTTGCCCAGATAGCAGGAAGTCTACTTCAGGCTTCATATTCATGCTAGCAGGTGGGGCAATCTCGTGGAAGAGTGTAAAGCAGTCTATCACTGCTTCATCCACGATGGAGGCTGAGTTCATAGCTTGTTTTGAAGCCTCGAATCATGCATTATGGTTACGGAATTTTATCTCAGCACTTGGTGTAGTTGACTCTATTGCCAGGCCGCTGAAGATATATTGTGACAATACAGCAGCCGTTTTCTTCTCTAAGAATGGAAAGTACTCTAATGGTTCCAGACACATGGAACTTAAGTACTTGGTGGTTAGAGAAAGAGTTCAGAAACAGAAGGTGTCAATTGAAAGTATAAGTACCACTTTAATGGTTGCTGATCCAATGACCAAAGGATTGCCTCCAAAGACATTCAAGGAACATGTTGTTAGAATGGGTCTTTTGAGCAATCTGTAAATGTATGTTTTGGTACTTGTATAATTGACAATATTGCGCAATAAAAGTTTGTTTCTGTATTTCCTGTTATCCAATTATGTGTGCACATATTATGTATGGATGTTTGTTAAACAGGAAATGTCTTAACAAGACAATTACAGGGGTCATTTTGGTTATGGACTCAATTAGTAAGGGTTATCAATGTTGTGGTACATAGAAGGGAGTATGACGTGGATGTTGTATAACCGCTATGACTCGCATTGGTGGTCCAAGCTAATTGCAGTATTACAGTATTTCATATTTGGGCTTATCAGTTGTTGTTTTAAAATTCGTGATCACGTGTCAAGGTTTTTCAGTATGGAATCCAATGGAGTCATAATGTTTTTGAAAATGAGTCTTTTCTTTTATTTGTTTTCTAAAGTTTTAACCTAATCGGTTAGTGGTCCAAGCGGGAGAATGTTAATCTCACATCATGGTGGCCCACTTAACCTTGGTTAATTATTGGATTCCTAATTAAAGTTAACTGATATAATAGATGCCCATATTAAAGTGACATTTGTGTAAAGTTTTAATAATCATCTGGGGTATGAAGGAACTATGATGGGTGGTTTTATCATGGGTGATTATTTGCAATTATGAGACCCACTTCTCTCCTCCTGTGAATGACACAAAAACTTCTCCCTTGTTTTGAGAACGCCATCACTTTGAGAATTAGGGTTTGTGATAAGAGAAGGAGACAGAGAGAAGAGGATCATTGCATTAGGGTTCTTGCAGGATTAAAGAGAAAGGATCAAGGTCATCATCCAACTACTTTCTTCAGTTAATCAATGGCTTCAGGTATGGTGATTTTAGTATTGTTTAATTATGAATGCATTCAATTCCTTGAGATGTTTTGATTCTAGATCCATGCTTATTTTAATCCGCATTATAGTTCAGTTTAATTATCTTACACGTTGGCGATCGCCGCGGAAGGAGGAGGCGTCCGAATAATGGTGGAAGAAGATGAGAGAGATATTTGAACTTTTCTCTAGAGGTAAAAGTGTGCAAAAACAAAAAATGGTGCTCTTGTAATATTTTGATGGGTGTCTTGGTCAAATTGTTGGGTGCTAATATCTGCCGCTGGAGAAAGTTCTCCCCCAGAATATTCTGCCTACTTTCAACCATTCGAATTTTGTCACGAAACTCAACAGCCCTCAAACAAGACCAGTTCTATTTTAACCATTAAAATCAACGGCTAGGGTTGGTTCCTTTCGCGTGAAGGATCAAGTGATGGTCCTTCACGCTCATCATAGTTGATGGACGATTCAGAAAATAAGAGAGAGAAAAAATAAAAACACGTTTTGTGAGCCTCATCACAAACAAACGTATCAAACCTTCCTACACTTAATCACTCCCCAATTTAAGACGCAAATCAAACACAAAGAATATCAAAAAAATGGTTCGATATTTTGTGCTCTTCCATCCAAGAGAAGCACCGCCCTCCCTCTTAATCTTGCACCTGCTGCTCCTCCAAGGCCTGCAAACAACTGCTGGTACTCTCAGCCACCAAGTTATAAAACCAGACTGCACTGGAGAATCCTACACACAGAACAGCCCCTTCGCGGCCAACCTTGCCACCCTCCTCTCCTCCCTCACCACCAAGTCAACTTCATCCCACTCTGCGACCGCTAATGCTACCAGTAGGAACAGTTCGGATGGCGCCTATGGTCTGTTCATGTGCCAAGGCGATCTTATCACCTTGGACTGCAACGCTTGCATCAGCAACGCCGCTGCAACCATCACCCAGAGCTGTCCTGCAGTACGCCAGGCCGTCATCTGGTATGACTATTGTGAACTCCGCTACTCTGACTTCAATTTTTTCGGTATCCCCAACACAGCTGGATTCAGCATGAACAACCCCAATGAGAAGACAAGCTCAAAAGAACCGTTTACAGTGGTGGCTGACCTTGTGCAGTCTGCACCGCTTCAAAGACCCCTAATGTTCGCCTCAAAGGCCTTGGTCAGTGACAGCCTTTATGCGCTCGCGCAATGCACAGTTGATCTCAGCACCGATGGCTGCAGCGAGTGCCTGACGACGATATTGGATGACATCAACTCTTGCTGCACGGAGTGGAATGGGTGGCGGTACCTGGCGACCAGCTGCTGGGTAAGGTACGAGTACACACCCTTCCTTCAAAACCTCACATACACAGAGATCGGTCGGAACAATTGCTCGGCATCCACTTTCCCACCTAATAATCTTGCGAAAATGGAATCGAATCTCAATAATCTTCTGTCAAATCTGACAGTTGAAGCTAAGACAAGCGGATTCTACAATACCACCACCGGGGAGAGTCCAGACCAGCTCTATGGCCTAGCCCTCTGCCGGGCTGACCTCCTCCCATCAAGTAATGAGTGCTATACATGCCTCAGCAAAGCTGGGAAAACCATAGCAGGAGACTGCCCCAATAGCACAGAAGGGATCATATGGTACGAGAAGTGCCTCATGAGATATTCAAACCAAAACTTTTTTGGAGTGGTGGATTCGGCCGGACAGACTCTATGCGGCGTGGAGCAAGTCAGCCAAGCAGCCAGTGACGCTACGATCAAGTTGGCCACGAGCCTTGTGGCAAGTGCTGCAAATAATCCACTGATGGTTGCTGCTGAAGAAGAGGAGGCAGTTAGTAGCTCGTTGTCAAGCTATGTTTTGGTGCAGTGCACAAGAGATCTCAGTAGTGAAGGCTGCCAGAACTGCTTAGAAAAAGGATTGGGCGAAGTTGGTCCAAAATGCAAGCAAACTAACGGGTGGCGATATCTATCACGAAGCTGCACGCTGAGGTACGAGGATTTTGCCTTCTTCAACAAGGCAGCAATACCATCACCAGGGCCTCCACCAGCAGCTTCCCCGACGAACGAAGGAGGTGAGATCTTTTGTTGCTCAAACCTGATAGTAGCCTCAAAGTTAATTAAGTGCTAGATTGACCAAGAAAAGTGTTAGTACAATGTATAAGAAAGTATGACGAATTCTCTCACATTCGGATTTAAAAACAAAAGACAAATTAGCAGAAGGCACAAAATGTAAATAATTAAAAAAGTTTAGAATTGTGATATGTAATTTTGATATGTCACTCAGGAGGCACAACAAAACATTACCAACAAGAAAAAAAAAACAAATATAACATTGGCCATTGATTAATGAGTATTTTATGATAGTACATTTTGGGTCCTTCAGGAATAGCTTGTGAATAATTTTCAAATTCATGGATAGTTCGACGACCAGGGAAAGACTTATTCGGCCTCAGAGTAATTTAGAAATGTCACTTGACCACTGTATAATTTGCAGGACATCCAAAGATTATGTACAAACTTGGAGAAGATAGTATTTATGACCGAGAAAATAGAATTAACACATTGAAATTTTCCAACATTTTGAGATAGAATTTTAATTCTTTTCTTATCTGAACAGACAGGAGAAAAAAGAAAATATCGAGTGCTTGGATTGCTGCCATTGTTGCATCTGTTCTTGGAGCAGTTCTATTGGGCCCTCTTCTATACTGTCTATGGTGGAGACTGAGAAAGAAAAATGGTAGATATATAATCAATGTTTCAATCTAAAAAATAATGTTCTAGGGATGTGGTTATTGAGTATCCTCCCTCATTCTTTCTTCCAGATAGAGGCGCTCGGTTCATTAATCTCTCCCCTCCACCAGCCGTCGCGGATTTGCCCCTATTGGATCTGGTTATTATACAAGCAGCCACAAGTAACTTTTCTGATGAGAATAAACTCGGAGAAGGTGGCTTTGGTCCTGTTTATAAGGTACTGGAGACTAACCCATGAGCTGGTTCCATTAGATCTTTGTTGTGTCCTGATCAATGACTCATGCAAACTTCTTCTTAGGGCACAATGCATGATGGAAAGGAAATCGCAGTCAAGAGGCTGTCAAAAAAATCCAAGCAAGGTGATGCTGAATTCAAGAACGAGGTGAAACTAATAGCAAAACTTCAGCATCGAAATCTTGTTAAGATGTTGGGTTGCTGCATTGAGAGAGGAGAAAAATTGCTCGTTTATGAATTTCTGCGCAATAGAAGTCTGGATGCCTTTCTATTCGGTTAGTGGTTTCACTTATACATTCCACAGGAACTCTATGTACAATAAAAGCCTTCATACTTCCAATTTTGGTCAGTTTTATCTGTCAGTAATACAATATTTTCCTATTAATTTCAGATCCCGATAAGCGTGCTCAGCTTGATTGGAACAGAAGAGTACAGATCATTGCAGGAATTGCAAGGGGTCTTCTCTACCTTCATGAAGACTCAAGACTAACTGTAATTCACAGGGATCTTAAAGCTAGCAATGTGTTGTTGGATGATGAGATGAATCCAAAGATTTCAGATTTTGGCATGGCAAAGATTTATGGCGCGGATGCAAGTGAAGCTAATACTAACAGAATTGTTGGAACTTAGTAAGTGAATCTAATATCCTAAAGTCATAATGATTTTGGTTACCAGAACCCTTACTTTTGATGCAAAACAGTGGATACATGGCGCCAGAGTATGCAATGGAGGGTCTTTTCTCCGTGAAGTCAGATGTCTACAGCTTTGGAGTTCTCTTACTGGAGATCATAAGCGGGGAAAAGAATGGCCGCCCACATTTTGAAAGATTTGGCGAGACCCTTCTCAGACGGGTGAGATTTTTTCCCTATAGTTTGCTAATTTCTAGCATGAGTGCCTATATGGATTATGCCACGTAATATTTTTTTTTTAATGACTACTTTATAATGAGACTAGTATTTTATTTTTCATACAAAATTTTTTAGACCCGTGGACAACTAGATTTTTTTAAAAAATATATATAGTTCACTATTCCATTCTAATTAAACACAAATATAATAATTACCATGTGGGGTTAATCACTATATTTTCATATTTAATTATAATTGTTAATGTCATAAATGTATGAGACTAAAATTAAAATTTTCTTTGTCACTTAACATCATTATAATTAAGAATGTTGTGGCAATTACTTAATTAATTAAATGTTACTTTAATATGACATTAAAATTGACTAAAATTAATGTCATGTGTAAGTAATGCCATGTATAAGTAGTTATTCCAAATACTACTTACAAAAGAAGAATTTAATCTATACATGATGTTCATATCAGTCAAAAAAAAGTTCAATTTATCTCAAATAGATAAATATCAGAATTAAATAGCAAATTTATCTCAAGTAGATAAATATGTTATTTTAGGATCCCATTACAAACAGCCTCTAAATTGCAATATTACAATTTCTACACTGATTCTGTAAATTTTGAATTGCATAAATGATCTCGAAATTAATTTGGACTAAACTGTAAATACTAAATTTTTGTATAACTGAAGAAAAGTTACTAGATTCAGATTTTATTTTCAGAACAGTTGCAACATGTAAATTGTATTTGCATAAAAACACTGGAATATTAACAGTAAGTTCAGAATCTAAACAGAATTAAGTTTTGGTATAATTCTATTTTATCAAGGATTCTAATATAAAAAGAATCAAATTTTCAATACAATGATGATTGGATTTATCTTTATTCTCCAATAATTAATAAGATAAAATTCAACAAATATTCTATTAGAATATGTTATCCAGTAAATGTTGTGGCTCCGGCATAGAGCTCCTTGTGCCTAGCGCCTTCTATCCGGGCAACAACCAACTTGAGGAACTCAAGTAACGGAAATGAACGCGCCGGAGAAGTACCCACAGGCACAAAAACAGAGAACTAAGAGGGAAAGCAATCCAACATAGTATTTAACGAGGCTCGACAATTTGCCTACGTCCTTGGGGCAAAGGAGAGAGCGATTTTATTGATTCAACAATCAATTACAACTTGTTCCTTGCTCCAAGGAATTTCCAGGAGGATTTTCTTAGAGGAATACAATTCATGAGGGCTCTAACCCATATTTATAAAGAGTCCCAGGGATTTAGGAAACCCCGATTAAATTCGACCCTAGTCAGAAGAGGAGTCTGAATCCATTCAGGAGTGACAGAACGCGTCTGTGGCTCGACCTACCCTTGTTCTTGGTTGATCGGCTCGGTCGACCAGGACCAACTGAGAGCTAATGCTTGCTAGTCAGTTGACCGTTCCTTTGCTACGGTTGACCGGTGATCGACTGGGCTATCCTGTGTGTTGGCCCAAGGTTACAATCACCCGTTTTTAGTGTGTTTTGATGATTACAAAACATATTAGTTATTTGTACTAATATTGTTTATTGGTTAAGTGTGTTTCAGGGTTCTAACTAAACTAGAAGGGTTCTTCCCTAAAGGAAAGTGTTTTGAATTCAAGTCAACTCAATTTGGGATCAAGAATCAAGTTTTGAAGATCATATGGTGAAAAGCCCTCTTGAAGCACTTGTAGTACTTAGAACCAATGTAAGAAATAAGTTGTTAAAGTTTGAGTTTTGGAAATTGGCTCTAGGATACACACACACATTTTTAAATACAAGTTTTCAAACTTAAAGTTTTTGTTTCTAAGTTTTTCTCATGAATATACATGACTCCAAGTTTTACAAAGACATATATCATTTTTTCATGTATACTCTTTTCATCATGATACTTAGATACTCTTTACTTCAAAATATTTTTTAAAGCAAAAAATTCCAAGTCCTGCTGCTATTTTTTCTGTTTCAGGCTTGACCGGCCGACTGGCACGGTCGACCGGCGCCAGTATCAGGACGTGCACGTTTGTGCACGTCTGTCGGCCGACCGCTTGGGTCGACCGACTGAAAGCAGTTGCTCTCGGGTTTTCTGGGTCGACCGCCCAGGTCGACCGCCAGGTCGACCGCCCGAAGAAAACTGTGTTTTCTCTTAGAGGACGGTCGACCCGACCGGTCGACCCGAGCCCAACGGCTCTTTGCCAGCAGAGCTGGCGGCCGACCGGCCCGGTCGACCGCCAGGCCTGCAAAAGCCCAACGGCTCTTTCCTCTTTTGTGCAAGTCTGAAATCTGTCTTTTTAATCTGTTTTGGCAGACTTTTTCTGAGGTTTTGGAGATCTTTTTCAGAGCAAATAAGCTTAAAATAAATTGTTTTTAACCTATTTCTCTCCCTATAAATAGAGGAGAAGAGTCTCTTGCAAAATACCAAGAAAAATCCTCAAGTTTTCATAGTTTTCAAAAAGAAAAGAAAAGTGTTTAAGCTCCTCATTTCCTACTCTTTCTTGAGCTTGTTTTCAGTTGTGTTTGTTAACAAAAATCATCTCTACAACTGAGTTTTCTCACTACACTTCATAGAGCCAAAAATCACTTACTCATTCCATAAGGAAGTTGTAAAAGAGTGATAGATTGTAAGAGTTTAAGTGATCTTGTTGTGATCACTTTGGTTACTTGTTCCTCTTCTTGTTCTTGTGGAGACACCTCTTCGGTAGAGATTATTGTACTTGGTGGAGCTCGGTGCTCGGGTCTTCGGTAGACCGTTGTAATCGTCCTCGGTGGATAGTGGAAACCATTTCACGGAGGTGAAGGCGGGGAGTAGAGCGGTGGCTCGAACCTCGAAACAAACATCTTGTGTTTGCGATTGCCTTGTGTCCATTTTGCTTTAAATTTCTCTTGCACTCTATTACTTTCAATTACTTGCTTGAGATCTAGTTTTCTTTCCTTGTGTTATTGCCTCTAGTTTGTGATACTTGTGATATATCTTGTGTGCATTTCATCATTGCATATTATTCATTCTTTGTTCGATCAATTCTCATACAATAAGGTTGTAAGTTCACCTAGAGGGGGGATGAATAGGTGATGGCTAATCTAATGGTCACTTAATGCCTAACAATGCGGAAGCTAAAACAATTATGACCTAATTAAATCTTATTACACTAAACACTATGTATAACACAAGAGTGTAGCCGAATTCCCTTTGCAAGGCTCTGGACTAAACCCCTCTTGATTCCCCTTGAATGGGTTGAGGTGCCGCGTTGGCTCTCTTGGTTGAATACAAGTGTTAGCAACAATCCCACGCAAGTATATAACAATTAAGCACAAGGTATATCAAGCATGTAAAAGTAAAGACAATGTAAGTAATGCAAGATATAAAGGAGATAGAGAGAGAGAGATGACAATCGCAAACACAAGGGTATGTTTCGAGGTTCGAGCACACTTGCTCTACATCCCCGCCTTCGACACACGAAGGATTTCCACTATGCAAGATCCCAATGGATCTCTCCTCGGTGCCGCAACACCTACAAGCCCTCGGACTCTCTAGTCCCTTACACACCGCAAGCCCACCGGCTCGCCGAGGCCGCACCTCGATCAACAAGAGTTCACACCCGAACCCGAAACAACCACGAGCACACTTGCCCGTCTCCTCAAAGTACAAGAATGAAATCTTGGTGATCCAACACTTGATCACCTAACAAAAAGCTCTCACAACACAATCCTATGGATAGATTAGACAATGGATAGCTCAAGTGATTGTGAGAAAGTAAGGATGAAAGCTATGGTGAAAAACTCAAGAAATTCTCTTTTACACTCTTTATAAAAACTTCCCTTTAGATAGGAAATATTTTCTCACTATTTTGTGGAGAAAACTCTTCTGAAAGTATGGGAAGAACTGGTTCTAAGAGTCTCTAAAATCCTAGCTCAAAACAATGACAAAAACCCCAATTTATAGGCTGCCAGAAAACTAGCCGTTGGGATCTGTCAGAGCTGCCGGTCGACCGCCAACGGTCAAAAATCCGACCGTTGGAGCCTCCGGTCGACCGCCCGGTCGACCCAGAAATCCAGAGAGCAGAACTCTCTGCAGCGCCGGACTACTGTGCTGCCAGACATGCACAAGTCTGTGCACGTCGGTCGACCGTGGGTCGACCGGCCCTTGGTTCGGTCGACCGCCCGGTCGACCGAACTGGCCTGTCAGCCAATTCCAGGTCTGGAAAACTGGTTTAAAAATTTATTTTAAAATCTTTTAACACTTATAAAAATTCCATAAACTTGTTTTAACATGCTATATTGAAAACCAAACTTGTGATAAAAAATTTTCAAGACATATATCAACATATTCATATCATTTCAGCGTCTTGCAAATTTTATCAAAAATCAAAACATGTATTTTTCAAACTTGGTTTTCATAACTTCACAAAATATAAAAACAAGATATTTGATTTCATTTTAAAGCATAGTGTGTATGGATATGATCCACTACACAATCATAATGTAATATCTATGTTTTTGACATTAAGCTCTAAATAAGGTTTTGGTTGAAACATATAACTTTGAATACCAAAAACCAAAACTATGTTTTTCCAAAAGGAAAGTCTTTTCTAAATCTGAAAATTCTTTTATGAAAAGACAAGTAAATCAAGAGTGTGTGTGTGATCTATACTTGAGCAATCCACCAAACTATTCTATCTAAAACATAAAAATCTTATACCTAGACACAAGTCTTGATCTTGAAGTCTTCCCTTGAAGTCTTCTCATCTTCTTGACTTGGTCCAAGCTTGACACCGTGCTAGCTCCAAATCTTAGCTTTTTATCCTTTGTTGAGCTATGCACCTACTAAGATCTTGATAATGAATCTGTCACTAATTAAACACAAGATCATTAGTAAATATAACTTCATGAGTTGATCATCATCAAAACTAGGGTGATAGGCCTTTGGGCCAACAATCTCCCCCTTTTTGATGATGACAAAACTCATGGAGTTATATATGCATGGATTAAAGTAAAGCTTCAAAGAAGCTCCCCCTTAACTCATGCATAGACATAAATAATAGATATTCAATGAGGCACATGAGTATGTATGCAAGTATGGAGATAAAAATTGCAACAAGCATAAATCAAAATCTTTTTCTCCTATTTGCAATACAAAAATATATGCATTATTAACAAGGAAGACAAATACTTCTCCCCCTTAAGTAATGAAAACATGCATATAAACTCAAATACTTCTCCCCCTTTTTGTCACTCATCAACAAAGGGTTCAAAGTAAAAGCAAATCAAACAAATTTTACTCCCCTTTTTGTCAAAAGCAAAGAGATCAAGAAGGGGTAATACAAATCAATCAATAAAAATTTATATGCGATATACATCCATGAAGAGGAAGACGCTAAGTTAGCTTCCCTACACATATGCATTACATGAAGAAGGGATGACAAGCCCTAACTCACATAACACATATTATGCAATGTATAAGAGGAGATGTGAAGCTCCCCCTACACACGTATATCATATAAAGAAGAGTTGTCAAGCTCCTCAATTTATAATATACTCAACATGAATCCATATGTAAGAGAGATGTTAAGCTCTCCTTGCATATAGGAAATACAAATCAAAAATTTTGAATATTTCTTTATCAAAACAAAATTTTGAACACATCTTGAGATATCAAATCAACATATTTAATTTTAATTTTGATACCAATTTTGAAAACATATTGCATAAGCTTTAAGAATTACCAATTGAAAGTAGAATTAAGCTTAGCATATACATTGTGTTTTAAGAGTGTGAGTCAATTGTAAGTCAAACACAAATAGATCATATATGTATGAAAAGATAATACCAATAGAGATTGATATAGTTTAAATTTGAAAGCATTCATACATACAATCAAAATATGAGTATATAAAAATCATATTGATACCAATTGAAAATATCCAATGATACCAATTTAAGAGTAAGCTTATTATATACTCTAACAAATGAAGAGATTGCACTAGTTAATATGAAAATGTTTTAAAACTAGTACGAGATCCTTCAAGCAAGGAATAAAGCAAAAATGTCAATGTAATCTCAATATTCCTTTAAATCATCACACATTTTTTTATTAAAAACAAAATTTATATTTCAAGTTATATGTATGTTTTGACAACACAATAAGTATACATACATATCTCTTAAACACAAATGAGTCCATATAAATAGATTTGCATTAAAGGCAAATGACTCAAGAGGTATACATGTATATCTTAAAGTTTGGCAAAATACACATATACATGAAATGAAAACACATGATCATAAATCAAATCCAAAAGTAGGAATACAAGTTTAACAATGTATGTATCATCAAAACTAAGCAATACAAGCACATTTCATAGGTTCAAATAAGCATTCAAGCACAAATATAAATAGATTTATTTGTGGCCCATGATATATACAAGTATAAATCCTAGTGTTGATAAAACTAACATATAAACTAATATTCAATACATGAAGCATCAAATACATTTTGAGAAAAATAGAATCATGTGTAAATCTTAAAAACAACTATTTGAAGAATAAATAACTAGTATAAATTGTTTTTGAAAAACTAGTTAAAGATCCTTCAAATATATCAAATCTTATGTTTTTCATAAACATGACTAGATACACAAAAATTTTAGCACTCATGGTCTATAAGGCTCAAAATATTTTTAACAAAAGTGTGAGTGTTAAATGATCATGTAAATAGCATTTTTTTATGAAAATAGTCAATGAAGCTCAAAAAGATCATACTTCACATTTTAACAAAACACGAAAAATCATTTTTCATCAAAACACGAATCTTCATGGTATATGTATGATTAATCCAATCCTAACAATACACATACATATCCCAAATCTAAAAGAGTCTATCAAAGGTATTTGCATGAAGGCAAGAGACTCACGGGTATACATGTATATTTATTAGATTTGAATTAAGAATATATATATATATGAAGTAAAGCATAAAAATAAGGCAAAACATGGATAAAAGAGAATCATCAAAACTAGCCTATACATGTGCATATAGTGGATACAAATGAGCATGAAGTTCAAATATATATGAATCAATTGTAATTCACTATTTGTATATGTATACATGCAAGTTTGACGCATTCTACATCTAAGCATGTAAATACCACATGAAGCACATAAATTCATAAATCATGAACATGCTATAATTATGATAAATGAACTAGCATGAACATAAATAAAATAGGAGTTTAGAAATTGTTACCAACTCCAAAGCTCCTAACATGGTGGCCTTTCCACCAAAACTCCTTGATAGCGATGCATCCAAATGTATGTCCATCAAGTCCATTGCATCCACTACCAAGGCACCAATCCTCTCACGTCTTGTGAGAGCCCTCACCTACATCAAAAGTAAAAGGTGGGGGTTTTGGTACCCATATTTTCTTGTAGGGTCCACGGGGGTTAGCTTTGTGTTGAGGGACCCAAAATCTTTTATTTTTAGCAAAATTAAAATGATCTAATCTATCATAATAATATTTTGCTAAATGGCCTTTGCGGCCACAATGTGTACATACGTACACCTTAGTATGCTTAAGTGTAGGTGTGTGATCATGTTGTGCAACATAAGCATGATGATGAGAGTGATGTGCATGAACATGAGGAGTTTGTTTCTTTGAAAACATAGACTCCAATCTAGTGTGGTTGAATGCACAAGAGTTCAAGGTTGAACTCAAATCATTAATTTTATCTTTCAAAACATTAATCTCACTAGTGGTGGCATGAAAAGCATGGTGAGATATGAAATCATTTTTCTTCTTCTTTTGAGAAACAAAATCTTTTCCTTTTTCACAAATTTTTCTTTTCAAAGACTTATTTTCTTGAAAAACAACTTCCTTTTGTTTTTCCACCAAATCAACTTTATTTTTCAAAATAGTGTTCCTTCACAAAGATTATTTAATTTAGAAAGCAAGGAAACATTCTCATTTTTCAAATCTTTATTTTCTTTTTCTAAGCATGTCATTTTTTTTTCTAATGAATCTTTTCATTAAGCATGGCATCAAAATCCTTTTTCAAATTATTGTTGTCTTTTTCTAAACATGCAATGTTAGATTTAAAAGAATCTTGTTCTATATGCATGCAAGCAATATTCTTTTTCAAATTTTTATTTTCTTTCTTAATCATGTCATGTCTTTCAAGCAATAATTGACAAAATATAGAAAGCTCTTCATATGACATGTTAACATCCTCATCCTCGGATTCGGTGTTACCTCAAGGGGGTTATCCCCTTGGACCATATAGCATACGTTGGAGATGTCGCTTCCAACGTCCGAATCGCTCCCCGCATAGTATAGATCCTTTTCGCCAAGGGAGGTGAGGGTGTTCCATACTACAAAAGCCGAATCAATATTAGCAACTCTAGATAAATAAACATCATCTAGGGTAGACTTTAAAGCATGAAGGGCTTTTGAGTTAGCCTCAAAATTCTTACCATCTAAAGAATAAGCATTATTAGTAGTGGCAAGATATACATGAAAACCTAAGGCTTTGAGGTACAATGACATCTTAACCTTCCAAATGTTGATGTTAAGGATGTCAAAGGTGGGTGGTGACATGAAGTCCATGGTGTGTGTATAAATATAGTGATTAGCCTAAAAGGAGGATCTTTAACTCTAGGTTGTTAGACCCAATATCAAGAGCACTTGGCTCTGATACCAATTGTAAGTTCACCTAGAGGGGGGGTGAATAGGTGATGGCTAATCTAATGGTCACTTAATGCCTAACAATGCGGAAGCTAAAACAATTATGACCTAATTAAATCTTATTACACTAAACACTATGTATAACACAAGAGTGTAGCCGAATTCCCTTTGCAAGGCTCTGGACTAAACCCCTCTTGATTCCCCTTGAATGGGTTGAGGTGCCGCGTTGGCTCTCTTGGTTGAATACAAGTGTTAGCAACAATCCCACGCAAGTATATAACAATTAAGCACAAGGTATATCAAGCATGTAAAAGTAAAGACAATGTAAGTAATGCAAGATATAAAGGAGAGAGAGAGAGAGAGATGGCAATCGCAAACACAAGGGTATGTTTCGAGGTTCGAGCACACTTGCTCTACATCCCCGCCTTCGACACACGAAGGATTTCCACTATGCAAGATCCCAATGGATCTCTCCTCGGTGCCGCAACACCTACAAGCCCTCGGACTCTCTAGTCCCTTACACACCGCAAGCCCACCGGCTCGCCGAGGCCGCACCTCGATCAACAAGAGTTCACACCCGAACCCGAAACAACCACGAGCACACTTGCCCGTCTCCTCAAAGTACAAGAATGAAATCTTGGTGATCCAACACTTGATCACCTAACAAAAAGCTCTCACAACACAATCCTATGGATAGATTAGACAATGGATAGCTCAAGTGATTGTGAGAAAGTAAGGATGAAAGCTATGGTGAAAAACTCAAGAAATTCTCTTTTACACTCTTTATAAAAACTTCCCTTTAGATAGGAAATATTTGCTCACTATTTTGTGGAGAAAACTCTTCTGAAAGTATGGGAAAAACTGGTTCTAAGAGTCTCTAAAATCCTAGCTCAAAACAATGACAAAAACCCCAATTTATAGGCTGCCAGAAAACTAGCCGTTGGGATCTGTCAGAGCTGTCGGTCGACCGCCAACGGTCAAAAATCCGACCGTTGGAGCCTCCGGTCGACCGCCCGGTCGACCCAGAAATCCAGAGAGCAGAACTCTCTGCAGCGCCGGACTACTGTGCTGCCAGACATGCACAAGTCTGTGCACGTCGGTCGACCGTGGGTCGACCGCCCTTGGTTCGGTCGACCGCCCGGTCGACCGAACTGTCAGCCAGGTCAAGTCTGGAAAACGGTTTAAAAACACATTTAAAAATCTTAAAACAAAAAATTCCAACAAACTGATAAAAATCATCCAAAAACCAAACTTTTATGATCAAAATTGAAAACATATATAAAACTTTTCTCATATCATATTCAATGTCATTTCAGCATATATCAAAATTTCATGTAAAAATCAAAACATGATTTTTCAAACTTGGTTTCACAAAAATATAAAAACAAGATATTTGATTTCATTTTAAAGCATAGTGTGTATGGATATGATCCACTACACAATCATAATGTAATATCTATGTTTTTGACATTAAGCTCTAAATAAGGTTTTGGTTGAAACATATAACTTTGAATACCAAAAACCAAAACTATGTTTTTCCAAAAGAAAGTCTTTTCTAAATCTGAAAATTCTTTTATGAAAAGACAAGTAAATCAAGAGTGTGTGTGTGATCTATACTTGAGCAATCCACCAACTATTCTATCTAAAACATAAAAATCTTATACCTAGACACAAGTCTTGATCTTGAAGTCTTCCCTTGAAGTCTTCTCATCTTCTTGACTTGGTCCAAGCTTGACACCGTGCTAGCTCCAAATCTTGGCTTTTTATCCTTTGTTGAGCTATGCACCTACTAAGATCTTGATAATGAATCTGTCACTAATTAAACACAAGATCACTAGTAAATATAACTTCATGAGTTGATCATCATCAAAACTAGGGTGATAGGCCTTTGGGCCAACAAAGGTTGCATTGCGCACCTCTAACCCATTCAAGGAGAATTGGGAGGAAGGAGTTCAGAACCTCTCACGGGGTATTCGGCTCTTAGTCTTGTTTTGAGAGATCGTTGCATCATTCATCCATCTTAGTTTTAAAAAGATTGTTAGATTAGCAATTACACCTATTCACCCCCCCTCTAGGTGTTTTTCAATTGGTATCAGAGCTTGGACTCTCGGCTTTTGGCTTAACAACCTTAGAGAGATCCTAATATTGCTAATCATTTCATTCATTCTCACTTTGTAAAAATGGCCGATGGAATTAAAACCCCTCCTAAGTTTGATGGACTTAACTTTCCCATATGGAAAGTTAAGATGACCGTTTTCTTGCAATCTCTAGGAAGTCGAGTTGCAAAGGCCGTGACCAAACCCTTTAGTGCACCCCCCGGTGATGAATCCACTTGGTCCGAAATTGAGACTAAGGAATTTGATGCCAATGCTAGGGCTCATTATGCACTCCTTCAAGCCCTTAATGATGATGATATAGCTAGAGTTATTCATTGCAAGTCCGCATATGAAATTTGGACACATTTGCTAGTTACACATGAAGGGACTTCACAAGTGAAGAGGGCTAAGATAGACCTTCTTCGGTCCCAATATGAAAACTTTTGCATGCAAGAAAATGAAACCATAGATGATATGGTTACAAGATTTACTAAGATTACTAATGGACTTTCTTCTCTAGGTGATGCTATCGACAACGATCAAAGAGTTAGAAAGATCATCTGGCTCTTCCTCCTTCATGGGAAGTAAAAGCAACTACCTTGAAGGAACTCAATGACAAGGAGGAGATGGAGCTAATTGGTCTCATTGGGAACCTCAAAACCCATGAGATGGAGAGGAAAGCAAGGGAGGACATGGCTCCTTCCAAGAAGAAGACTATAGCCTTCAAAAGTCATTCCACACACTCCGACGAAGACGATGAAGAAGAAGATGACGAAGAGCTCTCACTTCTTGTAAAGAACGTCCGGAGGATGTATAACAAGGCTAAGTTCCAAGGAAGAAGGAGATGGCAAGGAGGCAAAGAAGAAAGAAAGATTATTTGCTTCAATTGCCAAAGACCGGGACACATTGTTGCGGAGTGCCCGGATAAAGTAAAGCCCTCCACCTCAAAGAAACCCTACAAGAAGAAGGCAATGAAAGCTACATGGGATTCCGAGAGCGAATCCGAGGAGGAAATCGACACCGCCAACATGTGCTTCATGGCCAATGAAAGCACAAGCAAAGTAACCCCTTCCACTTCTCTTAATGATGAACTTTCCATGGATGAACTAGGAGAAGCTTTTGTAGAATTATCACATAATTATGATTTTCTAAAGAAAAAATATTTAAAAATGAAAAAGGAAAATGAATCTCTTAATCATCAAGTTTTTACTCTTTCTAAAGAAAAAGATGAATTACTTTCCACTCTTGTTCCACCCAAAAAGATTTTGACAAATATAAGATTTCTTGTAAAGGCAAGTCCCCACTAATTGATTCTAATGAGATTACCATGCTTAAAGAAAGAATAGACTCATTAGGAATTGTTTTGAAAAATTGTGAGTTTGACAAGAAGAAGATAGAGGCCATGTTTCCTAAGAAACAAGCCCCTAAGAAAAATGTTTACCATGCTCATGCTCATGTTCATACTACACAACCTTTACATCGTGGGAAACCCCCAAAACATGCTCACACTTCACACACATATCATGCATTCATGTATGGTAGAGTGTACTCATGTTCACATTATGGGCGGAAAGGGCACTTAGCTAATTTTTGCTATGATAGACTAAGTGCATCATGTCATAATGTTTGGGTTCGAAACACTAACTTTCAAGGACCCAAGAAAATTTGGGTACCAAAGTCAATGAATTTGTTAAATGATGTAGGTACCTTCCAAGGCCCAACGACGTAGAGGATTGTGGTATCTTGATAGTGGTTGCTCAAGGCACATGACTTGGGACATCAACAACTTTGCAACCCTATCAAGATACCATGAAGGTGGCACCGTCACATTCGGAGATGATGCCAAGGGTAAAATCATCGGTATTGGTAATGTAAAACTCGGCACATCCCCTTTAATTGAGAATGTAGTTTTAGTTGATGGCCTCAAGCATAACCTCTTGAGTGTTAGTCAACTTTGTGATAAAGGCTTTGATGTTGTTTTTGATAATGTAGTTTGTAAAGTAATTGATAGAATATCTAATACTTGTGTGTTTTCCGGTTTTCGTGAAAGTAATGTTTATATGATAGATATGTCTTGTAATATTACTTGTTTAAAAGCCCTCGATGACGACTCTTGGTTGTGGCATAGAAGATTAGGCCATATTTCATTTGACCATATATCTAGGTTAAACACAAAGGAAATGGTGAAAGGTATTCCTTGTTTGAATTTTGAAAAGGACCGAGTTTGTGACGCATGTCAATTTGGGAAACAAACTAAGTCTTCTTTCAAGTCAATTAAGGATATCATGACATCACGTCCTTTGGAGTTAATCCATATGGATCTATTTGGCCCTACACAAACCAAAAGTCTAAGTGGAAATAGATTTGCATTTGTTTTGGTTGATGACTTTTCACGGTTTACTTGGGTTTTCTTTCTGAACACAAAAATCAAGCATTTTCATATTTCCAATCTTTTAAGAAAAGAGTTGAAAAAGAAAAAGATGTTTCAATTTTAAGGATAAGAAGTGATAGAGGAGGTGAGTTCATTAACCTACCCTTTACCACTTTTTGTGAAGAACATGGAATAAAGCATGAACTTTCTTGTCCTAGAACTCCACAACAAAATGGAGTAGTTGAACGGAAAAATCGAACTTTACAAGAGATGGCTAGGACAATGCTAAGTGAATATGGTCTACCACATTATTTGTGGGCCGAGGCCGTTAATACATCATGCTATATATCAAATCGTGTTTTCTTGTGTAAAAATACTTCAAAAACTTCTTTTGAAATGTACTTTTCTAGAAAACCAAATGTTTCATATTTCAAGGTTTTTGGATGCAAATGTTTTGTTTTAAATACAAAAGATAATTTAGAAAAATTTGATGCTAGATCTTATGAGGCTATTTTTGTTGGTTATTCTAACACTAGCAAGGCTTATAGAATCTTCAATAGATCATCTTTGACTATTGAGGAATCTATACATGTTAAGTTTGAAGAATCTAACTTGTTTGTTAAGAATGTTATAAAAATAGATGCATTGGATGAAGGCTTGGAGAAAGTGACTTGGAGGATACACCTACTATGGGAGACAAGCCAAAGATGATGAAGGAAGTGAAGGTAAAGTAGAAGAGGCTCAAGGACATGAAATTCAATCAATTGACGTGGAGCCTACTCAACGACTTCCAAAGGATTGGAGATACAATCCTCATCATCCCAAGGACCTCGTCATAGGTGAAGTATCAAAAGGGGTAACTGTTTTCCATTATATTTGCAAAGGGGAAAACTTACAAAAAAAAAAGGGTTGAGGAGCTAAATTACAAGTATTCTTAAAAAGATTACAAGTAGATCTCCTCAGAGATTCTGGAGAAGTGTGCCGATAGGATTCTGGTCAGCGCGCGACCACTTTGTCCCTTTGACGATGCGAGCGATGAGATTCCCTTCTCGCCTGGTTCCGGGAATCAGAGAACAGAAGGTTGGTAGAACCCTCTTGCTGCTTCTCAAAATCGCCTTCAATAAGGAATTCCTTCTCGCCTGGTTCCGGAGATTCCTTGAGAAGAAGGACGATGTTAGGGTATCAACACCCTGGCTAGAGAAAGCAATTCTCTAAAAGGTCTCTGAATTCGAGAACGCACAGTGCGTCGTGAAGAAGCCTCTGCTTGTGGAGTCTTCTCTCTCTCTTTGATCGATCGATATATATCCCCTCCTTGTACCCCTGGCGGGTTATTTATAGGGAGAGCAAGGGTATAATCGTCCCTTGAAGATATGGAAACAGATTGAATCAAATCTGTTTAAATCTGGAAAGTAGCCTTGCTGCGAGGCTAGGATCAGCTTCTGCGAAGCTAGAATTGGCAGGTCGGTGGACCTTCTCGATTTGTTTTGATCCTTTCCATATCGTTGGAGGATTTCTCCTGATCTTCTTACTCATTTTAGAAGAGTCAAGAGATTGTGGCAATCAACTGCCAAATTTGATCTTCTGATTTGATCTTAATTGGATTTGCTCTGATTTCAATCCTGATTAGATTTGATCTCATCTGGAGATTTAATTGGTCAAAGGTTGACCATAGCAGACTCGCAGCGGCGCTGCCCGCCTTGAACTCACAGCGGAGCTGGAGGCAGTTTCTGACGAAGTCCGAAAGAAACCCTTTGGCGGAGCTGGAAGTCCTCTGTGGCGAAGTTATAAGTTAGCTTCCTGGCGAGGCTTTGAATGGCTTCAAGGCGAAGTCGGATGATACTAGCCTCTCAAGCGAGGCTATCCCTTGGGCTCGTGCGATGCTAAGTGCTAGCATCTTAGACCTGCTGAGGTCTGTTTAGAAACAATCCGGGTTCACTGTCTGCTTGCTGGATCAGTGGAGTCCAAGTTGCTTCCTTGTCCCTCGGAGATGGGTGAAAAACTTGTCTTCAGCTCGTCTGTCACTTGTCTTTTGTAAATGTCAACAAGTTTAGACATTGTTCGGACCAATAAGAATCTTGTCTTTTTTAAGTGTTAACAAGACCCCCTTCAAAGTTTTCGAAAGTCTGCAATGGCTCAGACTTTGAAACACTTTGAACTGCTTTGATCGGTGGTGTGTGGAGTATGAACGTCGCCATGATGGTTGAGTTCAGCTTCGCTTTAAATCCTGCTTTGGGATAAGTTTGCCGAAGAATTGCACAGGTTCGCGCCTCTGAATGACTTCGCGTGCGGGTAGCCTCGCGTCTGGGCTTCCGAAGATATGTTCGCTCGGGAGCGCATGTCGCTTTCCCGAGACCAACTGCCGTGGGTCGATTTTCAAGGAAGATTTTTTTTCTTCTCTTGCGCTGACCGGGGAAGATTTTCTCCGATTTGCACGTTTCCAAGGGAAGATATTCCCTTTCTTCAAGGCGCCATAAGTGCCTTTTATGAGGGAGACGTTTCTCCCTTCGCACGGTTCCAAGGGAAACCGTCCCTTTTCTCAAGGCGTAATAAATGCCTTAAATGCGCTCGCGCTTTCACGCTTGAGGCGGCAGCGCTCAGGCCATGGGGCCTATAAATAGGACACTTGAAGTCCTCTGAAGAGAAGTGCTTTGCCTCTCTTCTCTTGGTTTGAAAGAGATACTCAGATCTCTGAACTAGTGGAATGCCCACTCTGGTCATTATCCGGCCAAGGACCGGTAAGTCTTGATCATTCAACGACTTCACCGATTTTAGGGAATTAATCTCCCTTGATTTAGCTTTGGCAGCTGCTTCAGGGATTAGCTTCCCTTGTTCTCTATTTAACTGATCTACAGAGAAGGATTTTGGCATAGCTTCCCAGTGAAGCTATCATCTTGACTTGATCAAAGGAAGATCACTGCATGTTAAGTCCGCTGCACAGGCAGAACTTGGGACTTGGTATCTTCAAGGTTGAGCCAGTCTTGCCATATAGGTGAAGCTAAGACTGTGTCCCATAGGATCAGTCTGGCTTAGCCATATAGGCGAGGCTAGGACTTGGCGTTTGCTGAGCCAGCTCATCAGTGCCGTGTAAGCGAGGCTTATCCTCTACTTTACTGAAATTGGATTGCTTTGACCCAAAAGATTCTGATTTGCAGTTTTTCTGTGCTTAACTGCTAACCTGTTCTGATTTGCCTTGCAGTGGGCTATGCTCGCCGATCTTGTATCTTGATGAAAGAGACCGAAAAATTGCCTTATGCTTCCCCGGTTGAAGCTTTACTTTTAAGCAGGAGGAACAACTTGGGGCGACGGGTGTGTGTCCCAGAGGCTGTTGGCAGCCTTTTATCCGAGGTGATTCGTTCTGAGGTAAGGCTGGCTGCCGCTTTTACCGGAGATGATCCGCTTCAAGATAGTGGGCGTCGCCTGTGGGATCGCCGGCATCATTGCCGACTTTCAACTTTGGTGGCCTTTGGGGGCGATCCACTTCGGGAAAACGGGCCTCACACCCGTTAGATCACTGGTATCACTGCCGATTCCCATTATACGTGATCTATCGTGTTGGCGGCGATAGGTTTTTATTGCCAGGCTTCAACAAAAATGGCCTGGCAAGATCTGCCATTTTTGTGGAGAATAATGACCGTGTCCTTGCGGCACCACTGATTACAGCCCTGTGCAGGAGGAAGGCCTTCTTTGTCCAGTCGGTTTGACTTAGAAGCGGATAAAACCACTTGTATGCCTTTGCGCGGATGACCTTGTTAAGCAACTGGGTGTGTTGTATGAAACACAACTTTGATGTAATATCAATGTACCCTTCCTTTTAAATCAATAAAGTTCATCTTCTAATCATCTGATTTTTGCTTGCTTTCATTGAGAGTTTGGCCATAGCGGGGCTAAACTGTATGCGGAGTTAAGGACATAGTCCTTTCTTTGAGTGATCTTCGCGAGACTGGCATGTCAGTGCCTTTTTAGAGGGCTAAGGTAAGCCTCTCGGCGAAGTCCTTGAAGGATTGTGCGAAGTCCGCACTTTGCTCCAGTGCGAAGTTAACCCTTAGTGGAGTTGAACCAGCGCTTCTCGGGAAGGCGCTTTGGGCGGCGTTTCGAATTAATTCGAAACAGCGGCATACGCCCTTTTCGAGGCCTCGTTTCAGGCGCTGATTGGCCTATAAAAGCCCGATCGGGCTGAGCAGGAAAAGATCTCCTTTTTCAGAGAGATTTCTTGACTTTCCCTCTTCCTCTTCCTTCTTCGTTCAGAGAACCTTGAGAACTCTTGCAACTCTTTAATGGCGCCCAAAAGACGAGCGGGAAAAAAAGTGGCGACTTCTGCAGCGGAGGGCCCTCTCCCTCCGGTCATCGAGCGACCAGTCACCGGTAAGGGATTTTCCTATCTGATTAGAGACCGTGGTCTCTCTCCTTTGGAGCCGACATTTGGCTATTAGGACGATCGAATATGATCTGTCCTCATTAGGGAACTCGTTTCCTTGAACCTCTCTATTTTTCTTGCACAAGGGAATTAAGAACCGAACAGTTCTTCTTTAGGCTTCCGTACGAAGCCATTGCTCGGGCAGTCTCCATCCTGTTGAGGAACAGGATATAGGTCTGTTCCTTCAGTCATGGCCATGAAGGGTGACTTTTGACCATGATGCCCTCTTGGTGACGTCAGCCCTTAGGGCTATACCACTTCCTGCTTAAGCGAAGTTGGTATTTTGGACGTTCTCTGCAAAAATGCAGTTTTATCCGCGAGATCAAGCTTCATCGAAGCTATCGCCTTGCTGGCCTTGCTCGCTGAGCGAGGCTATGCCTTAGTGGATTTTTTATGCCTTCGTATCCACTTGATTGTTGAACTAATCATAGTTCATTTCTGTCTTTGCAGTGCATTACACTTCCGGTCTCCTGAACAGTCTGTTCGGGCTAACCAGTCGAGCAGATGGTAACATCAGCCTGCAATTCCATGGACAGGCTTCTTTGTTCAGTGAGCGGAGCTCTCTCGTCCGGGATACACTCATCCAAGGCGGTCATCCGCAGACCACACGGAGTATCTTGACCACGGCTCCTTTGAGAATGTTGACCGTCGGACTTACAGAAAGCCCGACTTTATGTTCGGGGATGCCGCACCCGATCCCGATCGCCAGTTGCAGGCAGGCGAAGGACAATGGATCTTTCAATTGGATGGCGAGAAGTTTTACCTTCCGTCCACTAAGCGGCACTTTCCTTTGTCTTCTTTCGTGAATGTGACTCAGGCTCGGAAGATGGCGTGGGGCGTGAGCCGAAATGTCGAGTCCGTCCTTGTCGGGAGATTGACGTCTCAATCCGGCTATTCGAGGGCGGGCCCTCCCCACAGCATAATGGGCCTATACCCTGGGAAGGTATCGCGGGAACTTCCAGTGGGAGAGAGCCCGGCTGTGGCGCAGACCTTTGGCACCCAGTTCTGCGCAGTTAACGGGAACTACCCTGCCACTGACTTCAGAGCTCCCGGTTGGGTTCATCCTCCTAAGACATGGTGGGCGGACTTGACCAACTATATCCTCACTCACTTCGAGGAGGACTTGGGGAAGTTAAACCTCTATGAGGCCGTCAGGGCGACCTGCTACGGTATTGAGATGAAGGTGGCGTGCTTCTACGCCATCCTTGAGTTGTACTGCCCGGCTTCGGGGACCTTCTTCACCCGGTTGGCGAGTTGGGCATGGCTTTGCATGAGATGTGGGAAATCTCTGCTCTGCCTTTCGGGTCTCTTCCATACGAAGAGTACTTTCCCTGTGAGGCGGAGTTGGCTATTCTGAGAAACAGGAGCCTGCTTTGCTCGAGACTTATCGGGAGTTGATGTGCCACTTGCATATTTGTTCCAGCATCCACGGTGGTGGCAAGGGTAGCTCGAAGAGCTTGAAGAGCTGGGGAAGTTACCTGTTCCCAGACATGAAGAATGCTCCTGAAGCAGCTCATCGCGGAGTTGCTGATGGCGATATTGTTGAACGGATGGAGATGTGTCTCCAAAGGGATATCGTCGTAACAGAAGACGCTGGTCCCTATGAGAAGGGTGATACCCTTCGGAGCTTTCACCATCAGGCCCGTCGGCCTATGTCTCGAAAGGCGCTGCTGGCCGGTTTCTTAACCGTCTGGTTAAAGAAGTGTGTTGTGCCTTCTTCCTCGGGTGACATCGTCCACCCGAATGTTCTACTACCCGCCGTTCGCTTGGCCATGGCCACCGTCTGGGTCTCTCCCAGCCATGGTGTGCTGTATTCAAAGAGGCCTTCGCGCATTAACGGAGGCTTTCTGCAGGCCACGGCGACGAGGCGTGGGAAGAGTGCTATCCTGCCTTGTGATGGACCCAATCCTAGGGTGGGTCTGCCATACACCTACTTGATGGCGTGGTTCGCCTTACACTGCCCTACTTTGATTGGAGCTGGGGAGGACCCTCCGCAGGGTGTTCGAACGGCGCTTCTCCGCCGATTCGAAGGCTGTTCTTGGATGAAAACCTACGTGGCCGAGGCCTGTAAGTTAGTGCGTCGTCATGACGCTTATAGCCTGTTCCGCTGTTTTCCTCGCATTCGGGGCGCAGGATACAACGAGGAATTTCGAGATGCGGAGTCGGGGTGGTCTCCCATGAGTCGGGGCGTTTTCGAGTGGCTGGTCAGCATCCGGCCCTCGCACTTGCTGTATAGGAGCGGGGATACCTGCTACCTGGAACCCTACGTCCCGAGTCGATTTGCCCGCCAGTTCGGGTACGACCAGCTGTATGTGGGCAACCCCAATTCGGACCTGGCTTTCATGGGGAGTCTTATTGATGGGGCCCGTGCCTGGCGGTTCTTTACTGCGGATGGCACTGGGGCGTGGCTACGCACGCCGCTGCAGGATCCCGGCCTCTCGACGACCCTGTGCTTTTGCCAGTGGTACGCGGCTTCCAACTCCACACCTCCTGGATTAACGCCAACAGTTCGGGTGTGAAGTTAATCTCTCAGCGAATGAAGCGGAAGGCCTCTGAGAAAAAGGAAGGCAAACGGGTTCGTGTCCCTGGTTTAGAGGAGTTCATCGCTGTGGATGACAGCGAGGCTTCTGATGCAGGGAGTCCTCGCTTCGAGGCGGGGGCTGGAGCTGATACTCATGCGGCTGGCTCTGGTGTGGTGGGGACATCTTCCCCACGACGTGCGGGAGAAGTGGAAGAAGAGGATTCTGACGTCCACTTCAAGAGAAAGCGGGCAGGTAGCGGATCTCGTAGGAAGTCATTGGCGAAGAAGCCCCGTCGCCAAGCTCCTACGATTGTCGTAGAGGGTTACCCCTCTACAGCGATTCCTCGTGCTGCCCCATTAGCAGCTGAACCGTCAGTTGCTGAGCCGACTAGTGGTGAATTCGCTCCAGGTCTGGGTAAGATTAACCTGTCCATATAATACGCCTTTGGTGTGTTCCAAATAACTCATCCTTTGCTTCTTGTTGCAGGAACCGAGGCGGCTGGAGAGCAAGGGGAACATTATGATCCCCTATTCAGTTATGGGGCTGCAGCCGGTCCCCTGCTCACTCGGAAGAGTCTGGAGTGGCGCGGCTGATGTTGGTCCTTCAGGCGTTGGGACTTCTAAAGGAAGTCCCGAGGCATCGAGCTCTATCGGGTGGTCCACAGGATACTCGGCAAGTGAAAGCGAGCCGGCTATTCGTGTTGATTCTGCCAAAAATTTTCCGATGAAGCCTCTGGAGACTGATGTGGCTGGCGAGACGTTTGAGGTGACGTCATCTTATGGTATTGTCGTAACCTCTTGGTTTCTCCTGCATGCGATGTTCCGACTGACCGTAGTCTTGTTACAGGTGTCCGGCCTCAAGATGCATCAGCTTCGAGGGGACCAGGTGATTTCCCTGAAGAGTCAAGGGGTGATATGAGCGCTTCGACCGCGACGGATGCTGCTGTGTTGGACGCGCTGTATGGCGACCTGCCTTCTTATCAGCCCAAATCAGCTGAAGGACCAGAGGTTGAAGGGCGGCAGTCCGGAGGTATCCTCACTCCCAATCACATCAACGAGTGAGGTGCCGACTGTTTTGCCGAGTGCGGCACTGAGGGTGATCGCAAGCCCTACTTCTCCAACCCTGGTGGTTGAGCTGCTGCTCAAGAGATGGTTGCCAGTCCTACCTCCGCGGTGGCTGGCGTGCTGTTTCGATGAGGACTCCGCCGAGATCGCCTTCGGCTAGTCTGCTGCTGTCAGTGTTCCCGCTGCTTCTTCCGCGACGGTGTCGACTAGGCTGGTAGATTACTCCGAGGTTTCCTCCCTGCCAGAAATGGCTGAGGCCGAGAATGATTACATAGGTGACCTGGTCGATAGCTTTTATAGAAGCTTGGAGCGAACTATCGACCTAGTTTTGAAGGGCTCGCTGTACCATTCTCAAAGCTGAAGGTGGTCCTCTCCCGTGACATTGAGAGCATTCGGGACTTTGAGGGTATCATCAGGCTGCTGCTTTAGAACTCCTGGTGGATGAACTTGAGAAGGCTGTAGAGGAGTGGCG